>CM068372.1:302655993-303255993 GCA_034769895.1 Magicicada septendecula
GCTTCCTTTTCCAGCCTTCTTTTTTTGTACTGGTAACCAGACAGTTTTCTTAGACCGTCAGACATTCTGGAAGAGGCACGCACATAACTCAAATTAAACAATGTAAACTATAAAATAATAATTAAAAATGAAGATTTATCCTTGTTCTAAATAAGCTAAAACCGTAATTAACATAACTTCAAAATTATATTCCGTCAACCGACATAAAAAATATTTATGCACAACACTACACAAAATATTTTTCATATCCTGTGAACGTAAAGAAAGTCTAGAGTAATTATGTATTTTATAATAACAAATATTTCAGCAAATCATAAATAGTCATTAAAAACAATTTTATAATTCTTGATTTTGAGATTTTATTCTGTTCAATTATTCAAATATATTATTATAAAACACGTTTTATCGAAGCAATGAACTTAATAAATGTCTTATATTATTGATTCAAATAATTATTTTCATAAAACAAAAATATAAATAATTATACCTATAGAATACATTCAAATTTGATACAATATTTTATTGATTCAATAAACAGCCTTTTTGGATAAATAAAATATTTATTTATTTAAAAACGCTTTCATTGTTTCGATTCGATAATCGATTTACGATAAACTAGTATCTGTCAAACTAAACAACAGCTTAATTATAATTGTACTTACCTTTCAAAATTAAGAAATCGCACTGAAGTAAATTTTATGAACTTCCACTTGTTATCACTACCGACGTAATAGCAAGAATAATGATATTGTGTAATGAAACCGCTCGAGGTTAGAGGTAATAAGCAAGTCTATGCATGTTCAAACACAAGTTGAAGCAGCGCTCTGCTCGCTTGCTATTCTGTTCAGAGAAGTATATGCATTGCATGTTCAAACAAGTGTTAATTTATTAATAAAATAAATTATTAGTTTATAAAATGTTTCCTTTTCGGAATTATAAAAATTTACTAGATTTTTATAAGTTTAGAGTCAACTTTTATTGTTTAATGTGTTTAACATAGATTGCCGTAATAAATGTTTTAAAAAATGAATCACCGTCCAATCTTTCATATCTCTGAAATCTTTAAATATTGTGATATGTATCACAATCTCACGAAATTAAATTAATGCTGGGTTTTTCCGTTCTCCCCTGAAACGGAAAAACGGTTATTTAATTAAACATACCGCTCTTTTATGATTGTTTTCTTTAGAATCAAGAATTGTAAATATTTTTAGCTTTTAGACAAAAACAATATAAATACGCTACGCACTGTAAATTTTTAGCGAACGAAAAAATTGATATGTGAAATTTCTATTAATTGGGTATTTAACACATCAATATTTTTCTCACACTTACAGCCAAAATGCCGCCCCCAAATTTTGGCGCCCCGGACAAATGTCCGGGTTGCCCGCCCCTAGAGCGGGCCCTGCCCTGAAACAGACAAAACTGCTAGCACTATTTGGCTCAAGAAGGAGAACATGTTTAGCGATACAACTGGATTTATTATGGCCAACCGGAATAGATGCATCCCAACTAAAAATTAGGGAGATATCACAGATGATGGGTGTAGAAAATGCCACTAACACTCTGAAACCACAGAACACATCACAGTATCCTACTCTAAGCTTGCTGCGAATGAATATATGAGAAGACATAACAATGTTTCCAGAATTCTACACCCACATTTCGCAAGTGCAAATTCTTCTTCATAACATAGTTCCTTACACAATTACCAACCTCAAACAGTTTTAGAAAATGAAAACATGAAAATTTATTGGAACAGAGAAATAGGCTACTAACTGACATCACAATTACAGCTAACAGACGAGATATCACCATTTTGAGTAAAAAAAAAATAAAACTCGTTGATATCTTAGTTCCTCTTTTCCATAATCTGAAAAATGTATGCTAAAAAAATCAACAGATATCAAGAATAATGTTTAAAAACTAAAAATATACGGAAGGTCAACAAAGTAACAGTGAGCCCGGTCTTAATTTCTGCCACAGGCATAATTACGAGCATAACAACTAAAGTGATGGAATTCATACTCAAAAAACTCATTTTGAAATTACAGTCATCTTGGACAACTGTCATATAGTTCGCAAAATGTTAGGGGAGAATTTGGTTTCCCAATAACCCGTTCACCCAGTGGCGTTACTTACGCCCCCGCAGACCCCGCACTGCGGGGGGGCCGGGCGTTGGGGGGGGCCCGAAGGCTTGGTAGGCCCTATGCATTTTTGCTGTAAACTATCGGGGCTAAAATTCCGAAAATATTTTTTCGTCTTTGCACCTACAATGCATATTGCGGAGGTTCGATCTACTATTCTTCCAGAAAAAGGGGGAAAGTAGATAAAGAATGTCGAAAATAGTGGAGAAAAAAGAGGAAAAAGTGGGTTTTAATTACTATTAATGGATAAATAAAGAACTTGATTATCTTTTAAATATTATGAATTTTTCTTTTTCGTATTAAAAAAATAATACTTCTAATGAAAAGTTTTGTTGTACGCACTATTAAAATATCATCTTAGATCTCAAAATTTTATTTTATGTGAACAATGTTTCATTATGATTGTAGAGGCTATTTATAACAATGTGGCACTTAATTTATCTGTCCTAATAAATGCAGTAATAATTTGATTTTTTGTATGTTTTTTTTTTAATAAAGAGGGGCCCGAAAAAATGTTTTGCCCGAAAAACGTTACGCCACTGCGTTCACCATGACAGAAACCAACTTATGGTTGTAAAAAATTGTGATAATAATAATAAACTACGGATAGAATCAGCACACTTCTAAATTCCTCAACTATCCTTGGCCTTCCTGTCTACTGGCAGTCTGTACTTTGTATAAAAACGTATAAATGAAACTGATTAAACACAAAGTGAAATTCACGAAAACCTTACATCACACAGCGTTGATAAAAGCGCTTTGAAGTCACCGGTTGCGCAACATTCCGAGAAACATAAAACAAAAGGCTTAACGGGTTTGCGTACGTGTGTATTACGTGTTAACCGGGTTACCTTCGGAAATGCGTGACGTAAGTCACGTAGGTCCAATCGTAACCGCATACCAACTGGAAATAACAATAATAATAACACTGACGATAGTTATTAGTGTATGTCAGTGATAACTGAATCACGTGCATACATTCACAGAGACGTTCTTAAAGAGAAACAAATTGTGGTATCGCGTGAACCTTGTACCAATTTTTCTCACGTGGTATCCATAAAATATCTGTACCACGTAAGTGTTACAAAGAACCTGTAAACATACACGTAGCACCACCATGAGATCGAATGACTGAGAGGACGGTGGGATGGAGGATAGGGATAATAAAAGAAAAGGAGAGAGCGGGAGAGAGGGGGACATAAAAAAATAAAATTCGATAATGGGAATACATAACTCCGATAACGTGTGCAAAACAGTTTGTTAAACGAAAAAGCTTATTTTTTTAAGATTTAATGTTTTTATATCTTAAGTAGACCTATTGATACATAATTTAAACAATATCTGCGCAAGGGACATGCAGACACTTAACGTTTCTACAACCTGAGACAGCTGAACGGATCACCGACCACTTTAGGCCTATAGCCAGAAATGTCAAATAGGATTGCCATCTCTCTGTCTCTCTCGTGCACACAAAACAAACACACTCACACACATCAGCTGTTTACCAACTGATTGAAAAACAATGGTTTGTAAGTTGGGTACTTAAGTTAAAACGTGATGATACGAACACTGAAGATGATCCCAGCAGTGGACGCCCAAAAAGTGCAACTCCAGATATAATTAAAAACATTCAATATACGGTGTTGGAAGACCGCCGATCATTGCAGAGGTCATAGCTATTTCATATGAGCGTGTGAAAGTTCTTTGTGGCTGCCGTATTTAGAGTTGTTGTTTTTGAGAGTCCACTGCAGAGATCATTTTCAGGGTTTGTAGAATCTTCAGTACTTACTCAAACACCATTGGTTTTGAAGGCGCTAGGCCTACATCTCCCAACACATTAACAATTGTATTATGAATTTCCATTGACGCTAGACATTTTTTTACAAAGAATCAGAGCACGGTGTTGATTTTGTCCATTTTTCAAAATACGCGTGACATGTAAATTTCAAACAGCTGGTAAACAATGAATATATTGACGTGTAGATTTGGAAAATTACTAGTGTTTAAATGAAATATGAATCTTACAATACACGGAAAATTTTAGTTCTATCGCTTACTATAATAGATAGATCGCTCCGCGAAATTCGTAACTGCCTTTCGTAGCTGTTAATGATAGGAAACACTTTTAGGCGCTTGTAAGTTTCCAAGGGGTGTTGAGAGAAATTAATTTATAAATTTTGTCAAATTATTATAAAATATACCATGATTGTATTTTTAATAATCCCTCATAACTTGAAACCTCGCATTGACTTTTCTAATTTTCTTAAAATTTTTACTCCCGCTTATGGGATCTTTGCGTCCCAAAAGTTAAAAAATTTCCAAGTAAACACTAAATACGGGTATGGATTAAAGTTATCTTTTGTTTGGTATCCGGCATAGATTTGTTTATTTTGTTTTAAAATGTTTTTATCTTTATTGAGCCTATAATTGTGAAATTACCAAAATACTATATTCACATTTTGGTTAAAATTCTCTGTAATTTGATAACACACACGTAGGCCTATTTTTGCGATTTAATCAAAATGTTGACTCATTTCCAGGACCTAGCGTCCCTAAATTTTAAAATTTTCAAAAATGAATAGTAGGCCTGTATTAGAAATAATGGCTCCCATGTGAAGCAGCTTAGGAGTCAGGCAGGGTAGGCTGCTTTAAGCGAGCCGTACGGCGTACAAGGAAGGCAGTGTGGTCAGCACTACGCTTCAGCCGCCCATTATTATCCCCCAGATGTTATCCCAGGTACTCATTTTCAACAGGCTGGGTCGACCTGGGGGCTGAAAAACGCACCTTGATTTTATGGTGCGGGCCCGGGAATCGAACCCGGGACCTCTAGATTAGTATCCAGGTACCATACCCACTGGTCTACTGAGCCGCCAATACTATATCCATACTGTGTTTAAAATTCCATTTAATCTGAAATCTCGCGCGAATTTTTGCTATTTTTTTCACTATCTTGACCCTCTCATATATATATCCTGTCACTATTTTTGGGGGCTCAATTTCAAAAACAATAGGGTCTGTAAGGAAAAGGTTGGACGCACATCTCAAGTTTTACAAAATAGGTTGATGCATTCAGAAGTTATTGTAAGACATATCCCAAACAGATAGATACAGTCAAATGCAAATGTCAGACTGTTGAGTTAAACTGCGAACTCGCTTCGTGCGTTCAAATATTATTATTATTGTTGTTGTTGTTGTTGTTGTTGTTGTTATTATTATTATTGTTATTATTATTATTATTATTATTATTATTATTATTATTATTATTATTATTATTATTATTACTGTTGTAAGAGGTCCAATCTAGGATCTCTCTTTTTTCTGATAGTTACCAATGACATAACATCCGTCCTAAATTGTGATGTTCAAATGTTTGCAGACGATATTAAGAGCTCATCTGCTATCAGTGGAAAAAGAAGATCATAACGTGCTTCAACAATACATAAATAGTACTTTAGAGCGAGCACGAAGGAATTGCATGTTCTTTAAGCTATCAGGAGAAAAGTGTAATAGCCACATAATAGTGTGGTTCTTTTTAAATCTTTGGTTCCAGAATACGTCGTCTAGAATATGCTTCCTCCACTAGATGACCAACAAATTAACCTTATTAGGGCGTGATTGGAGGTCACGAAAGCTCTTGGTCTTCCTTCACTCTTGAATAGAAGAATTCATACATGATTGCTCTTCTTCCATCCCGTTCTTCTCAGTGGATTGCCCATGACCACCGTGTAAACTTCGTGTAAGTTTATTGTTGGACATGCAGAATCATGTAATCATGTAGTCCAGTTATGAGATGCATTGAAGCTGCCAGCCTCTATTTTGACGTCCTCGACTTCTTTAGTGACAAAAAGAGGTTTCGACGGGCAGTGAAGGTCTGCACTTGTTTGACCTGCACGTTAATTTTGTGGCGTGATTTGTTAGATACGTAGTAGGCCTACTTAGAATTTACTATGATTTCTATTTTTCTTGTCACAGTCGCTCCTTGCTTGTCAGATAAAATCCTTGAGATTTATGCCTTTTTCAAGTGTCATACTAAGGTTCAAATCAACCGTTCAATCATATATGTTCCCTGTTCCTCTACTGGGTTTATTTCTGTCCCAGTGGATGGATCAGTAAGGTGTAGAGGTGCGTGAGAAACCTGCACAAAAAATGTTTTAAAAATTATTAATATTATTATTAATAATTACTATTAATATTATTATTTTAAGTCATTGTTCTTATCAAAATAATTATTCTAAACAATAATGAAAAATAATCGTGCTAAAAAGTATAGTATTTTTTACTCTACAAGGGTAGTGTAAATACGAGGGAAATCATCCAAACACGTGTCAGCGGAGATACTATTTAACTTAATTAGAACTTCTAGAATTACCAAGTGTTTTTCTTGTGTTCAAATTTTTTTCACTGTTTATACGCGAGATTACATAAACTTTCTAGGCACACTCGCACCCTTTTGTCAGGACATTATTGTAATAAAAGTCTCAGCCCCTCCTTAAAAAGTTGAAAAAAAAACTTTGAATTTTCCCCCTGTTTACTGTTACAATCGTTTTCATACACCATATCAACTAAGCACTGAAACCGCTGCTACATAATTTAAAAAGCTTGTAAAATTCGAATTGCCGGCAGCTGCTCTAACACACCGTGTCGGACATCCATTAACAGTAAGAAGTAATTAAACACGCGTGCGTATGGACGAGTGAGTGAGAGAAAGAGATCAAGGTCATTATTACATACGAGAATTGTTGCGTAGTGTGTACACATTGTTGGGGGGAGAGGGTCTGTTATTAAATTTGTTTCCGACAACCCCTGTGTGGGACCGTGCGTCCATATACGGTTCCCACGTGTTGACGGGCTGCGACGCGTGTGTGAGTCGCGTGCCACCCCCTCTACACCCCCACCGTGGGAAATCAACTTGGCCTAAGTTCACTTTGATATCACTATAATGTTGTTGTTTAGGGTGTACAGTGTATCGGCGGACGCGATTGGTCGGGAGGCGTGGCCAGCGCAGATAACAACGGCGGTAGCTGGTTCTGATGGTAGTACCAAAGTGTCTGACAGCAGTCGAACGCTAACAAGTGAACGCTGAACGTTAGCTCAACAGTGATCAGTGATTTAGTGAACTTAGTGGCGTGCCGAGATGGCTCCTACTACACATTCTGTAAACAAGATCATATCCAGCGGAAAGCGATGTTTTAAGGTGAGTTGAAAAATAAAACAATAATAAATTTAATAAAAGAACTTCATTATTAGTTTTCTCCACTTATACGTAAATTAATAAATGTGTATGTATGCATGTAGGAATGTGTGTGTGTGTGTGTGTGTGTGTGTGTGTGTGTGTGTGTGTACACATATCATTTCTTTATAAGTAACTCTGAGTTTCTTGCAGTAGGCCATTATTCTATAATATTATATATTATCAAATTATAATTACTTCTGCAAATAATTGATCTTAGTTTTTATCGTATTAATTAAGATAAATTTTAATTTTTATATTAATATTATTTTAATACGATAAAAAATAAGATCAACTATTTGCAGAAGTAATTATAATTTGATAATGTATAAACATAATATTACATATACGTATACAGTATATATAGACACATACATACATGTGTGTGTGTGTGTGTGTGTGTGTGTGTGTGTGTGTGTGTGTGTGTGTGTGTGTGTGTGTGTGTGTGTGTGTGTGTGTGTGTGTGTGTGTGTGTGTGTGTGTGTGTGTGTGTGTGTGTGTGTGTGTGTGTGTGTGTGTGTGTGTGTGTGTGTGTGTGTGTGTGTGTGTGTGTGTGTGTGTGTGTGTGTGTGTGTGTGTGTGTGTGTGTGTGTGTGTGTGTGTGTTTAATATACATATTAATAAATGTAACTTTTTGATAACTACGTATGGTTATAAAAAATACATGCACAACTGCATTCTGTTGATTAATTCTCCATCGAAATGTGTAGGCCTATACGTCGATTTATTGTGAAGAACTAGGAAGCAGTTTACGTGTGTACTGTATAGGATCGGATGTAATCCTTAATTTCTGTACCGATACGCTTGTGAGCGTCCTCACCGTATACAAACTCTACAGCAGCGTAAACGTATCTTACATAGTTACATAAGATATTTATGTACACAGAGTAACTTCGATTAAATTGTAAGTGCAAGTGAACAACCACAACGTTCAGTACAATTATAAAACACACATTAAACACGAGTAGAGTAACACGTTTCACCCACTTGAGGTTTACATAAATTGTTTGAGATCTATAACAATTTATGTAAACCCGTTTAAGATCTCGTAAATTAGCTTTTTAAAAATCATATGTCATTATCGGATGTATGTGTGTGCATACATGACCGTTATAGATAGGTTAGACGCAGGCAATAATACTAGACGATCCGGCCGTAACCCGTACATTCGGTAACAATACCTGTGTAGTGATAACGGGGGACAATATCTGCTGATAACGCCAAGTCCGCTGGATAAACTAATAATAACATGAGTTTGTTTATGAAGCTATTAAGCAGACTGTAGCTTTAATAGCGTAAACGGCATACAATGTTAAGGTGGCGTTACGTATAACGTGTGTGTGTGTGTGTGTGTGGGGGGGGGTGTACTATCTGTGATAATAATGATATTTTTGCTTGAGTGATGAGTGTTTCATCGGGTCCAGTGCCGCTTGTTTTCCCCGAAGTGGTTTCTGTAAACTTTTCTGCAGACTCGCCGTTTCTGCCATCCTCACACTGTTGACTCCACCTCGACTTTCTAGGACGGAATCAGCACACCCATTCCGTCGTTCCATCCTTGAACATAAATCAGAGTCAACATACCGAAGAAATCACAGCTTGGCGTACATTTCGTAAGAACTTTTACCATATTTTCAGTGACTGATGTTTTTCAAAAATTGTTCGTATGGTATTGAAAATTTACTTGTGGAACGTAAGATTGGCTATAATTTTAATACTTACAAAGGAAAACAATATATGTGTGTGTATAACCAAAAACATATAGTCTATAGGCTACTTTCTTTAATGACAGGCCTATGGCCAAATCTCAAACAATTTTGAATTGATTTGTCATGAGTCCATCTACTTTCCCAACCCTCTCTCGCTTTCGGTATTATTTGTGCCCCGAATGCCTTCAAAAAAAAAAGAAAATACGAAATTACACTACTTGCAGAAGAAACAAATTGAATAACATCACAACATTACACACACACACACGAAAAGAGCATAATAGCTGTCAGATAGACAAAAATATATAGGCCTATAATACCGGCAACAGGGATGCACCCCCTCAACACACACACACACACACACACACACACACACACACACACACACACACACACACACACACACACACACACACACACACACACACACACACACACACACACACACACACACACACACACACACACACACACACACACCTCTCTCTCTCTCTCTCTCTCTCTCTCTCTCTCTCTCTCTCTCTCTCTCTCTCTCTCTCTCTCTCTCTCTGTGTGTGTGTGTGTGTGTACACATAATCATTATCATTATTACCAAAAGTCTGACCATGCAGAGCTAATGTACACGATTGCACTGTATGGAAATGTGGGTGGGTTGGGTGGATAGGTGTGTGTCCGTGACAGAGAGCAATGGAAAGAGCTCTCCACTCGTTAATACATGTGTACATTCTATATTTCAAAAAATCTTAAGTATTAGGAAAGACTTATTCAATCCTAATGCTTCAAAAGTAACTAATTTTTCTGTTGGCTGAATCGTTTCTGGTGGAGAAGCAGAGTTGTGAAGGAATTAGGTCGCCAGATAGGACCCAGCTGTTAGACTGTTTAGTTGAATTTTCTGTTATAATTGATACAATTTCGCTACAGCAGCGCCCGTTCCAATGCATCGAACTGATTCTGAGGCCGTATCTTTTGTCAGCCAGGTGATTGATAACCGACCTTGAATGCCTTTATTGTTTTATATTGTTTGAAAAAACGTGTTTACATGTCTCGCACAAACACCCTTGTGTATAGGCCTACTTGCACTATTACATAATTTCGTAAACAATCCAGCACAGTTATGTAAATCGCTTCCAACTAACTGTTTGCGAAAGAATTCAAGTACGTTTCCTTGATACAATATTCGACGTTATTGTAGTCACTGACTTCTCGCTAAACGGAATTCATTAAATAAAACATTTAATTGTTACCTATAAATTTTACTTATTAGAACACACTTTACTTGTTTCCGTTACAAAACCATTTTGACATGGTACTTAAAGCTAGGCCTATATACTGGAGATCATATACGAAATGTGTGTAATTTTTATACCATGTATGCATGTATAAACAAGATAGGCCTACTTATGTTAAGCCATACTTGAAAATAGTTTTATTAGACTGGAAACAAAATGCCTATCGTACGTGAAAGGGACAAAAAATAAAAACATATCGTTTAAAAAACACAAAGATAATTATTTATTTTGTTATTTAGTTTGTTCCAAATATTTCGTATAATTTTTAGGAGATAGTACTACTACTACTCTTACTACTACTACTGCTGCTGCTGCTACTACTACTACTAGGCCTACTACTACTACTACTACTACTACTACTACTACTACTACTACTACTACTACTACTACTACTACTACCACTGCTGCTGCTGCTGTTTATCTGCTTTTCCCTCAATACTTCGGCCTTGTCAGCCACGATTTAGTTTGTTCCAAATATTTCGTATAATTTTTAGGAGATGGTACTAGGCCTACTACTACTCTTACTAATACTACTATTACTACTACTACTACTACTGCTGCTGCTGCTGCTGCTGCTGCTGCTGCTACTACTACTACCACCACCACCACCACCACCACCACCACCACCACCACTACTACTACTACTACTACTACTACCACTGCTGCTGCTGCTGTTTGTCTGCTTTTCCCTCAATACTTCCGTCTTGTCAGCCACGCTTGATTTCTGCCTCATGCTTTTTACACGAGAGTTGGTTCATTCTCTTTTCTTTGTTCATCCTCCCTCTACCGTTCGTCTCAGATTCCCATACTATTCGACTCCTTAATTTTCAGTTGTGTCGACCAAATCTCATCCGAACATTCTTTCAACGTTGCACTTCTGCCCGTCCGTTGGATTCCCTGTGTTTATTTCGTTAGTTTAAATTCTTAGTCACTGACCTTGGCAAGGTTCCGACTCTGACAGATGAACGATGTCCGCGTCTGCACCTCTCACTTTCCTGTAAGTATTTAGCAAACCGTTGCGTTGTCCAAGCCAATAATTCCCCCATTTACCTTTCATTGCAATATAATACATTTAATCATATTTCAAGGTCTTCAGTTTATTATAAAAACATTACCTACACCGCTGTTGGGTCGTGGTCGATTCCTTAAGTTCTCAAACTTGAGCATTCAACTTAAGTTCTCAAAGGCGATCATTTGTCTCAAATTCCCATAGGCCTACCATTCGAGTCCCTAACTTTCACTTGTGTCAGCTATATCTCAGCCGAACATTCTTTTGATGTTTCACTTCTGTCCAGCCTTGGAGTCCTTATATTTATTTCGTAGGTTTATATTCTATTTAATTGCGTTTAATTACTGTTTAATATGTTAATTACGTTTACAAGTCTTCAGTTTATTATTAGAAACATTATCTAATATACGCTGTTCGGCCGTAGTCGCGTCTCATTATTTCTAGACGTTTCGGCCACACTTACAGAGGTCATCAGTAGAAAAAAAATTCGAAAGATGACAAGCCGAACACAGCTCACTGTTGTCGGAGTTAGCCCATCGGTTCGTCCTCAACAGGGAGGTGCGTTCGGCTTGTCATCTTTCGAACGTTTTTTCTACTGGAGATGGCCTCCAGAGGTGTGCCCGAAACGTCTAGAAATAAGCAATCGACCACGACCCAACAGCCCGGGTAATGATGTTCATTCCCGCCGTGACAGACTACGCAACAGAGAATCTTCAGTTTATTACGTTAGATGTTTCGCGTATGCACAACAACGTTGAGTTTCTACCTTAAACCGAGTATAGTGGAATAATTCTTGCGAATGTACACAATCGTCGTCAGCTCGCTACACAAAACGGTTTGGGCCTCATTCTTGTCGTGAACACAAGCGTGCCTTGACTTTTAGTCCGTTATTCTACTCTCAAGTAAACTTTTCGGAATTAAATAGATGTTATAAAGTATAAACCATATGGACTTAGAAGTTAAGAAGACTTTTGCAAAATCTTTTTTTTTTTACGTGCCTTGCTTTAGAGAGATAAAACAGGATCTTGTTGAACAAGTCGTGCCGACAGGAAACAGTAGGGTTATGGATGTGGAGAAAGACGGCAAGACAATTTTGGCAGAAAGAAAAGTAAATGTTTTTGCTTTAAAAGAAGTAAGAAGGAAAAAGTATTGGGAAAAAATATAAAATTTATAGGCGAGTTCAGAAATGGTGGATATAACCAGTAGTTTATTCTGAACATTTTTGACGGTAAACTTTTTGAAACACGAAGAGTGTTTGGCGGACAGAAAATACTCGGTTGTTGTGTCGATGATGGTGGAAGCTGGAACATACGATACACACAACCACTGCGTCTTTTACTTTCTTTGCTAGGCCTATATTCCGAATCCAGATAAAAATGTAAGTCGGCAAATCCCTTACACCCTTGCAATTCTGTGTTCGATTTAAGCTCTAGCTCTCAGATGTGTATGAGAGACTGTGAAAACACACACTTACACCCCCCCCCTCTCTCTCTCTCTCTCTCTCTCTCTCTCTCTCTCTCTCTCTCTCTCTCTCTCTCTCTCTCTCTCTCTCTCTCTCTCTCTCTCTCTCAGTCATTAACACACTATGGAATACGTTCGTTAAGCGGTCGTCTACATTTGATTCGAGCATGACATTAAGAAAACAAAACATGTAATTATCATTATTAGGCCTATCTACATCTTACGCCAAAATGATATCTTCATCGAACACGCTGTTGATTGTTAATAGGACCGATGTTGACGATGAGGAGAAGCAGAACGAGGACGACGACGACGACGGCCTCAACAGTCCTATATTAAAACGGATTGATCTTTTCACTACGAAAAATCGATTATATCGAACTCGGCGATCCCGTTTTTTCCAAATCCGATTTGAAACACAGACGACGTAGTAATTTGTTGTTTATTAGATTTCACCGCACACGGTATTTAGTATTCCGGCTGACGTCACAGCTGGCTGCGTCAGTAGTCAACTGCTGCAGTACTGTTTGCTTCTTAACTTCATTTTGAATCATAAACAAACACACCTTGTTTACCTCTTGCTTCCTTAACATAATCGTATAGACAAACGGTTTCTTAACATGTTTACACAACGCTGTGTAACTGTCCGACCTACCTTCCAGCAGTTTCTTTCGCCTCTCTACCAGTTACTCTCGCTTCGCAATCAATTAACAAAATTTAAATCTATCCAAGGAGCGTTTGGCATTTATACTATCGTGTAATCATAAATTCCAAGTAAAACTCGACGATGCTGCAGACATAAAGCAGGTGATGAACCTTTTTTTCAGAACACATAAAGTAACTTAAAGGCCAAAACATAGAACACATATATTATACTCCAGATATAAAAAATTCGAATAATTATTTCTAGAATCCAGTTTGCGAGGTGATCAGCACACCAACCAAGAACTTTCGAATCTGCCTAGGAGCGGATCGTTCGAAATGACATCCAACCTAACATTAGCTTCTCCCGACCATAGAGAACTTAGTATCACGGAGATTGAGCGTTAAAGGTGCTTTAGACGTTGTGCTAGCGACATTATCTTATTTGAGTATCGTTCTGCTAAAATAATCAAGGGGACCGTCCTCATATGTCGAGGGAATTAAGATGGAACGTTCACCAAATAACTGTAAAACCCTGGCTGCAAAATCAAAATAAATTGCACAAATGAAAGGAGGAAAAGTGACAATGGCATATCTGAAGTACGTACAATGTAAAGCAAGAATGACTTTGACAGAGTTAAAATCGAAACACCACAAGATAGAAAAACACGTATTTTTAATGACATCATTAAATAAACTAATCATTTCGTCATTTGTTTGACTCATCAGAACTATACAAATTCATCCAGTCTGGACCAATCAAGGACGCTTGGTCTAGAAATTTCCGTGCCGCAATATTATTCGTTAAGTTAATCAAAACTTCAAATATTGAAATTATTCAAACAAATGAAGTGTTCATTATCGGAGAATAATTGTGAACACCTGTAATAACTGTGCCACAAACACCTGTAAATTGTTCACATTTGTGCGTGGGGAAAGAGAAGGGGGAGGTATGTAGAGAGGGAGAGAGAGAGAGAGAGAGAGAAGAGAGAGAGAGAGAGAGAGAGAGAGAGAGAGAGAGAGACCACTGAGAGGAACGGTCCACTTGTGTTACTGGGCTCGCTGCAAACCGGGAAACCATAAAATTACGGGCAGAACAAGTCAGTTTTTCTGGAATATTTGTTACAAATAAAATACCATTGGTTTTCATAATAATGACTGCCATAATTAATTACCGTCACAACCAAGAAAGAACCGTGACCCCCTTGGCTACGTCACTGACTAAACACTATTATGTGGAACAGAAAAGAACATATAAAGCAAGTTTATAATGCAGTAGTAAAGAAAATAATAACCTACATTGCGATAATATGGCCCCTGAAAGATGACAGGAAAAAGCATGCAGAACAACTGAAAAGGATTTGTGGAGTCGAGCAGCCGGTAGGTCCATAAAAGAAAACATAACAAACTGTCGGATAAGAGAAACTCTGGCAACATCTCAGAACTAAGAAATTAATTTTCTTATGGGCACTTCCAACGAGTAGTCGAATGCTAGTTTCCAAAACCAGTGGACAATTGGCGTATCATAGGTAGAACGAGATCAAATCAAAATAAACTGAAGAAAAGGATCGTGCGGGAGGGAGGGATCTTGAGGTTGAGTTGTGGAACTATCGAGAGATAATCCAAAAACATCGGCGAACGTTCCAACCGATGTGCGATTATACCGTAAAAATTATTACTTGTTTAGTCGTCTACATAAATTTAATATATCGGTAGTGTTAAGTATTCAAGGTTAAATGAAAGAAACTAGTTGAGCCGCACAAGCAGAGTTTTTTAGATGGCGGTTTCCTTATTAATATTCTACTGTGTGCCTAGTAGCAGTGTACAAGAGGGAGACGTGTTGTACTATGTTTTAGTCCCTATAGCAGAGAGTGTGCGTTCCCTGTTGTACACTGCTCGTTCGGGAACATGAAATGTTAATTTCCGAAAGCAACACTTTGCCTTCATAATGAACAAACACCATTACATAACGTCTAGGTCAAAACCTACAAACATTTGCTTATTGCTGCAAGGTCATAAATTCATTTTTACAATAACCGTTTGAATTTTTATATTTGAACATTAATTAGACGCTCCATCTCATTTGCCACACGCATGATGCAACGTCATCACTTTGCGAAATACATATTAAAAAAGTTAAAAAAAGAACGAAAATAATCGAGATAAATATTATCCGTTAACACGCGCTCTCGTGGTGTCGTGTCACTTCAGAAAACGCATCGTATTGTGTGTCTGGGTGATAATAGACGGAATTTATTGTTTCTATCCTATATTTTCTATATTTATATCCTATATTATATATACAGTATCTGTTATATATATCGTGTTTCTATATATCTATATTATATCCTATATTTTTATCACGTGCCATAAGGTCATCGTCGCCCGGACCCGAAGGAAGGACCGCGTGAGGACAAAACACGTTTCGTCCGTCAGAACGTTACTCATATGGTTAGATGCCGTATTACGTAGGTGATACATTTGTTAAACGAACTGTGACGTCATACAAAATTCATATCGTGTAAGTTTCGTCACACGAAATTCATTCAAGAGGTTTTCATTAAACGAATTGTGCTGGTTAAATTAAAATTTCGTAAACAATTTATTAATAACTAAATTTCCAAACAACCTAAATCGAGAGAGTCATAATTATCTCTCTCACCCATGCGGGCGTGCGTGGGTGTGTGCGCGTGCGCGTGCGCGTGGGTGTGCATACTATGCTTGAAATGTTTTTCTTCTGATTATACGACTACTTTGATCTTGAAAGACAAATGAGAAAACATATAAAACAATGTTTGGTATGTATGTTGAAAATTAGATAAAATTATTATGTTAGTGAAATGAATGTGTTTTACTGGAATTTTATGAAATGGACTGTGCGGACTTTTCAGCATGGTTCCATTTATGATTTTCTATTTTCTCCGTCTTCTTTGACCCTTCATTTCTGTTCTGTTTAGATTCTTATTATTTAAATACAATTTTCTCTCGGTGGCATATCGCATGTTTCACAGTGAGCTTATGAAGTATCTCAGGCTGCGTTTGGACACCATTTTACAATCGACCGTAGACGAAGACCACTTAGGGACCAAAAGTAAACCCGACTTATACGTAAGACGTCGGAGATGAGCCACGTGTCGCATTCGTCAGTCCAGACTGTGTGCGCGAGAAACAGACCGGGTACGATGCCATGCGATGCGACGACGCAAGTCACGCATGAAAACTGATGGTATGAGAGTCACCTCACCTAGTACGTTGCGATGACTAACGCGCGTCGGCATGCGATGCGATGCGATGACGGACGAATAGCTCAGAGTCTCAGTTGGTGTCCGTCATCGCATCATTCAAGCATCAGTTGGCGAGCATCATTCAAGAATCATATGGATTTACACGAAGTAAAATTAATAATTGAGGTAAATTTATGTGAGTAGATTTTTCCTGTTGTCTTTTTTAATTAACAATTTATGAACTAGCGGTAGGCTACATTATTAATTAAATATATGATTTTTGTTAAATATAAATTATGATACATATTTTGATAAATACTGCACAACATGCTATATACATTTAAATATTATACATATTTTGATAAATGTTAGACAAATGTGTAAAGTTCTTAAATTTCGTTTTTTAGGTTCAATCAAGACCTATACTTTAGATAAAGGACGAAATGATTATAAAAAGAATAATAAAAGGGAAGATTCATGGAAAGATGTTGCCGTTGCCACGGAATGTGGCCTACACCTGACGCCTTCGGTTTATAGGATGAACCCACTATCTACGACTTCTTAACTTTTGCGCTTTTTAAAAAGTAAATAGGCAGCTAACTCCTTTTTTTGCCTCCTAGATAACATTACTTTCCGAAAACAGAAACTATACTATTCAAACGTGACGGAGCCCCGCTTAATCGTATTCTGTGTGGGGCCCCTTCCGTTGCGATGACGTACGTCAGCGAATCGCGCGCGATCGCATACTTCCATCCGTTATCGCGACGCATGGCATAGTACTCGGTCTGTTTCTCGATTCCTCTGCGTCTAATACATAACTGTTTTAGTACACAGTAGTCTGCAGTAGACAGAGTAACTGCAGCGTCCCTTCTTACAGATAAGCTATTGTTATTATCACCAGCAAGGAGGAAACCTTGTTCCGGTTTGTTGCACTCACCCTTTCCGTGGAGGGCTCGGATTGACGTTCTTATGGAAAATATAACAAATTGTGTGTTAACTCTTTCAAGCCCTATTTAATATATACGAATCAATATCGAAATGTTTCTTCTTAAATCGTACAAACAGAAGATCGTAGTTTACAAAGGATTACAATTTTATTTCATCCTTGCACCTAAGTGAACTTTACTTCTATTGCCTTACTTTCGTTAATAACTTTAAGAAGAGATAATTTAATAAAAATCAACACCGCTACAAACTGCTGACATCGCTTGCTTCGACACGCAGGGGCAAACTACAACTCTTTCTTACTCCAAAATATTTCGGGGACTCCAATCACTGAGGTCGTTGTAGGAACGTAACCATGTGTAGCCGACCGTATCTAATTTTATAATTTGAAATTCTAGAGATGGATGAACGGATTTAACAAGATGAAATTAAAAAAAAGAATGGAGGATAAAGAAAGATTGTATGGAGACAAGAATGTAATAATGTGGTAGTACAGGTATTAAGTAAAGTAGACCCAAGCCGACGTATAGCTTAAGTAATGTTAGAGCCTGACAGGCGGATAATGAAAAAACAAAGCAGACGAAGTGGTCAAAAGAGTCATTTAAGAGTGGACGAACAGATTAATGTAACAAATGATTGATAGGAAGGAAGACCACGATGTCTGAAGAAACTCTTACATACCTTTTTATGTACACAGAATTTATTTAATTAGAAACACAACATCCATATTAGTGTAATCTATATTGCATAATGTTAGTAACTATAAATAATACACTGATAAACTACATACCGTGATACCGTATACAGAAATGCACACGTTCCAGTGTTTCGACATGTACCGTAATGACGTCAGACGTAAAACTACATTGCAATAAGTTTGTACAGTAGCAGTTTTCCTAATTTTTTGAACCAGTCAATTGAGCTAATAATAATTGCTTCTATTTTTGTTTGTTATCTATTATTATCATACGAGAACTTTCCAGATGTTTCTATACAACATAAAGTTAAACTGCTTTTTATACCATATGAATATATGCATTTAATTATTCGTGAGTGTGTGATGTACGTATGTAATCACTATTGTTATGTGAAGGACAGTAATAATCAAGTCAGCGATCGGCTACTGTAATTCTTTAAATATACTGTGTACATTACAGCTGACTCTGCCTCCGGTTCCCCGTCCCTGCAGTCTTCATTCTTCTGGTCTTCACCCTCTTCCAGACTTGGCTGGGCGAGTTCTTTTAGCCTGTGTCACAAGCGATCTACCTCGGCTTTGGGGTTCTTCGGAATGTTTGTTTAAGTATCAGCTGTTCTGACGTCTGCAGCCAAGTTAGTTTGTCCTATATTTGTTTTGTTTTAACGTGTATCGCTTCCCTAATCTTCTTTATGTTTTCGTATAACAGATGGAGTCCGACGTTTTATATTCCGAACAGTTTGACGTAATGAAGCATTCTTTAAACTGTGACGCTGCCTTCCTGCACCCATCAGCTGGTTCCGTTTCCAAATAACATCGACACATTCAGTACATGTAGCCGCGGAATTGTCCCGATTAGCATTCGTCAACTTCAACTTAACAACATCCTCAATGGAGCCTGTCACGTCGTCGTCATTCTACTGTCAGTGCACAACAACAACAGTACAACTGCATGTTTGGAGATAAAAATTTATTTACGATTGGTAACGATTTATTTAATTGCTGAAGTTAACAGTTTAAGCCAGGCAGTAATATCTTAGATACCCTGTTGATCTTTACCAAATAACAACAAATCAATAGCTTATTTACCTTAAAGGTTTCATATTCATAAAAAACATTACGTTAAATACAAGATTATAAAGATCTAGTTTATATTTTTTCGATACCGTCTTTGGTCTCGTTATTCCTTTGATTTTCCCTCAACATTGCTGTCTTTTATTTCTTTCGCGCTTGTTCCGCAGGTGTCGGTCTGGTTCCAAAATATAGGCCTACATACCCATTCATCATATGATCATTCTCCAATTTCATATCCAATTGCAGGTGTCTCTATTGTTACAAATACATTTTGTTCCATTGGTTCTTGATCTCAGGTTAATGTAGGTAACCGATTTCGAAGACTATCCATGAACAAAGTCCTGTGAAATATTCTCTTCCGCTTTTCAGACAACCGAATCATGTAAAAAGGAAAAACAGGCTTGCTAGATCCCTTCTACTTCCCTTTAGTGCGTTAGTTGAAGAAAGTTTTACGCCTTTGGACGAAATTTAGAAAAGCGAACAAGCTAACTTTAGCGAAGTAATTTGCATCTTTTTGTATCATTGTATTTAGGTATCTAATATATAATATAGGTATCTATATATAAGCTGTCAATCATTTTATATGATTCTTCTCAATTCCCAATTCTAGGCTGAATTGTTGGGGGGGGGGGGTTGCTCACCAAACGAAACACTACAAAGTTCTGTTAATGATATCAATAAAATAAATGAATTTATTAATTTCTACAAAAATTCTGTAGATCATTTTGCCGTCATTTAAACATAACGAATGACGAATTAAATAAACAGAATACAAACGTAGCGTAAATAACGCTAATGAAGGTTTCGGTCGCACTGAAGTGCTGCCGGGAATAGAGTCAACGTATGCAAATAAAACGTAACAATTACATCTGTTCGTTGACTGTAGTCTAACAGTTGTTTGTCCGCAATTAGACTACTGTTATCTTTTATCAGTTTGCTGAGATAACGTGAGCATTAATTACGAAGACGTCATTCGCGATGGCGACGATCGGAGAAAAATGCAAGCAACCCTCCGGCGATACACGTGACAATGTAGTCTCGAGCATGTGAAGGAAGTCGTAACTCGAACTGATAACAAGCGGTTAGAATACACACACAAACAGATCGACTTGGGAATAAATAAGCTCAAGGCTGTATTATGTCAGAGACGCTCTCCGTATCGCTGACTTGTGTGTGCGCACTGGTGACACGAAGATTGTTATCTTACACGTCACTTACGTTAATGAATGTTACTATACAGTATTTACTTTGCTAATCTTCACAGATAAGGAAACACCTGACTGTCGCTTCATTCATCAGGTAATCGGGTAACTTTACTTGAAACACGCTGAAAATAAACGACAAAACCGAAAATTTCTTGTGATCTGGCTTACAAGGAAAGTTGGAATTGACCGATAAAATTAGCACAATTTCGATAATGTTATTACGGCAAAAACTGGAAGACGAACCAGTTAGTTTCACAAGGTCGTAACTCGGTAATTGAAAACAGAATTAAAGACTTTTGCTTTTACAAATTTTAAATTATTTCGTGCGAGATGCGAGAATGTAAAGAAGGAAAGACAAGACAGACTGCATATGTAAGCGACATAGAAGACGAACATCTTCCAAGGGTAGTTCGACGTTACCAAACAACCTAAAAAAATAGTGATTTGTTCGTGTCTTTATAGGCCTACTGAATATCAAAACAAATGACGTTGAATGCATAGTATAGAAGAAGGAATATGACTTGAGCGAAGTTACGACAGGGAAGCTGAACAAGTCACGAGCGTAGAGCAGGAAAGTCTCGTGACAATTACGAGAGCTTCAGTCGTAGGGTTCAACTAGAACAACAGACGTCCTTCGACTCTCCTAAGAATCGTACGTTTTCCTGTCTAGCAAACAAACAAAATAACAAGAATCAAGAAAATACATAACAAGTTATTGTTTATTTCTAAGCTGTTTCGGAAATCAGCAACAGAATTACAGACTAGGTGTAAGTGCTACTCCAACTGGAACAAAATTCATCCCTAACGAACTAAACCACTCTTTCTAGGACTGTTTCCCTCAGTGGAAGTCTTGAGATTAATTTTCAGTACGCGAAAGTCTTGGAACTTAAACGCTGCGCCATGAAGGACATTTGAATTAAAATCACTCTTTCAGAGATTACGTTTCTTTATAAGACAGCCATATATAGTGTAAACAATAGAATACTTTTCACTGATCTTTTGAGAACTGACTGATCATGTTCAGCATCTTATTAAACTGACTTTGTTATTACCCCTTTCCGTTTTGTATCATACTTTTATTTGTTAAATATCCTCTTATGCAAATCCTCAGTTGAAAAACTCGGACTAAACCGTGAGATTGAACGTTTGAGAAAGTGATTTTCAATTTGTATAACTACTCTGAACATCGTTAATAATTTATCGAAAAAATGGCTTCATTTTATTGTAATGCATTACAAACACATACCACGCCGTCATGTAGTCCATGATAGCCTTAACTTTCTTAACTGAATTTGGGGACTTGAAAACTTTATATGAAGTCTTCTTTCTTCATGGAGACCAGTCACGACCAATGTGAATATATCACATACCATGAAAAGTCTCAGCAAACCATAAAATATTAAATTTAATGTATAATCGTTTATTTGATGATTTTATAATCGCACTATACACACTAACGTGACCGAGCTCGCGCGCTTCTTTTGTAACGTTCTTGTCGATTTAGTTGTCCGTCACACAACCATCCTCCACTATCGTAAAACATTACAGTTGCCTCCGTCAATACATATATGTTTTCTTTCGTTCCATATAAATTCACCATATCAGTAACGAATTACAGATGTTATAGCAAATACATTTTTTATGCAAAAAATATTTTTTCTGTATGCACGTGAATGAGTGATTGAATGTGTGTGTGTGTGTGTGTGTGTGTGTGTGTGTGTGTGTGTGTGTGTGTGTGTGTGTGTGTGTGTGTGTGTGTGTGTGTGTGTGTGTGTGTGTGTGTGTGTGTTAAGCTGATTACTAGTCACCTGTAAAAGTCTCAGCTGGAGGTGGAGGGTGTATTGTGAGATAGAAAGCACACGTTGCCAGGGGCAACGATTTAATATGAGACCCAAAGGGAGAAAACGCGAGATCAAGAAAGATAAGAGTAACGCTAAAGGCTTAATAAAATCTTAGTCTGGGAGTAAAAAATAACAGGAATAGGGGAAAGGAAATATCTCCACATAAATAAACACATTTATCGATAAATCCTGTCCCGCAGCGGGAGCGGAAGCAATGAAAATGAATGAACGAAAACAGAAGCTTCTACCTCTCGCCCAGATAAATAAGATAGAGAGATTCGAATGTGTCTCGTGAAGAGTTTAATAGATTCATTGGTAATCTTCTTCACTCAAGGCCAACATATTTCTTCGTTCAAGGTGAACATATTCCTCAGTGTGACCGCGCCCGAATTGGTTTAAGTAAATATTTAAGATCCCTTTCCTCATTTTCCCATGCGCATTAATACAACTTTTTCCGTTTATCTAAAACATTATGATATAAATACGTACATCGCGCGCGCGCACTTGTGTGTGTTTATGTGTGTGCGTGCGTAATTATCAGTTATAATTCCCTAACTGCGATCTTTGTAATCCATATGACTTTCTCCAATCCTCATCCTCTCTTATTTTGTCGGTAATCTCACTCTGTCTAGGTCTACCTAATTTTCTCCTCTTTCTACCTTCTAAGACCTGTCTACATATTCTTGTTTTTGTCCTTCTATGAACGTACTTCAACCACGTCTACATTGTCCACCAACGTATCTTTGTCTACATTATCCACTTTTGTAAGTTGTGCAGTCGTAATTTCTCTGGTACTCTCATTTATTATTCTTTCATTTTTGACGTCTTTATTCTATCTGTTGACATATTTGACATATCAAAAGAGAAAATATATATATATATATATATTGTGTGTGTGTGTGTGTGTGTGTGTGTGTGTGTGTGTGTGTGTGTGTGTGTGTGTGTGTGTGTGTGTGTGTGTGTGTGTGTGTGTGTGTGTGTGTGGAGAGCATAATAAAATAAAATATTGTAATGTACGTTTCTCAATGTGTTAGAACATATTCTTTGGTACTGCGGACGTTAATGAAAGCCCTATAAAAAGGATATTACAAAAATATGAAAACATCTTTGAAATTGAAAAAAATCTTGTTTCGGGAGCGAAAGTAATCATTGATACATATTTTTTGATACCCCGGACGTTAATGAAAGCCCTATAAAAAGGATATTACAAAAATATGAAAACATCTTTGAAATTTAAAAAAAATTCTTGGTTTGGCAGCGAAAATAATCATTGATACATATTTTTTGATACCCCGGACGTTAATGAAACCCCTATAAAAAGGATATTACAAAATTTGAAAACATCTTTGAAATTGAAAAATAATTCTTGGTTTGGCAGCGAAAGTTATCGGGGTCGGCAGGCTGTGAGATGGCAGCGTGTTTTCTGACGATTTTACCCTGTGCCTAAAGCCATACTAATTGTACGAGTTTAATTAATACCGTTATGTATCAATTCATGCGATAGTCGGTGATTAAACTTTTAACTCATTAGTTTTGTTTGTAGTCAAAGCCTTTCAACTCGCTATAATGGAAACGCATAACGTAAGCATAAACAGCCCACGTGTAGCCTCCTAAAAGACTCCTCTCTGGCTCACGCGCAGATACGTACACGCGCGCTTGTGTGTTTCAAGTAAACAGAACGAGATGACGTAAAACGGGGATGAGAGATTGGTCCCAAATGTCTGCGATCGATAGGGAATATCTCATCAGCCAACATACAGTAACTTGGAAGAGTTTATGCGTTAACGCATATAAATGCGAACTTAATCTTTATAAAATACGACGGCGAGATAAAACGATACGCCGTTACTTATTTAAAATCTTTTTTAATTAAACATTTTTTGATTCCCTTTTAAGAAAAGTCTCATTGTATTTACGTACTTAAATATGTATTCGAGAATCGAGATAGTTTTCTGACCGTTGCTGATGTTTGCATTTGTTTTTGCTTCGTATAATAATCTTTTTTTACACTATATTTCAAGCTTTCGTACACACACACTACACTGTAGCCTATGTATGTAGCTTGAACTTCTTTATAACATTTTTGAGCTTGGAATATCCATTTAATATATCAGTTTCGTGCTCGTAACCTCATTACCGGTATATCGTTTGTCAGCTTTAGTTTTTACTTCCATCATTTTATTAGAAATAATGAATTCGATAATAAGTTTCTTCTTTAATTCAATAACCAGGTTTTAGTGCCGAGTATTAGTTTAGCGGTAAACCTGAACTTAGAATTCGGAATCGCTGTAGTAATTAATATCCTATTGTATATACTGGAAGCGTGAGGTCTTGTGTGTAGAGGGAAAAGAACAGTAAATCAGAAGCATTAATGAAACGTATGCGTTGTTGAGATACACGTTATGAGCGCTAAATGTATAACACTACATGCAAGACGGTGAGTTTCAATTCAGGACTCTCTCCATATGGACCGTCTGTAGAGAACTCTTATTTTTTACCATTTAACCAGATTTGCTGTTCAGTATTTCGTAATAGGCAACCAAATAAATTTAGGCCTATTCATAGTCTGTCACCTCCGAGGAATGAAACGTGAGGTGTAAGGGATCACTCTTTCTAAGCGATTGTATCAAAATTTCAACAGGATTACGAGTTATGAGGAGATGTGACTCTTAAATTGAGGCAAGGCTAACCTGTGAAAAATTAACGTGTCAGTATGAAGGATGATGACTGACTGACAGTTGAGGAGTCGACATATTTTAGTTATAAGGCGGATGCTTTAAGGAAGCGTCGGGTTGACGCAACTCTGAATGAGAAGATTTCGTTTATTTGTCCGTCGGTTTTGTATTTACTCTTGCCTAAACAGAGCCAAACTTCAATATGTGATTATCATTAATTAACAGACTCTCCCACGCGACTAGAAATTTCTATCGACATGGACTATTTAACTAACGGCCATAAGTGGATGCCAGTATTTTTATCAGGCCAGTGCATGTTTGAGAACAACACAGTGCACAGATATCGACGGTCGTTATGTCATATTTATCTTATCATTAACGACTCAGCTGACGATAAACCTAGATGGAACCCTGTTCTTTCTCTCGAGTAACAACAAAAATTCCGTTACTTAGAATTTCATTAGATTTCAGTTGAATTGAAAATCTCAAAAGGCGCATTTACTTGTCATCCGCATATTGTTCAATTACAAAATATTGTTTTAATGCAGTGGAGATCATTACCTCTACTCAAGTTGGTTGCACGCCCATTCAATTGGTTTCCTGTGTGTCCTCGTAACTCATAACACAGTCCTTTCCAAGCTGCTCTAAATAGTCCGGATTGTTATATCTCTGTGTCGTTCAGAACATCGCTCTGCGTCAAAAAGTGAACATATTTTGATCCACAGGCATGCACAAAATACGAGAAAAAGTATACAATTACATACGTAATAAAATAGGCCTATGTAAAGTTTCGTAGGAAACTCGTGAACAGTAATGTATCGTATGCTTTTGCTGAAAGCAGGGTGGACAACATTGTTCTCAGGGTCTCCGGGAAGAGACGCGTTACAGCGAAACAGGATGGCACACATTACGCGCGACAGGAGGTAGGCTACATTCGCTTACTACCTGTGTGCGCCTGTTCCAAGATTGTTTATCTTTCGCGTCCCATTAACTGATCGGAGCACAGCGTCCGCAGTGCGCGTAAAGCAATTCAGGCTAATCAACTTTCGCCTGTAGCGTCCTTGACCCGTTTGTGTTATTACTGAACAAGGCTACGCCGCTGTGGTACCAGATAGGGCTACCAATAACAATAAAATCTCTGATTTCGCGGGGGGGGGGCAGATATTGAAACATAACATACCGGTACTTAACACTTGAGCCTCAAATGCGCACGACTGTAGGGATAATAATTCCTATTATTCTTGAGACTGTGGTCTGGGCCTCACGAAAACTTATGAATATGCTGACGATAATAATAATTATAATGCTAATAATCACGGTAACAGTGAAAGCTGTAAAGCTCTTAGAAGATATAATTATTATATAAATAATGTGTGGAAGTTCCACTGTTAATGTTACATGTGTTAATGGAAATATTATCTGAACTAATGTAAGTGTTGAACTGTTGCGCTTTGTCTTTGGCTCAGCGTTCATCCCGCCGTTCCATTTCGTTCTCTTTCAATCCTCATTTTCCATGCAGCTACTCCCCTGGCACGGCCGTACTGTAACATTGTCGTCTTCTTCTTTTACTCCCACATTTTCTCTGTCTTAGTGTCTTAGTCTTCATCTTCTACAAACACAACAACAACAACACCTCCTCCTCCTCCTCCTCCTACTACTACTACTACTACTACTACTACTACTACTACTACTACTAATAATAATAATAATAATAATAATAATAATAATAATAATACTCTTTAATGTAATTTTTAAGGTTTTATTCAAGGGAAGTTACAATCTCGTCTTTTGAAAATACTTGAGCACATATGTTCTGACAGTTACTTAAAGTGACGTCTCACTGTTACAGGTGCTGAAGAGTCTGTCCAACCTGCGGCGAAGATTGGTGGCAGCGGTGTTGCGTGAAAAGGACAGCGCAGTGACGCCCTCCAACAAGCCGTCACAACTGTCGCGGTGTCCGTTCCACCTCAGCATAGCTTCTCTAGAAAGGCACTACGACTCGCACAGCATAGACACGGTCATGACGTGGTTAGACGACCTCACCATCTCTCAGGAATCGTCGGACAACCGTCTCAACGAGAAACTGGAGAACAACAGAAACCACGCGGTGGTAGTCGCCGACTCCGTGATCTGAACTACGTCTCGTCTGCATGCGGAAAATGACTTTATAAAGTTCCTATCTGTGTTTGTGTGAGTGTTCTGTCCCAGTTATTTTTGTACAAACGAGAACTCGAAAGCTAGTCGAAGGATATTTGATAAACCTTTATACTGTAAATAAAATGTGTATTATTTATTAAATTTTATTTCTAAACTAGATTACATATGTACATTAATTTCTCATCATGTGGTAAATAGTAGCTATAAATATGTATGTAGACGGTTAGAATGACATCACCTAATAATATAGATATTTAAAAAACCGAGGCTGCAGGGAAGTTTTGGTTGTGTAAAAAGTGTTTTAAAAACCTACGGGCCTGATTATAAACAAAGTTGTGAACAAGATCAAATGTCAGGTACCCTTACCTATAGTTTTCGTACATCCATACTGTATCAGAACTCTGTATAATCTCTATTTAAATTGATTACATTTATCTACTATTTCACTATTCTAGAAAATATGCATAGTCCGTTTTTAAAATCATATGAAAAATCTGAATGTGATAGAAATCATAATCATTAGTAATTATATGTCTTAACTATTGTATTTTTAAATTGTTCGTGTTTTATGTTTTTCTACTATTAATTTAATATACTACATTTTTATATTGCAATACAAAATAGTTTTTTTATTTCTATTTCCTGTCTTTAAACATATTTGAAACCGATACCTTCGATAAATCAGATCTGTCTTTGGTAACATACGATTCGATTGTTATACGGAATTAATTTATAAAGGGAGAAACCATTACTATCATTAGGAGCCAAAAGTGAATGATGTAAAAGAGCCCGAAATGAGCTAACTCTTAATTTTTAAATTGGAAAATATTTAAATCTATGAAGAAAATAAATACATAATACTGAACTCCAGCGGACACAGGATCTTCTTTGTGAACAAATATGTCAGCACAGAATGAAAAGTATTAGTGTATTTATTGATTTACATGAGACTCCTCGTATCCTATCTTCTCCCTTCTCTGTCCCTAATCTTTTTCGCCGTCCTTCTAATCTTCTTCCACTCTCTTTCTTTGTTCTTCTTCCCTACGAATGTTTCGTTTCAGTTACTCCCTTTTTTGCTGTTTGCTCCCAATTCTAATTTTTTTTTTTTTTTTTTTTTTTGGCGGGGGGGATTACATTTTTTGGCATTATATTTATATGTCCATACAATTCAATTGTTTTACGACATCGTGCTAGGTGTGTCCATACTAACATCCGTTCTTTCTCAATTTCGTAATTTCCTATATTGTCAGATCTTCACACCATAGATTCTTCTCCAGTAATTCGTATCCATTGCTTTCCAAGACTTTGTTTTTAATCTCGCTTGCTTCTTATCCTCATACAGCGATACTCTCCACAGTGGTCTTTTAAAGACGTCTTGTTAATTTTCTTTTCTATACATTAACTGTACCCAATATGGGCTAATTGTTGTTTGCCGTTAGTGACGTGTGACAGCGTTAATATCTCGCACTGGCTACGAGATGTCACTTCCTGTTCAGTTTGTACTTCTGCTGCTGACTATAAAGCCAAGTGCAAGACGTCATATGTCGTCTTCCTCCCGATCTATTATTTAATAAGTAAGTTAGCGTTTTCAGTAACTACCAAATGATGGTCACTAATTTCCACAACTGTATGGTCACAATTGTATTTATTTATTTCCACTTTACAATATTGCATTTAGCTTTAATTTTTCTAGACACGTTCTGTTTATAACGAAAGAAGGGAGAGAGTTTGTAAGGTAGAATTAATATGGTCAACGTAGGACGAGAAAATGATAAAAGTAAGTAGAAATGATTAAGGAAAACAAAAGGTCACATATTTGCAAGCACCGCGATTTTTGAGTCACGGTCTTATAAGAAAAAAGTCTAATACGAGTGAAGACTTAGGTTACTCTATTGTCGACAAAAATCGAATGTTCATTGCTTGTATGTATGTATAGAACTTTACAGTTCAATAAAAATGTCACTATGTCAATAAATTTATAAATATAACATTTGGTTGTTTTCAGTTTTTCTCAAGCATTTTTCTGTAATAGAAGAAAAATACAATTATGTCGCTTTTCATTCATCTGTACCGAATGTGGACTTAATGACACTCTTTTTGCAATATTATACTGGACCCCATTCGCAAATGCTTTAAAATTTGTCATATTGTCATTTAATGTTCCGAAAGTTTCGTTTTTTGAATTTGGCCGTCAGTTTTCGATTTTATATTCACAAAAAATTAAAATGGTAGACAGTCACGTTGTGTATAGTTACCACAGTTACCTTATTTTAACTCCAGATAACAGGGAGCAGTAGACAGATGGATATTGTATCCCTTGCAATCCTGTGCTTGAGATAAGCCAAGCTACCTTCCTTTTTATCTAATCGAAGTTCAGTGCCTGTGAACACTAATCTCTCTGTTTACCTCCTCTTTCTTAGAGACACTCAGCGCCCGCATTCTGGTCCCTGCTTCAGCCCTACGTTAATGCGCGCTTAGAAGTTTTCCAATACCGAACCCTCAGTTAAATCTCCGATTCTGCCTGGTAGCCCTACGTCCGAAATTACGTTATCAGGCGACGGTTGAAGATTTCTTCCATCGATGAGTTTGTTCGCTCCATTGAGATAAAACTCTTCACACCAGCTTCTACCTCGTCCTACCATCACCTCCGCCTTCTTAGTACAGACGAAGGCTTACTTCTACAAAGAATGGGGGCCTTGCTCGACGACACCCCCATAAGCAATCTTCTGCTCCACACCGGGGCGACGCTTGCCCACCCATCCCTATCCCGCTGAACAGTAACTCAAAAGTATACAAATCAGTCATTCCTTCCTCTTCAAGCTAAAAAAAAAATAACATTCCTAACCAACGGTTCCGCCTTCCATCATCTTTTGTCTTAATCCATGAAAAAAAGCCGTTGCGGATTGCTCTGCAGTCCAGAACTTTAATAACAGCCTCCATCCCTCTAAACTGGAGGACTCGTCCTCAAACAAGCGCATGGTTACTCAGGGTAACCATCTGGTAGTCATCGGGTTGCCCGAACACTGCAACCACTGGTGCACGTCAATCTGCTACCCCTATGATCGGATTTGATTGGATTGCATTGTGCTTGAGATCAGCATTGTCATAACTCTCTTGACAGATCTCAAATAAGTAAAATTCTTGCATGGTTTTACGTTAGCTCCAACTTCAGTTTGGAGGTCATTTTCTATGCTTCGTCTGACATATAGCCTTTTTATTTAATTTGTGTCCAGTCCTAAACTAAAAATATTACTATGTAACTAACGAAGCAAAAGGCAGATTTCGTCTTGATTTCCAGTACATATTATATAATCATCTGAAAAACTCAGAGTAAAAATAGTGTCGTCTCCACCTTCTACATTTCTTACAGCATTTCTGCCTCCGTGCCTGGACGATCTGTTTTAAGATTGCCGTTGTGTAAACAGAAAACGCCACTACTTCTTCATGATACTACTTAAACTTAATGCAGTTTTTTAGGTGTTCACTGCTTTCGATAAAATCTTAAAGAAATTTTTAAAAAGAAGAAACCATGGGCGGGAGCGTATGCTACAAGTAGACCTATGAATAAAAACAAGGGTTTAACTGTTCTATGTGTCAAATGACAGTGGTCTACAAGTAGAGATCATAGTAAAGGATTCTTTGAAATTCTAGAAATTCGTATGGACGATTCATTATGGGCGTTTTCATTGGAAAGCCGGCAGAAGAAGAAATAGTCAAGTGGGAGGATATACGCTGTTTCTCAGTGAAATTTAAAATATAACACATATCATTTATCGATACATCATGTATAAATCATATTCTTTTTCTGACAACCAGTTAATGCCGCTTGAAGCAGTAATCAGGTAAGCATTTTATTCAGGTCGTTAGAATATTCACAACGTGCTTTTTAATATACAGGGTGGCGCAGGGAAACGGAAAAATTTGAAATAATTAGAAAAAAATAAAGGAACGTTACAAAACTTTATTTGAGGCTCAAAATATGTTCTACAAGACTGGAAATTACATTAGGCATCACTTTTTAAAAATTACATCAGTTAAATGCTGCCCATTTTTCCGTACACATTCAGTAAGTCGTTTCTGTAGGTTTTGCATAGCGCGGCGCAATGTGTCACCTGGGATTTTGGCGATTTCCTCTTCAATCTGTGTCTTGAGCTGTGCAAGGGTTCTTGGTCTAGTCTGGTACATGATGCTCTTCAGATGTCCCCATAAAAAGAAGTCACAGACTGAAAGGTCTGGAGATCGGGGCGGCCAAGCGATGTTAGCATTCCTTGAAATTATGCGATCCCCAAACAAACGTTTCACTGCTGCCATAGACTGTCTGGCAGTGTGTGAGGTGGCTCCATCCTGTTGAAACCAGGTGTGGTGAATGTCAAGATTTGGAAAAGTATGGAGTCTTGGAGCCAAAAATGTCTCTAGCATGTTAACATAACGTTCAGCCGTCACATTGACAGCAGTGCTTCGTTCATCTTCAAAAAAGTAAGGGCCTATCACCCCATGACACGACACTGCACACCATACGGTAACTTTGGTACTGTGTAATGGACGCTGGTGAAGCTGAGCAGGGTTTTCTTGAGCCCAGTAACGGAAGTTTTGCTTATTCACGTATCCACTTAAGTGAAAATGGGCTTCATCGAACATCCAAAGATTTTGAATGAAGTTAGCATCCTCATTGATTTTAGCCAACAATTGTTCACAAATTTCCAGGTGCAATACACAATCATTAGGATTCAGTTGTTGCACAATCTGAAGTTTGTACGGATGAAATTGAAGTTCATGTAGTATTCTTTGAACGCTCCGACGTCCGAGCTGCAATGACGAGGCACTTTTTCGTACCGAACGACGAGGACTCCTTAAGATGGCAGCTCGCACGGCATCAATGTTTTCTGGGGTACGTACAGGCCGTACACCCCCACTAGGCTTTTTCTTCAAAGCTGAACCAGTCTCTTCAAAATTACGAACCCACGTTTCGATTCCGTGTAACGAAGGAACTTGACCGCGGGGCGGGATCTGATAGTGACGCCGAAACTCTCGTTGTGCAGCTGTCAAACTGTCACCACGTCGGTAAAACGCCCTTACGGCGACCGCACGCTCTGCATCGCTGCACTGCTCCATGGTAACTAAATGTCCGTTACTGCTAGACAGACAGTTTCACTTCTGCTCATGGATGTTTATATACTAACTGGATGCCCGACTGCCAAACCTGTATGCTTGCGAGAGCTGAAGCAAGTGTGACGTCACGCAGCCATCTTTAACCCGGGCAAGAGATCTCAGGCCACAGTTCTACCTATACAACTGGTACATAATTGTGCCATTGAAAAAGCGTTTTTTTCAATAGGATACAACGATACCTGCTAATTTGCTGGCCGAACTTTATTTATCGGAAATGTACAGTCTCGAATGGAGTGAGATACTCTTTAAATATTGTCGGAAACATCTCGCGGCTAACCGGATGAAGACGTCCTAAGTGTTCCAAAAAGGAATTACGCGACAATTAATTATTTTTTTGATGATAAATACATGCTACGGTACGTCCTGAATAATACGATTTTTTGTCAAACCCATCAGCCCGAATGGTAATTCTCACTTACCTGTTAAATCTTTTGCTATTTCCACTCGTAATCAAAGAATTTATTAGCCGACACCGTGGGATCATAGTGTTATGGGAACGTAAAATGAAATTTAAAAACAAAAGTTTCTCAACGAATAATTAGAAATAAAAGGCTGTATTTCCAACTTTCATTATTATTAGGGCTATTTATCTGTATGAAAAGGTACCGGTACTCACCAGGAACTCACGAGTTCAAATCCGGGGGAGGTAGATCGATGTAAAAGTTTGGAAAATTCTATAGAGATAAATGAAATTATAAATCTTGAGAAACTTGGGCTTAAAAATGTGCCAGTACTGCATACCACCAGAAAAAGCCATTATTAACTGATGTTGTTGTTGTTATTATTATTATTATCATCAATCTATATAAAATAAGCTGCTTTTTCCTTTCAAAAATGATATTCAAAACAAAATAAGAAAAACACAGAGAAATTTTACAATATATTTTACAGCAAGAAGTACAGAGAAAATTTACAAACCATGAGCTAGGCCTATGTTCTTCTCAATGTGCCACAAAAATGACAGCTTTGACTTGAAAATCAATAGTCACAACTTACCAAAAAGCGAATGTACATAATACCTGGATGCACACATGGACAACAAATTTCATAAAACTACTGGCCGACACTATCCATTCAAACCCCACAGACAAGTATTTTGCTCCACTAGTGAGCTTCCTCAGTGTTTACAAATACAATGAAAACTATTCCTGCATTGCTCCACTCAAAGGCAAGATTAATAGATGGATAAATGGATATATCAAGATAAATGGATGCTTATGTAAAATGAGGTTACATTTGTTAAATTTTACAGAAAACCCTTCCACACATTTAGATTATTACTATTGTTATAGCTTGATGAGATGTCAGGTTAGGTTCCCAATCAGAACCTTGGATATGCCCCTTGCTGTTTCAAACTTGATATTTTTTTCACCTTTCTTCTTCGTTTCTGCTTCAGTACCTTGATTTTATTTCTGAGGACAGCTTTTGTTGGACTAGACACACGAGCTGGCAATAATGGACTAGTTCTTGCCTTTTTAACAGGAGGCTCCTCTACATATTCAACATCAGTGGTACAACTGGTCGATGCAAGTGAGGTTTGTTCTCTTCGTTTCCTCGACCTTTCTCTAGGTGGTGGCTTTTGAAGATGAGGAGGGAAACCTTTAAATACAGATGGTACTGCATCCTTCTTTAAATAAGGCACGTTTATATTTGGCCTAATCTCATAGCATTCTGAGAGGAAATGTTCACTGCAGAGTCTGCTGTATTTTGTGGATTTGAAGTTCTCTCTTCGAACTGTATGCACCCCAAGCATTCAGCCTTTCTTTATCATTCAAAAGAAATCTGAAATAAACGAAAAGATTCAGCATGAACATATTTATTGGTTATAAGGAGGTGGATGACAAAAAATCGCTGAAAAACAAAACATGCCACTTACGCAAAAAACTGCAAGTTCTCTTCTTTTTTCCGTCGATTTATGCAACCTACAGCACAACAAGAGTCAGGCATTTCATCTTCTTTTCGAAGTCATAAGTCAAGCAAGCATTAAATCAATTTATACTCCAAAAGGTCCGCACAAATCAACCTAACTCCACGTCTGTTTACCTTTTTTTGCCCGCTTTAATTATGGCTGCCGTGATCTCAGAGTTGCTTCACTAGAGAGCGCCCTGTCGGCCATCCAGGATGTCTTCTGCTACATCTACAGGGCTGCCAACATCAACTTCAAATTTTCCCGTTTCCCTGCGCCACTCTGTACATGAAAATGAGAGAAGGCTCAACGTACTTTGTATGTAATACTGAAATATTTTTCGAAGACAGTCAGTCCAAAAATGTTAGATGTAACAGATATCACGCATTATTGCACAGCATTATAGGGTTTGCAAAAGGGAAACGTACTGAATCTGTAGGCCTACTGTGTGTTCACCAGAATTTCAGCAGTAAGTGAACACAGTTCTGCGATATTCAGCAAATGGCGCGATGATTTTTTTTGCAGTCAGATGGTCAAACGACTTCATACCTAAGATACTAAAACTAAAATATAAATATCCCTGTCACTGATGTCAAGAACACTGCCAATTTTTCCCTAGAAAATAATGAAACTAAGTAGAAAAAACATTTCCGTTTTATATACACCCTATGGTACACAACGCCCATCGTGTATTCGCGGACCGCTCCTTAAATCCTTGTGTCGAGCGAACGACCGGGCTGACCTGTATGAACTGGCGTTCATCGGGCTCCAGCCTGGACAACGCTCACAAACCAGATCGCAATACACCCCGTGCATCTTTTGTCTGTCTGTCATGTAGCCGTTCTGAAAGAGAAAGAGAGGTAAAAAGAGAGAGCGAGGGCTGAATAACAGTACCGCAGATCACAAAAGCGGTTCCTTCTTGGAATGATGGGGCAAATAACGCGATGGAAGACGGTAATCTAGACCGTGCTGTACGAGTGGGACCGCATTTCCCGGCCATCCTCACAGAACTAGCAGGATGGATAAATTGTTAATTTTTTTGTTTAAAGAGTGTAACTTTTAGATACGCGTTGATTTAAATCTCTTGTTTGCTGTGTGACTAATCTAACTAATCAGGCATTGATATTTTCCTAATCATAAATAGGTACATAACCGATACACAGGTGTACACTGCTTTTATCGGTTTCGGTTAAGTACAGTACCGAGTTCCGTATCGATTAGTTCAGGTCAGAGTCACTCGAAAAATCTGTGTTAACTGTTAGTTGCACGTGATTGTCAACGTAAAGCTGCGCGACCAGGTCACGTGGACGGGACGTGTTACAACAGGAATTAATTAATTACTGATAACAAGTATTTATTGACTTTCACTAGAGGCCTACGCTACTTCGATAACACGTGTTTACAACCTTCAGATCATCAGTCACTGTACGTTAATATTGCATGAAATTAATTCTGGCCATCATTGCGTTAAGAAAAGTGTTGTAGTATCATAATATGTCCAACGATTGCTACTTTCCGTAGACGGGTAGACGGAACGCTTTAGATCGAGACGAAGGAAACTGATTTATGAGTAATAAAGATTATTAGTGTACGTTTGAATCATGTAAAACTTCTACTCCCAGTACTAGATTGTCTTATGTACGCTCTTATGTACCCTGGATTGTCTCACAACATTATCCTATTCGATGCGTTAAGCCTCCAGACTTTCCCTCGCAATGTTCATCCATCTGTCTCTTTCCTGGCCTTTCTCTTGTTCTTCGATCTTTTTCTTTGCATAATTCTATTCACCCTCAGTTTATTTATTGTTACCAAATCCTAAAACTGCTGTCCTTAAGACAGATAATCAAAATACTAATAAAGACTGGGTAGTGAACTACCAAAAGACAAAATGAAAACAGCACTTTCACCAGATTTCAATAGTGAGTCTCGAGTTGAACGATTAGTGAGGAAGGAGAGAGGGGGTGGAGAGAGAGAGAGAGAGAGAGAGAGAGAGAGAGAGAGAGAGAGAGAGAGAGAGAGAGATACAGACACAAGCAGCATGCTACGGTAATATGTCAGAGGGTTTCAAAGAATTGGTAATTACAATTTAATTCACAACAGTTAACTAGACATGTTTCTGCGTAAATATTTTTATGTAGGTTTTATTTATTCTTATTTATTTACTTTTTTAGTTAACGGGACAGAACGTTCACGTAAAATCAAACAACGCTACAACAATGAGTGAAGAAACACGTCTATGAAAACAAATTTAGTTTTCAACAGTAAATGCACACAAGTGGGGAATAGTAAGTCTACTTCCAAAACATAAAATCTAGGATTTTCCTCCAATAGTATTTTATAAACGAATCAAGTAACCTATCTTTTATAAATATACTAGCTGTTACCCGCGGCTTCGCACGCGAATATTTGACTTTTAATAATAAGTATTTTAATATAATTTTTATTGTCTATGTCTATATGGCGTTTTGTCAGCTCTTATACCAATTTTGTACTCATTAGTCAAATTCTCCCCAAAGCTGTTTTCAACACTTGTACTATTTTAACTCGTACTAAATTATTATGTTTGAGCAACAGCCTTTGGAGATTTAAAAGTACCCGTTTACAAAGCCTTTGGAGATATTTATAATGTACCTGTTAAATCAAAAACGTAAATTCTTTATTTTAAGTGTTACTGTGTTAGAAACATTATATGACACATTAAAAGTTATGTTTTCCTCAACCATGGCTTTTATTTATTTCAGCAGTAAACTAAAAACCAAAAATCGTTATCACCTAACCTCACAAATGAAAACAACACGTATTTTCGCTTTGCATTAAGTAATAGGACAATTTACAATTAGTACACTTCTTCTTTTCCACACCGTAATATATCGATACAATCGCGTATTATATAAAACATCGAAAATATACTGCAAGAATGGATAAATGCCGCTAAAAAGCTTTTGTTTATTTACTAGTTACTATGGTAATTAATTCTGGTCTCCATGGTGCTGTTGACATCTTTATACGCGTCAACGAAAAGGCATGATTAAAAGGGCATAAATAGTGCGAACGGGGCAAAATATCAAATTCAAAGTTAGACAGTATTATTCGCCTTGTGTCAAAGGTTACTTGTGCAAAATTTGGTGGCAATCGGTGTAACGTTGTGGATTTGTATTCAGTACCCACAAATCCTCAGACTTTGAGTTTTATATATTTAGATGTAAATTCGCAAATATCGCATTACCAAATTTTTAATGTAGGCCGTATAATCTTTTATAGTTTAGTTTTATAAACCGTATGCTTAAACTAAAGTTTTTTAATTCTTCAGTGAAAGCAGAATTCAGACTCTTCGTTAGTATAGTCATAACAAGGTATGAGAGATCTGTTTGAAGCCTCTATTCAAATGAAACAAGCCTGGATTTGAGCCACACCGGATAAAGATCAAGCATTCATCAAGCGGAAACTGAACCAATTAATTAAGGGCAGCGATAATTGACTGTTAATAAAGGCGTCCCCGAACATTTACTGGTGGAGATCGCTTGCAGGCAGGACCTGTACATTATCGGGTACATTATTTGTTTAAAGCAGAGCAGTATCTTCAGAATTTTATAATTCATGTGATATTTAAAAAAAAATAATTAAAAATAGTAATAAACCACACCTTAAATATTTCCTTTAACGGTGCAGTTCAGACTGTTACGAGCTTGTCGACCTTAATGTGGTGGAATGAAATCGATATCGGAGTCACTAAAACAATGTCAAGTTTTATTTAATATTTTTCAATCAAATCTGATTTAGCTCCTGAATCAAATCTGAATTAACTGTAGTTAATTCATCTACACGTAGGCTATAATATAATGATCCCTTATACATATTCACAATAACAATCACTAACATCGTTAAGTTTATTGAACCTCATTCGAAAAAATAAACACCAAATATCCATTCGTACTAATTAGAGTTTACAAAATGCTAAATAACTGACTGACGTATGCATCGTTTATGGGTTGTATACTCTCCAGTCAACGTCACGGATGACGCACGAATTTCGTATGTGAAAGAGTGTCAGGAATATTCCTCAACATTTCATTTTTCTTCTTCTAGCTCGTTAAGTGTTACGTTACTGTTTTTTAAAGTAATCGCGTTCCATTTCGTCACCAATGACCAAGAGATTTTGAATAGTATAGTCTTATTAAATGAACCGTTCAAGGCGAACAAAATTTCAAACTGAGGAAGAAACTACTGGAGTGTATTAGATTCAGTGTATTTCCTCATTGTTTAGATACCGGTAACAAGGAAAAAAGGGTGGGGAGAGAACTAAAGAGCTGAAAATACGGATTTGGAGGCATTGTGAGGAACAGGTGACTGGATAAAACAGAGGGATGACGAAACATTCAGACAACAATTCTGCGGATTACAAAGAAGAAATGGGAAACTGGATCGGACATATTGTTTGAGAAACAATAATGTTAGCTATGAACTGAAACAATAAACGGAAAATTTGAGAAAATGAATTGAACATCTAGACTGGATGAAGAATGGTCGCCGTGAATAAAAGTGTATAAATCGGAGCAATAGCGTGTCCAGAATACCGTTTTAAAAGCCTGTCTGTAAAGGTCGAGCTCTCAAAAACATTGTTCGCAATATGCAGTGCAACTAAATGTATGATTCTATTATTGCTTAAGATCATGATATGAGTAACTAAGTTATCTGTATGGCAACAACTGTTTGGCAACTATTTGTAGAAATGTAGGATGTGCATAAAGGGGCAGAAACCAAGCGGGATCGATGCGGATGCCGCTGAAAACCTTCCCGTAGTAGCTCGTTAAATACTGTGCATCCGAGACGGTTAAATCCAAGGTTTAACTACGAAACACCACATTGCTCAAGTAACGCCTCGTGTGTCCGTAGCCTAACGTGAGACAGTGAAAGTTACAGGAAATTGAATCATGTTAAATACGCATGTACTTGGTAATATTTCACTTTCGTTAAAATGTCCAGAGGATCATCGTATATCCAAAGGATTATCATATTATACAATATAACATTAAGGAGATGCCTCGAGCGGTCGCAACCCTCGCGATGAAGAGAGCCAACTTAAAGATAGCTGTAGTAATTCACAGTTTCCTACGGGTGAGTCACTAAATCGGAAGTTTGTTTTTGTATTGGTAAATGCAGCTGGTTAAGTGCTTAAAATTCTAAAAAAAACGGTCTGCACTGGTTAAAGCGAAATGGGAGTTGGAGCCTCATCTGAAGTCTAGAAAACTGGATGGCCTACGAATATGAGCAATGAATCATACAGGCAATCTGCCCAATAAAGAAAAAAAGTACAAAAGCCGTGTGCATACAAAATATTAAGCAAAAAAAGAAAAAGAAACGGGTTAAAAGGAAAACATAATTGTTTTAGTTCGTTAATCGTACAGGGGCAGAAGTTTACCTGGAGCCGATGTTCAAGGGTTGACTTGTTGAACGTGGTTCGACTTTTAGTTATTACAAAGAAATCAAAACTACTGAGGTCCATCCATCTGTTGGATTAGAACAATCAATTAACTAAAATAAATTTTACCTAATTCGACTGAATTATTTTAATTAACTTAGATTATACTTAAAAGAACTAACATCGACTGAATTTTACAGTCTTGTTTGAACTTTAGGCTTCCATTTATTTCACAGCTGTAGACTTTTCGGGGTTACAGTACCACACAAATGTTGTCGCTCCCGGCTAGTTATTTCTTTGATTATTTTTTATCAGCCTGTTACTTTCACTCTCGCATATACAGTATGTTTACGCTGCACTTTACAAGTTACAATTAACGAATATGCTTTTTTATACTTGCATCTTGGTAGATGCACGGACCATTTTTGAGATTCTCACGGACCTCTGCTTTAGAATACCTTGCGACATCATACGACCTCTTGTCTCCATCCTTTCTACCCACACAGACATCTTCCCTAAGGTACCAAGAACTCATGAAGTTTCGAATCCTTTCCATTTACGCTCGCATAGATCTTCCTCTCTTTCTTACAAATTCCAGCAGTCACTGTAGAACTTTCCAATCAGCCTCCGTCCACAGTTTGACATGGCCGAACAACTGAAGTTGTTTCTGCGCTTCTCCACAACTGTCCTGTCCACCCATTCTCTAACTTTATTCATTTGCATAATTTTACCCTTTAACATTTCTTACTTTATCCATCCTCTATAACCTTAAATTTCTATGAAGAGCATCCACCTAACTCTCTAATTGACTCTGAGAGTGCCAGGTCTCCCTAACTAATGCTAATAACCGTTGTACAATGGACAGTGGCATCACAAGTTCTCAATATCCTAGCCTCTCCAATTTCCTACTCCAGAACACGCTGTTTAAACATCGTATCCCCCCTTAGTCTTTACTATTTTGTGTCTTATTTCCTCTTCATCTGTCTGTTGCTGAGTGATTATCACACCTAAATACAGTGAATTCCGAGTACAGGTTATTAAGGTGTGACGATTTCATTAATAAAAATATGGTAATTAATAAATAGGTAATGTGAAGACTGAGAAATTTTAAATTTTTAATAAAATCGCACATTTAAACTACATCTTATTGCTATCATTAAATAATAATAATATTTAATAAAGAGTTGTAATAATAAAATAAAAAGGAATACGAGTGTACAGAAAGGGTAAACCTTGTTAATTAATCTTGCATAGACATGCGCTAACCGGAATTAACTTGAATTCCGACCCCTAAACAAACTAATAATACTTGTAAATTTGACATTATTTAAATAATTAAACAAGACCACTGTAATATACTTTAATAACGTCTGTAATTAAGAATATCTCTGCTTAATTAAATAGTCAAACTTTAATCCTTTAAATAAAGAAGGAACATGGAACTACTTTTATGCTGAATAGTAAATGACGCGAGATTACTACTCTTACCCCTTAACTATGAACCCACTTGCAATGGAGCGCTCACGCCGTAAGCTGCGCACAGCGTTGGTTCGCGACGCAGAGATAAATATGTGAAAGTTCGCTAAAGAATATCTTAATAACTAAATTGTACGCCGATGACATCTCTATCAAATCTTAAATAAGAAATTATGTAATTAATACAGTACTAGAACCATGAGGTGAAATTCAACTAATAAATAATCATGTGAAGTGAATACCAGTGAAACAAACTTTCGCTTTATTTATTCTAACAACAAGAATTACTACAGTCATCTAAGAAGAGAGTACCACACCCAGAATGATTTAACATACGTCAGGAACTTCACCGTCACCGGATACTAAGGTAACGACAGAACTTCAGGAAACACACCGAGGACCGAAGAGCCAAATCTGCATCAACTACAGGAAACCACAGGTGACATGGAGGCTTGTCTTCCATGGTTATGAGATACTAAAATTATAACCAACAAAAGACAATTTAACTAACACTTTAAGACTTTTAAAAACAGACATTATATGTAAGATGTTGTCTGTAATCAAATAAAACTGTTTATAGTAAAAGAGTAAATGTTTAAACTGAAAGCATTATTGTTTTAAAAAGGTTAATAAAGTCCATTCTTCAAATGGCACAATTTTCAAGATTGTATATGGGGAGGTGACCCTTATTAACATACTATATTCAATCCCGGATCCGTGGAATAAATTAAATTGATGTACATCTTTATTTTGAGGGCCCTTGTGAAAGAATAAAATATATAATCATCTTGTAAACTGTAAGCTGTTGAACCATATATGTTGAGAACTTTGAGTAGAGCAATTAATCTCATTATGTAATAAAGAGATGTCATCTTTTGTACAGACTAAACTGAGTGCATAAATCAACAGTCTCCCCTTCCCAGTTTCCTTTTATATTAATTTTTTTGGTGTTGTGATTAATTTTCAGCTCGTCACAACGAAGACAGCCTGTATAATTGGCAGAACCAATTAATGCGGGTTCCCTATGTTATAACACAAGTTAAGATGTTATAAAGGGCAGCCGTTTTATCAGGCCAATATTCAAAACATAAAAGCAAATGAGAGTTATAGGCCTATATTGAAATATACTTCTCATAATGGGTTCGGACCACCGCTTCTTCAAACCAGTAAAGCCATTTTTTAATGTTTGGAGTACGTAATTTTTACGATAGAAGAAACAAGTTTTTCTACAGTACATACCACATTATACCATATTATACATATTATATTATATTATAATATATACTATATATATTGTAACGAAACAAATTAAAACTGCATAGATAGGTTACATTGAAATTATTATAACAGAGTCTATATCTGGAGGTAGAAAAATTTTATTCATTAACACATTAAAAATTATTTTTGTCTTATTACTTTATAATATAAAATTGTTTATTAAAATATTGTCTTTCAATAAATTAGTCTATTGGCTTGTTTTACATATATGTTACTTGTACGTTGAATTCCAACTGTTTGCGTAGACTCCATGCGCTCCCCACGCTGCTCGTCAGCACCGCTGCGACTCTGCACGTCGGCCGAAGATCAACCCGTTGAATAAACTACGTTTCGGCACATACACACACTGCGATATGATACTGATATTGTTTATAACTTGAATAATCTTAATCTCAAGGATTAAAACTGGGTAAAAATAGATCGTATTACCCAAATACGGCTTCTTGAAGTGTTCTCGCGTTAACTCAAAATATCTCGTTAGATATTTTAGACCTAACCCGGAAAATCTTCCACTCTACGCGAAAAAGCCCTAAAGTATGATCTATTTAAAAATATCTGAGTTCTATAAGTGGTAATGGTTACGAAGAACTCGAACCGTGAACCAACTTCTAAGTCTTAACGAAATCGACTTGTCTTGTCACGAAAAACTCGTGACAGCGAGTACGTCTTTCTATGACGAGACTTCGGAAGAAAACTAAGCGATGTGCTCTCTGCAACGGACCATCTCAAATAATTTTTAGACCTTCTGATTGGTGGAAACTCTAGCAACGTCACAGATTTTCTTAGTGATATCCAGAAATCAGGCTGAAACTCTGTCCGATTCTGTAAAGGCCTGTCTAGATTTAATCTACAAATTTTATTACTTTCTAGGAGATAACGAGAATAAAAGAAGACTGATTTCATTTAAAAAAAAAAGAACAAAAATTATAGTTGTGGAGAATCTGAGTATATGGAAAATGTAGCTTATAACCATGAGAATACTCTGTCCAAATTTCAGAACGGCAGGGACAGAGAAGTTATTAAATAAAATGTAAAAGCACACCGCACTCGCGCACTTACACAAAAGTATTTCACATGACATAAAAGAGGAATAAAATCAATTTTTAACATGTCTATGGCCGTCAGAAAATGTGTTATAGCCTTAGTATCCCTATTATATGAACTTCATATCCTGTGTTTTGTTGCAAAATATATATATATATATATATAGTGTATATATACTATATATATATAGTGTATCTGAAGAGTACTCAACGTAACTATCTTATAAACCACCAGACTGGTCGTGGGATTTCTGTGTTCGTTACCGTTAAGTCCCTTTTTTTGCGCAATAATTTTTTTTTTTTACAAGAAAGGAGAAAGAATTTGTGCTTGCAAGAACTGTTTGCAAGCATTAGTCGTAGTATACACATTATAAACCACTCGTAAATAATATACAAACAACAAAATGAAACAAATATGAACATAGATATAAGACAACGTTTGGTTTTTTCTTTGGTGTCTGATTTAAATATTAAATTCAAATAATTAATTTAAATATTGCAAGTCCTATATAAAAAAAATTTAAAAATTTATTACATAAAAATGGAAATTTACTTACAGTATTTTAATAAAAAATAACACTTACTTTACTTAAAGAAATACTAGTTACTACACTCCCCTTTAATTAAATAGAAAAATTATTTTTTATAACAACTGAAAAAATTAATATTACTTATTTTACTTTGAATATTTAAACTGGTTACATTTATGTATTTGTTTTACTTTCTTCTGTATGAGTTCTATCGTTAAAAAAAATAATTGTTCATGTTTCACCTGCGTATCGCTGTGTTACCGCTGAAAACCTATTGTGCATGTGTGCATGTCTGCGGCTCCTGGATGCTGAAGACGACTGTTGATGTGTTGATTCCCACGTAGATCGTTAGTTGTCAGTGTTCTATTGCATGGTGATGATGATGGTCCTGGTGCTCCTTCGTCAATATGTTCTGTTTAGGGCTTGATGGTGATGCCGATGATGAGTCTATGTCGCTGAGCAAACTGACATAGTGTCCCCGTGAGTAAATTCTTAGCGTCTGTTCTATGTCGATGAGCAAACAGACATAGTGTCCCCGTGAGTAAATTCTTAGCGTCTGTTCTATGCCGATGAGCAAACTGACATACTGTCCCCGTGAGTAAATTCTTAGCGTCTGTTCTATGTCGCTGAGCAAACTGACATAGTGTCCCCGTGAGTAAATTCTTAGCGTCTGTGCTATGTCGATGAGCAAACTGACATAGTATCCCCGTGAGAAAATTTGGTCGTTCAGAATCGTGTGGGGATTTGTATTCAAGGCACGCTGACAGGTCGAAGATTGCTTACCAAGCCTTCACAGACCTGTTTTGTTCCGCGCGTGGGGGTTTCAACCCATCACTTTTTGTATATTTTCACAATCATAATTAGTGATCATGTGAGAACTAATAGAATCATGAGATTAGTGATATTTTGTCTTTGCTTACATACTAATTAATTGCTCGTCACGTATTAATTAGCTGAGTAATTAGTTAATTAGTTTATAATTCAGCTATTATTTAACCATTAACATTCAAATTCTAACCACACATGTGTCACTTTGCACGTCTTAAAATGACATAATGCACTTTGCTGTAGGTATTGTAAGTATGCGAATTTTTATAAAATAAATATATTTAATTATTCGTATTTTATGTCTATCTGAACTGGAGCTAGCTGCAGACTGTTGCTGTTCTACATCATTATTGGTAGTAATGCAGTTTTATTAGCTGTTGTTTCCCATCGCATTTCGGAATGTCTCCCGTGTACAACAAGTATAGAATGGGTCCGAGGACTCTTCTCTGCGGTACCCCAGCTGAAATATCTTTTAGCTCAGAATAATCTTTACTCCAACTGCCGTTCTAAGACATATGATTGAGGATTTAGCTCATTTGCAAAGGGAGGTTTACTCCCATCTTGTATATCAAAACGTCGTGCCGCACTCTAACAAAACCTATTACTAAAAACTTATCTGTAAATAAATACATAATTACGATGTATCATACTCGTCATAACCAATTACCAGTGGTTATTACTATTACATAATTACTATTACTATAAATTACTATTTTACATAAAATTTAAGAGTGCGGCTTTTAATGTAGTCCGAGATATATTTGGATTTTTCGTTATTAAGTGAGTTTGTTTACTTTTGGAAATTTCGGTTTATGCGGGCCAAACTTACATAGTCCCAATGTGTCCCGACAATGTGGAAACTATAGAAATCACAGTACAGTAGTAGCAACTGGAATCAGTACATACTTGCCCTCGATCTCTTCGTACTCATTTAATGCCATATTTGTTACGTCTGTTTCAATATACAAACATTTAGTCTTCCCTACGTTCGTCCACAAACTCAAAAGTTCGTATTCCGATTTCAGATCTTTGTCATAAGCTGTAGATCGTCTTTATCATTGGCAAATATCACCCTGTCATCTGTAAATCGAGAGCGTACAAGCAGGTTTGGCCGTCAGTAGTTATTCTTATAATACACAAATTACAGAAGTATGTAGAGATATTCATATTAGAAGCGACCTACACTATTGTGGCTGACATTTGAAACTAAACGTTGGCGTATGTTTTTAAGTAGAAAAAAATAAACAGTTCTGAAACAAAAGATAATTCTAGAAATGAAGACAGAGCGTCATAACTCAAAAGATTACAGTTGCAACATGCTGTCATACTTGCGTGTTGTATTCATATAACCATATGCACGCTAGACACAGTTGTATGTTAGTAATTACTGTTAACAGTAACTGCAAGATGTTAACATAAACAACGCAAAGGACAATGGCAGTGGAGCGGGATGATCAATGTACCGAGTTGCATTGTGCCGGGAGCGTGGTTTAGCAAAGAATACAATGTACTGTCGTTTGTGCAGCATGACTCTTAATTTATACAGTACACACACACACTCAGACGTGACACAGTAGGAAATACAGAATGTAGACTGCAATTGAAACTGTAAATAAAATACTCGAGCAGTAACATAAATAAAAGCTGACAATGTATGTCCTATCCCATCCTGTTATAATAATAGTAAATTAAATTGAAAAATCATTCAAAGGTTATTTCAATTTTTACTAAACAAATCGTAATTATAAACTGATCTCAATGGGTCGTCCAATATTTGCTACGTTTACTGGATACTTCGTCTACATGTTTTATTTCATAACTAGTCTAGTTTCATATGTTAATTAAATTTAAGCAAACCAATGGGCTGAAAATCGTAAACAGTATGTGCAAGAGAGAGAGAGAGAGAGAGAGAGAGCAAATGTTTTCGGTTTTGTCGATAAGCCCCAAAGCTGCAGTTTCATATGTCATGTTAACCGTAAGATTGCCGAAGCAACTAAAGCTTTTAATGTGTGTTCTGGTATTTTTAAAACCAGATGAAATGTTGACACATACCGCTTGCAACGTGATGATTTGATGATGATGATGATGATGATGATGGTGGTGGTGGTGGTGGTGATGCTGGACGTGGTTGGTGGTTTGAGATGATCGATGATGTTGACATGTTGATTGGTCGACTTTTCATGTAAACCATAAATATTCGTGTAATGTATTTCGACTCTTGGTCAATCGGACGAGTGAAGCTAGATATTTGGCTTATTTGAAACAATCTCAGTTTCAACTAGATATTTGGCATCTGTCTGTCTGTGTGTTTGGGGGTATGCCCCACAATAACTTTTGAGTGTTCAACCGATTTTCGTATAAAACTTTGCGTGTCCATACTTTTGCCCTACAGACGATATTGTTTTTGAGATTGACCCACCCAAAATTATTGGGGTGAAAAGGATAAAATATGAGCTGTCAAAATTTGTGAAAAAATTGCAAAAAATAAATGTGGAGTATCAAATTAAAGAGAAATGTAACCAAAATCTGAATATACAGTAGTGTTTACTTTTAAGAATTTTTAAATCTTGGGGTGCCAGAGCCTAGAGAGTTGAAATTTTTATAAAATAAAAAAACCTGTATAGGTGTCAAATTAAAAGAAATTTCAATTAAAATCTGAATACAGGTTACAGTTTTGGAAATGTAAATATTTTATGACATCAGGACCCAAAAAAGAATCAAAATTTTCAAAAATTGTAAAAATTCAGTAGAGTGTCAGAATAAAGGGAAATTTAACCCAATTCGGAATGTAGTAATTGTTACGAACTTTAGGGGCACCACGTTCCATAAATGGAACGCAAAATTATAATGAATTATAATGAAGTTTACGTGGGGGTCAAGTTATGATGAATTTTAGTCGTAATAAAAACTCGCTCTTTTAGTGATTTCAGAGAATAGTCTCTCATCATTCCTTGTAAATTTTGGATCGCCTTCAAAACCTTTGTAAGCTATGTTTATAAAAAACTTTGTACATTGTTTTCAGTTATATATATTTATGAATAGTATTCATATTAGATATATATGAAACCATTTTAAAAATATTCATATACTGTATATATATTAGATGTATATATATGATCTACAGATACCCATGGAAACATACATTAACTTCAAGCAGACTAAATTATCTGTCATTTAGACATTATGGTTAAAATTGAACAAAAAAAACTAACAAAAAACCAATGCAGTAGTTTGGAGTTTTAGTGTTTATTGTATAATTGTCTGTTTTTAGTTGTTATTTTACTATTTAAAATATCGGTATGGAGAACCATACATGACTTCCATATCTAAGATTTATTTTTAAAATCATTTTCGAAATGAAATATTACCATAGAAACTACTTCTTTCTACTTACTGCTTCAGCCTTAACCACAGTACTGTGGTCACTAACATATACCACCTCACGTTATCGCACTCGATTTTCACTGATGATGGAAGTCAATGGCATTGCCGAAACGTCTGGTTTTGTAGAAAACATTGGACTACGGCCAAATATCCCGGGAAGGAATTTTAACAAAAACTACTTCTTTGTTGCCGATAACGTTGTACACATATATATAAAAAATATGCATAAAATTAATGGCTTGTATAAATTAATGATTGATCTCCATTAAGTAGTGCTCAAGTTTCCAAAGTTTTAATATTATGATGTCCGTAATTAAAACATCAGAGCAGGTTTAGTATGTATGAGGGCTCACCGTGGACAAAAATTTTCAACATTTCCTATTGAGCGTTGCTTAGAATAAATCTGCGAATCTACAGTGTACTTTTCACAGAACAAACACGCGGAAAAGAAGGAGCGCTCCGAAGTCACTCATGGACCCTCAGCATCTTGCAGAGGGTTCATTCCCTAAAGACGAAAAGTCTGTCTATGAATCGTTCCTCTGTAAACACGTGCAGTTACACTGCCCAGCGATCCACAGGAAGCAAATCGCTATCCACGGTGGACACTTTTTCGGCTTGCAATGGTTATGTTGGTATGGGTTCGGCACTTTCCATTTAAAAACCGTGCAAATGTAAGAAAATAAACATGAATGAGGCCAGAAATAACGCGAATTTTGTGTGTGTGTGTGTGTGTGTGTGTGTGTGTGTGTGTGTTCCCTGCCTTTTTATTGCGGTAGTGATAATAATAAAATGGAAACGTAAACAGTACATAACTGAGATATGCTTGCCTGCCACGCACGATATATTTTCTCTTATACATGACTAGCAGAATACCCGTGCTTCGCTATGGAGTTTTACGTTGTACGTAATGAAAATGTTAGTTTAATTAATAAAGTTTAATTAAAGTAGGCTTCTTAAAAATAAATAGCTGTTGCCCACAACTTCGTTCGCGTGGTCTTCAATTTAATGCGATAATATATTTAGAACAGAATCTATTCTATTGGGTTGCCATAGTAACCAGATCTAATAGTTTTAAGACCGCAAAGGACCCCCCAGAGGATGGTATCGAAAAAACACCTGTCCTATGTTGGTTCTCCCGTTGCGTAAAATATTTGTGCCAAGTTTGGTTGAAATCGGTCCAATGGTTTAGGTGGAGACGTGGAAGACCCCAAAGGACCCCCCAAAGGATCGTATAGAAAAAAACACTTGTCCTATGTTGGTTCTCCCTTTGCGTAAAATATTTGTGCCAAGTTTTGTTGAAATCGGTCCAGTGGTTTAGGAGGCGATGTGGAAGAAACCTTCGCGGACGTGCGCACAACAACTCACCGAAGTTTCATCGCAATCGGATGAATGGTATAGGAACGCATACGGGACAAACAAAGAAACATTCATTTTTATATATAAGATGTAAACTATACCACTTACTTGACATAAACCGTGATAGCTAAGCTAATGTACAACATATATGTATTAATTATACACAAAAATATTCCTCGATAGACACTCTATCTATTGGCGAAAACTTGAATAAAATCCGTTCAGTACTTCCTGAGATTAGCGATTTCAAACACAGAGAGAAAACGGACCGACTTTACTTTATACTATGTACAGATTTACATTAAAATGAAAAAATTATAATTTTATTGCCTGGCAACAAAATTATTTTATTTTTAACAATTACCATTGTTTGAAAAAGTTTAAATGAATTTTCAAGTACTTTACTCTTGTTAAAACGTAAAAGGTTGCAGGTAAACTACCCCTTCCCCTTAACCGATCTTCACCAAAATCAAAAGGCCTTGAGTCCTCTACAATTCAGTGACGTATGCAAAAAATTATTTGATTCTGTTTGAATATGTGGCAGTTACCGTTCGTCATAGAAAATACGCTTGATAAAAAAACGTTGCAGGTAAACTACCCGTTCCCCTTAACCGATCTTCACCAAAAACAATAGGTCTTGAGTACTCTACAAATCACGGCGGCATGCAAAATATTATTTGATTCTGTTTGAATTTGCGGCTGTTATCGTTTGCCATAGAAAATACCCTTGATAAAAAAACGCTGCGGGTAAACTACCCCTTTCCCTTAACCGATCTTCACCAAAAACAACAGGTCTTGAGAACTCTGCAATTTAGGGCTGTATGCAAATAATCTTTTGATTCTGTTTGAATTTGCGGCTGTTATCGTTTGCCATAGGAAATACCCTTGTTAAAACATAAAACGTTGCAGGTAAACTACCCCTTTCTCTTAACCGATCTTCACCAAAAACCATAGGTCTTGCGAACTCTACAATTCAGGGCTGTATACGAAACATTATTTAATTCTGTTTGAATTTGCGGCTGTTATCTTTTGCCAAAAAAAAAATTCCTCTTGATAAAAAAAACGTTGTAGGTAAACTACCCCTTTCCCTCAACCGATCTTCACCAAAAACAATAGGTCGTGAGTACTCTACAAATCAGAGCTGTATGCAAAACATTATTTGATTCTGTTTCAATTTGCGGCAGTTATCGTTTGCCATAAAAAAAAAATCTACACACAGACACACAGACAGGCAGATAGACAGACAGACACACACACAGACACTTTTCAGAAAACGACTTTTTTCATGTTTTGAGTGGAGTAGAATCAGAATCTGCAATAATCTCGAACACGATTTTTTTTGCCATCACCATACTTCCATTCCTTAAGGAATATGGAAGTAAAAATGTTGTAGAGTGATCAAGGTTTTCATAAACTTTCTGATAGATGATAAATTATTTAATATTGAAATTTATCTAATAATTTATGTATTTTGTTCAAAATAGTAAGCGCGTTTTGCAGCTCATGGAGCTTACTAGTATTACAAGTGTTTAAATTGGAGGGAGCGGGGTAAACTACAATTTCAGTATCTGAAGTGCAAGTACAGTTGCAGCATTTCTTAAAAGTCTGAAAACTCATTTACTTACCTAACCTGTTTAGTCTATAGCCGTTGTGGCCCACACTAAATATAAATCGGCATGTTAATATAAAGTGTTCGTTTAATCAGTTTTGAAAATTATGAGGAAAATACTTTATCCACTCAACATTATCAGTATGTACAGGTATAACCAGACGCGGTGTGTTGGATAAATTTACTCCAATCAAAAAGTCGTAAGCTACTGATTTTGCAGCTTTGAGTTAGTAAAGTCAACAAACAGGTTATCGGAAAGTGTAAAATAACAACACTTTGCTGCCAGATTTGTTTACCCGTCACAAATTGCAACGCCTACATACACTTCCAGAACATCAACTGCGCCTTATCTTTTAAGAAGCAGCGATCTGGTCCAAAAACCTTTCGTTTATTAAAGAACCCGTTTTATAGGAGTTTTCAGTGTGGGTACCCTGTTAGGTATAAACATTTTAGACTTATTTACATTCATGGAAGGGCCGTTGTAAAGAATTGGTGTTACGTTGAATCAACAAAATCTACTGATTGATGGCCACATTCTTAAGGGGACCTGGAAAGTATTATCTACCCATGTAATAAGCAAACTTTAAGTTGCTTCGCTGAAAAGCCATTTAACATATCAATCTTAAATTCTTATCATACATGTCAAAACTGATAATTAACATATTTACATTATCACTTGTAGGAAATCTTTTTTTATAAATTTTTATATAGGCCTATATGTTAAATCTGTAAAATTTTACAGTAGAATATGGTGTATACGGTAGTATATATAGGATGTATAAGCTGCGTGTCTGCAGTATAAATCGTTCGTATTCTATATATTTTCCCATAATCTACATTATTAGATTCCGGTTAATTGAATCACATAAGGACTAAACTTTTAATTAGGCCTACGTTCTTGTGAGTTAATGCTGTTTACTATTACATTTGTGTGAATGAAAGCAGCGCATTACTAGAGTGTAAAGTTTACATCAAAATACATTATTCAACAAAAATATACAGTCTTTATATTATTACACTGATGCAATATGCAATAAAGGCTCTCTTGAAGAGATTGGTGACATCTAAAACCCAATACATTAATACGCTCCTTCAAAACAATGTGCCAGTAAAACTAAAAGTGAGAAAAAAGCTAAACCATCTTAAATGGACCGGTTTCTATCTGAACCTAATCTAAATAAACGATGGGACTTCCATCATACTAATGACGGACATGAGAACGACGGTGTCGATGATAATTATGAACGTAACGTGTAAAGTGAATCAAACATTGTGCAAATATCCAGCATAAATTAAATTGCAATTAAGAAATACTTTCCATTAACGAAGAACGGCTATGGCATCGTCGGAATGAATATTAATCTACCAAAATCGGAATATATTTCAGTGGACACGAATGACAGCAAAGACTTATATTATGAGAATACAACATTGGAACGGGTAGAATAATATAAATATTTAGATGTGTCATTCAACGAAAACAGCCATCGTAGAAAGATCAATAAAGGAATAATAGATATTAAGAATATTAGAAAAACGGTAGAAAGAAGTGTATATAGGGCTACGTTAATACTATAAAACAGGAATAGGCCCTACATTTTTTTACGTTTATTTATGCAGTCTGTTAATACATAACAATAAGCATAATTGTTCACAGGATAACAACTGCATGTACACAGGATGCGCACACATACTGTGTTTGTTGTTCACAGGACTTGTCCACGGATGGACTTTTCCATTGACTAGTTCTCTGTATGAGTATTTAAAAATAACATATTACGTACAATATATTTCAGAGTATTTAAAGTCTACATAAGTCTAGCGGAAATGTTCATTTTAATCGTCTTGTCTGCATGCTGTTGTCTATAAGGTTTATGGCTAGAGGATTTGTGTGCTCTTCAAGCTGTTTCACATATCTTTCGCTGAACATCGCAATGGTTTTACTGACTGAGGGTAAGTCCAGGTCGATTTCGATGTCTTTATTGCTGACGAACCACGGTGCGTTGGTTATAACACGCAGCACCTTGGTCTGTAACTTTTCCATTATAGCGAGGTTGGATTTAGATGCACTTTCCGAAAGGTGTATGCCCGAGGAATAAAATGGACATCAAATAGTTTCACAAAATTTGATGGCCTTGAAAACAAACATTTCAAAATCGCTGCATTAGTTTGTCAAGGTTCAACTAACATCAAATTAATTTGTTTAATTTGTCTCAATTTCAACCAAATTGAAATTATGTGCTTATTTATCAGTTTTAAATAGTATCTTTACGAGAAACTGACTTTGGTTGCCGTCTGAAAAGAAATGAAACAACTACAAAAATGACAAGATTCTATCTGCAATGCGCTTAAACTATGTTTAGCTGTGTTAAGGTTCTAAGTACACTTCAGTTCACAGTCAGTCTTAGCTAACAAAATAAGTTAACTTGCCTCTGTTGAAGTGTATGCTGCACATAATATAAAAAAAAAACATTGCAGCGACGCCTACCCCAGATCAAATAGGCAAAAACGTAAATAACAGGCGAAGAACACATGACCTAACGGGCTGCTAGAACCAATATTAAGGCTTTTCCAACAGTAGAATCTTACAACTTAGAGAGAATACAAACAGATCTTACCTTGGAACAGACTTCAGTATATGTAAAATGTAAGATTTATTCAAAGATGTGTGTGTTGAAGAAAATATTGAGGCAATAAAAAGTCCATTTACTACAAAACATTTACGACGGAATCAATCTTGTATTTCATGACCCTAAAGTGACAGGTGTGATTTGTGTAATTGTTATTACACAACTTGTTATCACACGTTTTTCAACAACTTTGAAGATAGTAATGTTGATTAATCATAACTTATTTCTTTTCTATGAAGCCGCCTCGACCGGACCGGACTCCCCCCCTCCATGCAAAAGTCCAGATAGCCACCCCAGTCATCTAGTTTTATGTCAACCAAAAATAAGCTGACCGTGGATTTATCCATTCCCAATTCAACGCAGTGGTGGTTTGAAAACTCCATTTTTAGTTCGGCATGTCTTCCCTCTGCAAACTGCAATGAATCGGATTACCCAAACAAATGAAAGTCACGTAATCCTAAGTAGTAACATCGACTTCGTAAATAAATCCGTTTAACAGGATTTCCCTTTTCGGATCCTGACTTGCCGTCAGGAAAAGGAAAGTGTTGACACTCCAGTGATGGAAATAGCCAAAAGCAAACAATTAATTAGGACGGACACAGTGGAAAGGCAATACTGGGGAAGACAGTTTTTAGAACAATGATGACGTTCTTTTTTAAAACGAATGATTCTAGTAAAATACATTTTTACTCTCAATCTGTCCCGATGAAGTCGACCTTTGCAACTGTTGCTGTACAGCAAAGATCTTTAGTTTTCAAGTTCTGTCAGCGAAAGGTTATCGAAAGGTACAAATTGAAAACACGTGCATTTAGTATCATTTTTAATCCGATGTTAATTAAAAAGTTGTTTTGAAACTTAATTCGAACCTCTTGATGTTTTTTTATCTCAACAACTAAGTATTGCTTACTTATCTGTTTGGACAGACTACAGGCCGTTACATTGACTTATGAATCAATGGCGGACAGATCGAAATTATCTGACGTTAATTTACATCGTAATTAGTGGATACTGAAGTACTAAACATTCGTGATGCTAATACAGGCACTGGTACATTTGTATTATCAGAGCGAGTCAAGACAGACTCGGTAATAAAACGTACGAGGCAGTAAGCGAGGGATTACACTCTGAAATTGATTGATGATTTAAATTCAATTCTTGGTATGAGTGTAGACCTCTTTATACATTCAGCGAACGAAAGTGTACATATATTTTCCCTTGGCTTAATGTGATAGTTGTATAACGCTGTTAGCGAAACAAAGTTCACTGAGCAGTGGTGTGTCTAGAATTTGGCTTGGGGGGGGGGGGTCGGATCATAAAAAAAGAAAACACAAGTTAAGACTAATCAACACTACTGTCTTTTAAAATGGCTGAAATCAGTCCCATTAAAGTAAAAGGTAATAACACAACAAAATACGCGTTATTGAAACACTGTTTACAAGATACTTATTGACTGAATAGATTATCCTCTATTTCACATTTCAAACGTATACGCTAATTGTGTGTAATAAACCTGTTTATATATTTAAAAAAGAGTTACTACTATATAAGCGTACACATATGAAAAAATAATAAAAACAATCTAAAAATATTCGGTATAGGGAACCATACACATGACTTCCATGTTCTAATTAATTATAAAATTATTTTTAATCTCAGAACGAAACTAAATATATCAGCATCCTTTTGATAAAAACGCTGATAAAGATAATCAAATTACGAATTGCACATAGTTGTTAATATTTTAAAAATAAAGAATTAATTTGATTGTCTTTTATTTAACAACGCGAAAGAAAGCGAATACCGCCCAGCATTTGTAATCTGTGAATTTCTGAAAACGAACAATTTTTTTTTTCGTATCCGTGGTTACAATATTTTGTTTACATAGAACGATATCAATTGTTAATATTTTATTGATTTTTTTTTAAGTTTTCGGTCGAATAAATTTACAACATTAATAAAAAACATTACACCCTCTCCCTTCAACTACCATTTTCGTTTATTTTGATTTATGGAGAACCATGTTCTAAGATTTATATTTAATACTTCTTTCTACTTCTTTCTACACCCTTAACCACAGTACTGTGGTTCACTAACGTTACCACCTCACGTTAGCGCACTCGATTTTCACTGATGTTGGCAGTCGATGGCATTGCCAAAACGTCTGGTTTTGCAGAAAACATTGGACCAAACAGCCCGGGAAGGAATTTTAACAACAAACCACATATTTTTTGCCGATAATGTAGTACACATATAAAAAATTATCCCCTCCCCCTTCAACTATCATTTTCATTTATAGAAAATTACCACCTCCCCTTCAACTACCCTTTTCATTTATAGATATTTCATCTACTTTCTACAGTAGATTATTATGACCGTCTATTCAGGATACTTTAATTACTAAAATTAAGTACTCTACTCTTGTTAAAACGTAAACGTTGCAGGTAAACTACCCCTTCCCCTTAACAATCTTCACCAAAATCAATAGCCTTGAGTCCTCTAAAATTCGGCCACATATGCAAAAAATTAGTTGATTCTGTTTGAATTTACGGCAGTTATCGTTTGCAATAGAAAAAATTCTACACACAGACACACAGATAGACACGTAGACAGACAGACACAGACACAGTCACACAAAGACATACACACACACATACTTTTCGAAAAATGATTTTTCCTTCATGTTTTGAGGGTAATACAATCAGAATCAGCCGTTATCTCGAACACGATTTTTTTCGCCATTACCATACTTCCATTTCCTTGTGGAACATGGAAGTAATTAAGAGATTAACAAAATTCGTCAACTTTTTCGACCACGGGGGAGGGGTTCCTGTTCGTCCCCCTCCGTAAATTACGCCGCTGTTATTGAGCAGGAACATTAAGCTGGCTGATTTCCCATTTTCTCTAGAGAAAGACAAAACGGAATATTAAAGACATATATATTGGTCGCTGATACTGGTAGAGACGCGAATTGGCTTGTCTGGGACGAAACAACTAGCAATTCAGCAAGAAGTTGTCACAAAGCTGGAATTACGAAAACTACTAACAAAATTAACCGGAATTAGAACTTCAGCCTTTACATACTGTTGATTACAGTCCAATTAAGCTTGGAATGAGAGTAAACAGTAACAAATAACGTTAGGGTGGAGCAATACCTCTAGTCTAAAGGAATATAACCGCTCATGGTTGGGCTGTCTTCTCGACCAATATTACATTGCGTTACTATTGGACGGTAAAGTTTTAACGAGTATAACTAAATTAAAAATAACCATTAGGTACTGACAAAATGTAGCCTACGTACGTTTCGTTTTGTAAAATAACTGAATTATGACTTTACTGGTCGGAACGCGGTGTGGCGTTGTTAAATATACATATTATTATTGGTATCCAAGTCACTTTGTTATTTATAAATTAATAAATTACCTTATATCCGTCGTGTGACTTTGTTTTATTATTTAGAATGACGCGTTTCGGAACATATGTTCCATCATCAGATTCCTTTACTCAGTTGAAATCGTCAAATGTTAAAATCACAAACTCAGTTGTTAAAAACACACGTCAGTATGGGTGCGCACCCTACGGAGGCTGACCGGATACTGAAGTTGTCTACGTATGTTTTTGCAAGTTGAAGGCTGTATCGTACAGCGGGTTCGATTTAAAGTTCAGATGGTCATTCAATATGAAATCCCGACTGTGTGTGTTATTCTATGCTTTGTAAATTTCGAACTCCTCTAAGGCGTTCACGTACTGGCCTTTATTACAAATGTGTAAGGGTTCTAAATTTGATGTGACGTCTGTGTAAATAGTTGGAGTCTGTGTGTAGTTGTTAAATAGTCGGAGATAGTCTCATTGTTTACGCTTACTCGAAAGTTATGTGACCCGAAGCATAAATTTTCTCGCCCGAGCCAGCTGACAGAATAAGCAACCATGACTTTTCTTCCGTAACGCGATGTAGGCTACACGATAATTACGTATCAGTGTGTTTGGTAATTGTAAGTAGATGTTTCATCAAATTTTTAAAATCATTATTGTATGTTAGTAAGGTCAAGCCTCCTAGCCGAGACATACCATGATTAAAGCTGAGAACCGACAATTGTTTCACCAACAATTTTTCGTGATATATTAATGTATTAATATATGTGTTATTATAATACCCAGTCGATCCGATTAATAATAATGGCTCCTTTTTATGCTGTTGAAGTAGGTTAGGAAGTCCCGGCAAGGAAGGCTTGAGCCACTTAGCATAGAAGGAAGGTCGTGGGTCGAGCATTACGCCTCCAACCACCAATTATATTACCCCAGGATGTTATCAAAGGTTTCCAAAGGTCAACTTGGGGGCTGAAAACGCATTTCGATTTTATGGTACTGCCCGATAATCGAACCCGGAACCTCTCGCTAAGTAGACTGGCGCCGTTCCCACTTGTGTCCACTAAGCCCCTTCGACAAGGATATATTTACGTACAATTACATGACGGAAAAACGCCTGCCATTCAAAAATCGTAACTGACTTTAAGTATCTAGCAAAAATATTAAAAGAGAACTGCCCTAAAAAGAACTCTTGGATTACACTTAGTAAACCTAACTGATGATATTACCCGACTACTCCAAGAGTAATATAACGTGCTGAAGTATAATGTGTTTATATATTCCCCCATAATTACAAAACCGCTTTGATAAAACAGCGTTTAATTTTTCTCATTGGCATGAATGTCACAGGCCATTTGTCTTAAAAGTGAAATGTCGGACTTCATACTGTAGACACACAAATATTAAAAATTTTCAACATAAAGAGAGAAAGGGGAGAGAGAGAGAGAGAGAGAGAGAGAGAGAGAGAGAGAGAGAGACCGTGTGTGTTTGTGTGTGTGAAGAATGAAGGCGGGTAAATGTCTCTGTATAAACGAGGATATCAACATACACAGATAATTACAGAGGAATTAGCTTGCTCGATTCAACATGCAAAATATATACAAGAATTCTTAGCCAGAGATTAAGAGCTATTACGGACGCATTACTTCCCGAAAATCAGATGGGTTTTAGAAAAGGGTGGTCAATTCTTGATAAATTGTTGTACTACGACAGACAATAAAGAAATGGCGGGAATATAACCAGGAAACGCACATCATTTTGTTGATCTAGGAAAAGGATTTGGAAATGTAGACTGTAATTATGGAATATTACGGACATAAGAGGATATCCACAACATATACTAAATTCAGTTCAGATTTTTTACAAAATTACGTCTATAGTCCTGGATCTGAGTAGAAAGTTAAGAGGTGGCATTCCAATAAACAAAGGAGTTAGGCAGGGTTTGTATATGCCCCCACTCTTGTTTAATATGTACATTGACTACATTAAAAGAAAGGAAATCAAGAGTGACTACGGGAATACAGCTCAACAAATCAATTTGTATAGGTTTCATGCTCTATGCGGATGGCATATTCAGGAAAATGGGGATGTTTTACAAATATCCATGTTTCGGTTAGAAGAGGTAGCAAGAGACTACTCATTGACAATTTCAGGGGAAAAGACTAAACCCACAGTTCTTAAAGGTAAACAACAGTACTTAAGAACTAGTGAGCCGTTTTAAATATATCAGATGAGAAGTACGCTATAAGTCTGATGCTGATATAAAAGAGAAGATAAATAAATTTAGGAATATTTGTGGAACGATTCAAAGAAATCTGAGAAATAAAACAACACACAACTTTAGAATTATACTTTATACAGACGACTGCAATACCCACAATGACGTATGCGAGTAAGGTGTAGCTCAGAAAAAAAGGAATACGACAAGATTCAGAGGCCTGAAATGCAGTTCTTCGAAATACTTTTAACTATACATTGCAAGATAGAAAAAGGAATGAGGAAACAAGATCAGAACTAGAAGTAAAAGATATAAATACAAAAATTTAATCTTGTTATTTGAATTACCAGTCTCCTAATTCCAACTCCTTTGTGCTTACTTGTTAAACTGCTACCTGTCATGCTCCGGACGAGGCCTTTCAGTGTCTCCACCAGTTTAGGACTTGATAATGATAGAGACACTGAAAGGTCTCGTCCGGAGCATGACAGGCAGCAGTTTAGCAAGTCAGCAGACAAGGTCGGAAAAATCATTTCAAATTACGTAAGATAATGGTGTGATCATTTGCAAAGGAAGACAGAGGATCGATTGCCAAGAGCGATGCTGTAATATGAAGCCACTGTATACTTGGGTCGTCTGAGGATGAGGTGGGTGCCGGAACTGGTTTACACAACCTAGACCTTGAAGTGAAGAAGAATAAGAAGAAGTTTTTTGTACTTGGCCATTAGTTTTTTTTAATAATAAGTAAATTTAATTGGTCATATAGGGCATACTTTGTAAATTCCCTAAAACACGAATAGATATGAAAATATAATTTCCAGGAAAAACGTGAGCTTATACACTACTTGCTTTACAAAAGTAAAACAAAATTTAATTTAAAAAATTGTGAGCTTTTGGTTTTTCACCTGTTGGTATAGATTTTTGTTCTAACGTAGCCTATGTCTAATTTTTTTGTTAAAACTTAATTACCTGTAAATAATTGCTTATCTAATCTTTCTGATCTTATTCTGAAGATGGGGCATATGCCCTGAAACGCGTCAAGCGAAATTACAAGTAAGTCACTCGACGGATTAGATAAGCAATTATTTATTTAATACAGTGACTTGGATACTTTTAAAATGAATATTAATTACCTGTTTTGTACATTTTAAAGGGTTGTTGAGTTAGAGATGTTCTAAAATGTAAATATTTTTTTCAATTAATTTTTTGAAAAAATCTTGAAATAAAGATAAAACCTGTAGTAATAAAATAGAAATACAAAAAATGTATAGATACTTAAGTACCACACAACATTAAGCGAAACGTATGCTAACGGCGACACATGTACAAGAATGGCAAAAACAGTGCGCTAAAACAATAATATGGCTATTATGAAAAGGTAACGAAGGCTACTGAAATACGGCAAGAGAGGGAAGAGAGTATGTCACGAAGCCATACTTGGATATTATGGATGCTACAGAGGCCGAAAGATTGCACTGATTTGGACGCTTACGTTCTACGAGGATTGTTCAATAGAAACACGTTTAGAGGTTGTAAAGCATTTTTTATTCACCGATTTTAAAAGAAGTCTCCATTAACATTAAAGCATAGGTCCCACTGTTGCACTAATCTGTAGATTCCCTGCTGGTAAAATTCTTGCGGCTGTTTGCGAAATCATTCGCTAACAGCAAACTACCTCAGCGTCCGATTAGAACTGCCGTCCTTTTAGTGATTTTGTCAGTGGATGTTGTAAGACTTCCCACTTCATACGACCAAGCAGATCTTGAATCGTCTGGGCTACATGGGGTCGAGCATTACCGTGCAGAAGAATGACACCATTTGTGAGCTTCCCGGGACATTTATTCTTGATGCTGACCCGTAAGCGTTTTAAGCTGTATGCATATCGCTCAGCGTTGATGTTGACACCAGGTTCTTTAAAATCTAAGACCAGCACACCTGATAATAAAAAAATACGGTCACCATTTCTTTTCCTGCCGAAGATTGGGACCGACATTTTTTCGCCTTCGGAGATTGTGCATGCTTCCACTGCATATTCTGACGTTTGGATTCTGGTTCGTAGTAATAACACCAAGACTCATCACTGGCAACAATTTGGTGTAGAAAGGCATTACCTTTTTGTTGATAGCGCATCAAATGCTGTAATGATAAGGCCGAATGCAAATTTTTCTGCTTATCAGTAAGCAGTCGTGGAATCCATTGAGCAGCAACTTTGTGATAGCCAAGACTATGAATGATGGAATGAACAGTTCCCACGTTGATGCTCAATATTTGAGAATGTTCTCTAATTTTGATGCGCCTATTTGCGCGTAAAGCAGATTCCAGTTGTCTCACATTTTTATCTGATGCTGCAACACGTGCAGGTCCGGGGCGGGCCAAATCTTTAGTGGATTCTCTTCCTTGTCGAAATTTATTGCACCATTCAACCACTGCCGTATGAGAATAACTATAGTCACCATATACAGCTTTCATTCTGGTATAAATTTCCATTGGCTGACGCACCTCATCGGCGTGATTTTCTATCATAGATGCCATTTTTCAACCCAGTCACAACGCTTAGAAAAGAGCAAACTGCAAATGTTTTTGTCAGACGCGTTACTAGTACTTAAACAGTCAATATAAACAAATGAATTCCGTTGCCATGGCGACAAAGTCACGGCTGCGCAGATCAAACGTGTTTCTATTGAACAATCCTCGTATGTCACAGACAGATGGCTTATTCGAGTGTAGAATTAGATAATGAAGAGAAGGGGAAAAGAGGAAGACCTAAAAGGTCAAAAAAGATCGCGATGAGACGAAATTAATGTTGTAATGACGATTGGACTTACGGACCAGGAATGGAAAGATATAGGGACTAGTGTGTGTGTGTGTGTGTGTGTGTGTGTGTGTGCGTGCGCGCGCGCGCGCGTCCGAATATGTGTGTGTAAACGTATCACATTATCTTTTACAGACTGCTTTACAAAATCGAGAATGTAAAAAACAAAGGATTTGTTAGACATAATATTTTTCATCAAATTGCTAGGTGAGTTCAGCACTTAGAATTAAGTTTTGATTTTTACACAGCTACAACAAAATAGAAGTGGCAGCAGATTCTCTAGTTAATTAATTAACAACACTCAATAAAGCAGAGAAACTCAAATATTGTTTTCTGAGTGGCGGACGTGTATAATCAGCATTAATAGCCAGTAACCTTTGTAATTAATGTAACACTTGTGCCAGCAGTAAGGACAAAGTGACGCCCAGTCTAGCTTCGTCTGTTTGACATTGAAAATGCAGATTAGACATTATTATTATAGTATTATTCAAAGTTACTAATAATAAACAAGTGACGCATACATTATGTTAGCTTTCGTGAAAGCTGTTATCAAAATTGATGGCGTGACACTATGGAAAGCGGGTTGTTTAGAATCCAGTGTCTGTACGAGTACTGTACCGAACGAAAATTTATCTCAGAACGTTACTGAACCTTCAGCAGTGTGATTGTACGTGATTCAGCGGCCGAACGTGATTCATTCTGCTCTTAGTATGTCACGTTTAGTAACGAATTTGGAGTCACCATACACAAGCGACAATCACAGAGCCTTTATTGACGCACATACATTGCGCATAATACGAGGGGGATTTGAAAAGTTCGCGGCCTACCATATAAAAGAATGTGTGGTGTTTCTGATTTTTACCACATGTGGCGCCACGTCCGCCCCATGAACAGCTGTGAAGCGTCAAGTCGGGTCAAGACATTGTTGCGGAGAAACTGCTGTATAAATAAGGTTATCTCACAGGAATGCTGAAAACGGAGAAAACTCAACATCGTGCAGTAATCAAAATTTTGTTAAAGAAAGGTTTAACGCCAACAGAAATGTTTAATGAAATGAAGAATCTGTTGGGTGATGCCGGACCTACATTTACTACAGTAAAAAAATGGGCTACTGAATTTAAACGTGGTCGTGCAAGTTTGGAAGGTGACCCGCGTACTGGGCGTCCGAAAAGTGCCACTACACCAGAAATCATCAATAAAGTGCACGAATTGTTTTGGAAGATCGCCGTTTGAAGGTGTCTGAAATTGCTAAGCCTGTGGGCATTTGAGATGAAAGGGTACATCACATTCTTACTGAGGAATTAGGTAAGAAAAAGCTGTCTGCAAGATTGGTGCCGCGTTTGTTGACAAGTGACCAAACACGCATGCGAATGCAAGCTTCTCAGGAATTTTTGGACCGTTTTAAGAAAAATCCGAAAGATTTTATTCGTAGATTTGTAACAACTGATGAAACGTGGCTCCATTACGTCACTCTAAAACAAAACAATAGTCGAAACGATGTTTGCATAGTGTTTCGTCGCCTCCAAAAATGGTAAAATCAATTTTGTCGGCTGGAAAGTGTATGGACTTATTTTTCTGGGATGTTAAGGGGATATTGTTACTATATTGCCTTGAAAAGGGTCAAACAATAAATGGAGAGTATTACGCTAACCTTTTGAGCCAATTAAATGTAAAAATTCGAGAAAAAAGACCAGGTTTAGCAAAGAAGAAGATCATTTTCCATCGGGATAATGCACGCTCTCACATATTGCGTTGTGTCTATGGCAAAAATCGCAGAGTTGAAGTACGATCTGTTACACCATCCGCCTTATTCGCCTGATTTAGCGCCATCTGATTGTCATCTATTCCCAAGCCTCAAAAAATTTTTGGGGGGAAGCGATTTTCCTCAGATGACGAGCTGAAAGCGCAGTAAAAGGTTATTTTGAGGACCTAGAAAAATCGGACTTCTTCAACGGGACAAGTGACGGGGTAATAATTTGACGCTTCACTTCTGTTCGTGGGGCGAACTTGGCGCGACGATGCGGTAAAAAACAGAAACCCCACACATTCGTTTCTATGTTAGGCCGCGAACTTTTCAAATCGCCCTTGTAGATAGTCGAACAACTTCAATATTTTTTTGTCTGTCCGCAAGTAGGCTACTTAGGATGGCGAGTGAGCCTCTTCTGAATTTTGTTTTTTAGGAGACCGCTATTTTAAGAACAACAAAAACGAATTTATATATCAATGGTAGCAATAGTAACATCAATATACAAAGACAATCAATAATAACATTACATGCAGCTGAAACAGAGAATATAATAAGAACTGAAAAAAGAAAACTGTTATCTACAGGACTATTTGCGATGAACTCTGGTTATGACACGGCTGGAAAGAAGAGTAAGAATTGTAGGTATAGAATAAACACACACTCTCACAGAGATTTAATAAAAGAGATTGAAAAGATAACTCGTGCGATTCGGATTTATTACAGGATGACGAATATCATCCAGCCAAAAGGAGTTTTGATGTGGAACCCTAAGGCCACCGCGAGGTGCTTGTGCTGTTTAATTTACAGAGATTATGGTGTGTGACAGTGTTCACAGTAATCTATAAAAGTAGAAGAACACAGGTTTGTATTCTTCCCAATACCACTCACTGATTACTAAAGGAGAAGTTTCACTTCTATCACAATCTGATAAGTTTTTCAACTCGCATCAGTTGCCCACTGATATGTCCACAATTACCAAAACAAAGCTGTGATAATAACTAACTACCATGTACACTCGTCCACCGTGCAAAACTCCCTGGAATATTTTTGTCTCTCGTGTCTTCTTCTTCATGTTCCCTTCTTCTCCTCAACCCAGAGGTTAGTGGGTTTTCGTCCCTTTCGAAGACAGTCTCTTAATCACCATACAGTATATGTTCTGTCTCCTTTTGTCTCATCCATATAAGTTATCTCTGTACAGGGTTCCCCCAATCACTCCCTCGATCAGGGTAGTGAATGTCGTAGCAGGTAACCAACCATACTGCTTCTCCTTTCTGCAATGATTACAATCAGAATCCTCCTTCTATTTACTCTCTTCAAAACCTCAACGTCAGCCACTCTTTCGTCCACCGTATTCTTAACGCCCTCCTCCAGCACCCCATCACAAAAAAGCTCCAAGGTACCTTCTCTCCAATTCCCTCAGTTCCAGGTTTCTGAGCCATACACGCATATCCTACAAACGAAACTTTTTATGACTTCCTTCCTGGTTTCCCAGGGACACTTCCTGGACACCAGAAGAGATGTTTCCTTGTAAAAAACTCTTCTTGCTTGTTCATTTCTACGTTTTACGTCATTAGTGCACTTCCTATCAGACGTAATGAGGATCCCAAGATATTTAAAGATATCAACTTGTACTAGCTTCCTATTGTCCATAAATATTTCAGCCTTCTGTTTTCCGTTTCTAGAACTTTTCACGACTTTCGTTTTTTGCCTTCTTTATCGTCATGCCGCATTTATCTTTTAGGACCTTGTTTATGTGATGAAGTGTGTATTCTGTGTTCTTCCTCGTTGTTTCTTAAAATCGCAATACGCCATTAACTGTTGGTTTCCATGAACTCCTTCTTCGCATACTCTACATACAAGTTGAACAGTAGTGGGGACAATCCTCACTCTTGTCTAACACTCTTGATAGCTTTCCTTTGAGTCCACGCCGGCTTGTGAGAGCAGCCTGTCATGTACGGTGGCGTATTTAACTGCTTGGTTTCTATTCACCGCAAACTGACCAGCGAAAATCACAGTGGTAAAATGGGACGCAGCCAATATATTTCTTTACGGCCCATGTACGGAGCGAAATAAGATTCTTTGTTGTTGCGCACTTGTACTGACTAAAACGTCTGCTAGTGATTGTTGTACCTGTGCGTTACACTTAATGTATAGAGTAAAGAGCTGTTCAGAAACTGAACCATGCAACTAGTCATTACTGAGCTAGTGCTTCGTATATCTTAAGTCCTAAATTACAAACCAGTTACCAAAGTACTCACTACCACACACATTATAACCAGAATTCGGGACCACAATCACTTTTCAAATTTATTCTTCTCTAAATAACCAACGTTACTGAAACAGCGGTCTAATCTATAAACGTTTTTAGAGCTGACTTTTGAGACGAAGTGCGTAAAAGAAGAATGGCCCACCTTCTGAGCTACCGTTTACACTAATGTTCTGTTGCTTACTAACTGCAAGGAAGTTAACTATAGTCAACTTCCAACTATCGGGGGTAAAAATTGGGACGAAATCCACAACTATAGGTAATCCTCAGACTTTCTCTAACAACCAAGCAAATATGCTAAAAGTTTGAAAGAGCAATAAAAGTTATATTCATAAACACGAATTACTAACACTAACGTAATATTATTTGTATAGTCTAACATTCACTTTTACACAAAAATGTTTCATCACTTAGAATAAAGGATAGGTAAAAAATACTGTACTTATACTGAAATGATACAAACAATTACGACCAACGGAATAATACTGTTGGACGTATTTTTAAGCGAAAAATTTTAATAATATATAATTTTTATATTTTCCAAAATTAGTCTGCCTCCTGTTCTCAGTTTTCTTTTGTTTAAGCGATGCGTGCAGTTTCATCAAAATTCTAAATTATCTGTTTGTTTTCAAGACTTTTGGTAGGGTTATTCGGTAGAAATTATTTGAGTTCTACAGCGGGTATAACGCCTTGTGAGAACGGTATAGCCTAAATCCTGTAAAGCCAAACTTGAATTAAAACTATAGGTGGCGACCAGCCTGATTTAGCATACATTTTCCATACAACACGTCTGCGAAGACAACATTACTCGAAAATGGCAGAAAATAATTTTAATCTCATTTAAATTAAATTACGAAATATAATTAAACTAAATTATATTCTATGTACTTCGTTTACACCGTATTCTTTGCAGACAAGTTGATGATGAGCACTGCATTAAAGTTAATTTGTACAAACCAATAAAGAATTGTAAGTTCAGCGTGTCCGTTTTCTATACAGAATTGTAACTTTTAACGAATATTGACACTAAACGCATTGCAACCAAAGACAAGAATATTAAAAACGGCAACGTTCAATTATTTAAAATAACGCATCACATTTATCAAGTAATACTATTTTAAAAATGAGATTAAATAACTTCCACGGGTTACGTGGCATGATTAAAAAAGTATTCAAGGCCGAAGAATAACATTAAGTTAAAAGTTTTACAGTGTTAACAACGTCTTTATTTTACGACTGTGAATTTAACCTTGAGTGTTGGATGAAAGGGAGAGAAAGTGCGGAAATTAAGTATTTACATTCTGTTGCAGAAAACAGTCAACAAAAGAACTTTAAACATCAACAACTGGTAGGCTGAATTTCAATGAAGTCGTAAAACAAACTGGACTGAACCAGAGCAGTCGTGTTTTACGCAAGACGCTGTATGAATTTCAAAATCCCCTCTCACTACAATGTAAAAGATAAAATAATAATTGACGGAACAGTGTCGAAGGTAAAACAAACCGACAGGTGAAATCTGTGAACATGACACCGACTGTAACAGTTGGGACGAAGACTTCGCCCCTCTGCTGTAAGATATTAAATGTCATGAATCCCTGACTGTTGGCACGATGTGCCACTGGATAGAAATCCAGTAACGAGTAACAAATTAGGAATGTACTTTTACGCTAAAACGAATTAATTTAATACTATTAGGCTGACAATTATTAAATTCGTGATTGTCACAAGTAAATTTCAATATTAACAGCCAACTAACGCTATCGGTACAAAAGATCGAACAAATTTATATTTGCCATCCCTAGTAGAAACACTGTTATTCGCACTCACACAAACATTGTGTGTGTGTGTGTGTGTGTGTGTGTGTGTGTGTGTGTGTGTGTGTGTGTGTGACATAACGTCGATTGCCGCTATCTAATAGTTGTTGTTCATACATACATAATGTAGCCTACTATTTACAGTATAGATTACATTGTTATACAATATAGATACTGTCATAACTGTCGCAGAAACATGTCCAACTTAATGACTGTTAACGTTATCGTTATTTTATTATACACGTTCGTCTTTCTATAGGGTTTGTTGTGCTAATTTTACTGTTGATAATTTATTGTTATTGACGTTTTAGTAAATCTAGTAAGTATATCTATGTACAATTACAAACAACTACCATACACTCTCTGCAACTTAATCAAACAATTTTGTTATATCCTTTCTCTGTCTCTCTCTGTCTCTCTCTCTCTCTCTCTCTCTCTCTCTCTCGCGCTCCTACAAAACACACACACACACACACACACACACACACACACACACACACACACACACACACACACACACACACACACACACAAATCCATGCGAGGGCTGTCCTATTCTGTTAAGGCCGACGCATACATACAGTATCATGTACCCAGGACTATCCAACAGCAGGGAAAAGAGAACAACGAATGCAGTCTGTAAAGGAAACAGCATATCTGGCACAACGCCGGAACCGACAGGACATGATACCCAGTTATGGCCACTGACTTTTCTAATCACCGATACACATACGGTACCTAATCTATACTTGTAAAATCCCCCGCAGATTCTGTGGTCGGGCGGCCCGAATCACCGACAGACAATCACCTGATTGCCGGACTCGGTGGTTCGTTAGCCCAGATAAAATGATCACCAAACAAAGAAAGCTATAACCCCCCCTACTTAGTCAAAATTAAATAAATACAAGCAAACAGATCCAGTGGCAGGAGTCCAAACTGACACTCGGGACACTGCACATCTTCCCAGTCGGAGTCTTTTCTATTGAACAGGCGTCATACCTTCAAACCAGCAGCAAATGCGTACAAGGAATGTACTCACGTACGGACAGCATTAAACAGAGTGATCCCCAACTTTTAATTAAATCAATTAAAACCGCGTTGCTTATAATTAATTAATTTCAATCAATCTTATGAATTAAATCCTTAAATCGTCTACAACGAGTAGTCAATTCTACATACCCACGCTTGCGCACACCCTCTCTCCCCAATCCGTCTTACTCCTTCCCTTTAAATCTATTGTCACATTCCAACAAATTTTTAATTGAGTTGTCACAAATTTGCCTTCCCAACCCATTCTCGCTGTCACTTATACTTCGATCCCCTGTTATATATATTTAAGCCCTCAATAATAAATCAAATAATATGTCAAAAAATCCTTTGCCAATTGCTTCTTGTATGCATTACTTGTTTTAATGAATGAGGATCATCTACTTCTCGTCATTTACAATGAAAAAATTTCTGCGTGTTTACTGATTTGTTCTAAGAAAAAAAGTGATCTCCCGTCATACTTGAATATGACATTAAAAATAAAATCAGATGATATATAATTTATTGAGAAACCGTTTAAAGTCTTTGGTGACTTTATACAAAGTCCGAGATCCTTCACCTCGACACAATTGCTGATCACCATATGTATCATGGTACGATTCTCTGCTTATCGTATTTCATCCAATTCCTATTTCCTCTCGGTCATCAGTAATTTTCTGTTATACTTTTTGTAGACGTATTTTTCAATAAATATGAAAGCTTTTTCTATCTTCTCCTTTACATGTTGCCACCTACTTCTTGGCTTTTACTCCCCAATCATACTTCTACTTTAGTCAACTATATTTCTTATCTCTCTTTACTGAAATTCTTATTCTTATACACTTAACTCTCCCGCAACCCGTATTAGAACTTTTATAACTTTTATGAGTTCAATGGCCGTGGCATATTTACAATTACAACTTATAACTTTTTTATCCGTCGCCTATCGCTTCTATACAGCTTCTGCTCAGTATAAGTTTGCAAGGATTTGTCAAATCTTCACTGACTTTATTAACCATAGTTATTTAAATACATACGTTAACTATATCCTTGAACGGTGTCTATAATTTTCTTTTCTCAATCCTCTTTATCCCTTATTGGAACAGCTGTCGTCACGTTTCTTACTTACTTTATATGAACTCAACGCGAATTCTTACTATGTTGAGATCATAATAAATGGCAACTTTTACATTGTTTGATTCTGGAATTTTTCCGTAATAAATTTAATGTCTTTTTGTCGTCTTTTGGTATCTTCTATGTACATCTTCTTTGTGACTACTGGACAGGTAGGATTTTATTAACTTATTCCTCTTCTATAAGTTCTACTTTCAATCAATTCGTTCTTTCAACCTCTCGTGCTTTATTTCCCCTGTCACCGAGTTTAATTAACCATAATTATTGAGTTTTTCTTTTTCATCCATCTGGTAATCGCCTGTATGTAGGCCTACAAGTTTGTAACTTATAATAAGTGGCAATGTTATTAAAAGATTAGAAGTGGGAAATAGGTTATGTCTATAGTAAATGCGCAGTGTGGAAGACACTCTTAAAGAAATTCTCTATTTGCTTTGTTTTATTCTGACTAACATTTTTATTTATTTATTTATTTGTTTTTGTAATGTGTTAAATCAAGACACAATCAGACACTTCAGCAAACACACACGCGCATACACGAAACCTTGGCACATTCTTCTTATCTATAAAATCATTGTTCCCGCATTTACCAGATGCACGAAATTCGTGTTTCATTCCAAGGGATTCCAAGACATTTCTTTTTTTGTTACTTAACAAATTATAATTTTGTGACCTGTTTCTAATTATAACTTTATAAGAACGCTGAAACACGCTCGGCGGGATAAAAATTAACATTATACAAAGGTATAGTAGTTCCCGTATTCAGGGTATGGTTCTAAATTGATCTTTTAACAATCGGAAAACAAATTGAAACTGAAGCAGCGGAAATGAAATTTCTACGTTGGGTTGCCAGGAAGACATTACCAGACCGGATAACGAAGGACATCGGGAGAAATTAAATATCTTCAATTTAAATAAGATCTCCGAATCTATATAGATGCCAGTGGTCGCAACATTTGGACCGGATTGATGACAACAGAATTCCCATCCAGCCATTCATTTACACATCCCTTGGGTGTGTGTTGGACGACTTCGGAAGCAATGGTCAAATCATTTTAGTATTCTGGAAATACCTTTGGTTTAGTCCTTTAAAATTATGCTGATGTCAAATTTATGCGGTTTTAGTTAAAATTTGTTTAACTTTAATTGCTTTGTATGAGTGAGATTTTTTATGTTGTGGTTACCAAGGCAACGAGCGAAGGGAGTTCTGTTTTCATTCGACTGTTTGACATTTATCTGTCTGCATATCTGGGGTATTTCTCACGATATCTTTTGAACGTATCAATTAACCGACTTTCGTAAAACTTGGCTTGCGTGTCCATACTTTTCCCTACAGAACACTATTGTTTTTGAGATTGACTCTGTACTGCACAATGGCATCAAATATTGTTTTAAGCCTTCGCTGATGTCTTCATTTCTAAACTTATGCAGTCTTGTGCATTATCTAACAGGTCTCAAGAACTTCATTTTCGCACCATGAATGGAGTCCTGCCAGTTGCGAATACCGGCACTTGCAACTAGTTTCACTTGGGAACACTCAGGTAAATAAGATACGTAATTAATTTTTGATATGTAAAAGTACGTCCCACTTGAGAACACACAGACAACGATCAATATACAGGATTATCTGTTTATACCTGAAGTAGCATAAGTTACGCTTCTTAAACGAAAATAGTAAAATTTACATTCCACCGTTATGTAATACCTGTACCAGCATACAAACCAATTTAAAACCTTATATCGCCTGTCATAACAGCTGCAATAAAGCAGCTATTTTGCATTGTAACTTCGCAATTCTTTTGTTTTTATTGTTTTAAATTTGTACTTCATTAACTTTTTAGTAATTATTCTTATGCTTTCAATTATTGATGTGTTATTTTGTTTGTGTTCACGTTTTTTATATTTTCATATTTCATCAATGCATTTTTTTTACTAAAATACTACATACGTTTACCAAGTTATAATTTTTACCACACACACACACACTTAGCCATGGCAGGTGTGTGGTGTGTTATTTTACCACACAGGCTCACACACACATGTATAGGATCTCTCTAGTTTGTGCCAGTTACCAGTTGTTTAAACTATCCGACTGTTGTGAAGAGTAGGCAGTAGACTAACAAAAAAACTAACTCTTTATTTTACATCTAAGAGAAAAATGAGAAGAGCACACACATCACGTGCTATGTCCTGACAGTTTTTTCAATTTATTGAAGATTTGTAATCGGTTTGACTAAGCGAGCATTACACAAATTGACTGACAAAACACATACATGATTATGAAGAGTTGACCATTGACAGCTCTTCTTTTTATTGTCTACAGAATAAACAGATACACAAATAAGAGACTAAATAACAAAACATGTAAACAACAAAACAAAAGTCACATCTAGTTGCTGCTGGTATGATACTATGCCGGGATTTGAATTTTCCCGGCCATGGTTTGAACTTGAAAGGCCGCCACTGTGTGGCCGTGAGGAGACAAAGCCGACTTGATCAAGGTTGCCGCGCTACGGCGACGTAATTAAGTGAGGCCGTGCGGCGCTGGGGCGAAGTAATACAGCTACTCGAATCAGCTGTTTTCGGTAAAGCACAATCTGTAATAGGTCTCTTTTCTGTACCTTTGGTGGGTTAACGGAATACGCAATTCGTTCTCATTTCATCCACATCCTTTCGACTGCACGTTTCGAGGTCTGACGGCGTGACAGATAATTTGGTTCTACTACTACGAGTTCGTAATTTTATAAAGTGCCTCAGGGTCCTCACCCAGCCGAGAGAAAGGGGGATGCAGAGATGATGACAACAACATCCGTCACCATCGGCAGACCTGTACTCTAGAACGCTCTCCCATCGCCGTCAGACTTAGAGATGCTCCACAACACCAAAAAAGACACCTCCCTAGAAGGAGACAAGCAGGAGTTCGGAACTCGCCAGCATATCACCACGCTCTTCTGCACAGGCTCTAACGGGTATTACCATTCTTCAAAAGCACAGGTGGGAGGATTCCATTTCTTATACCTCTACAACAACACTCCACCGGTTTTCAAACCATAACAAGAGAGCATACACATATAAACAGTATTTCATATCTGTGATGATTAAAAATTTGTTAGAACACGTTCTGTGGATATATATCTGTGATTTATATTCTTAACTGTGTTAAAAGGCATCCACTTGTGTACTGCTTGATTAATTTTTATAAGTAATTGTTATTAATGCAATTTGAATATATATATATATATATATATATATTTGTCGATAAAATGAAAACTAAGAACTACTATCAAAGATACAAGAATTCAACGTTTGAACACTGTAGTAAAACAAGTTATGATGATGAAATGAAGAAACACTAATAAAAGGTTGTTACGGTTTAAATGAGTGTTTTATTGCAAGTCCTTTCACTCTGGGCTCCAGCACATTTTCGGTTCATCTAGGCCAAGCGTCTAGTTTTAAATTTTAAGTAACGGCCGTAACCTAATAGGCCGTTACAAATGGCAGCAGAGCGTGGTTCCATCTATGTGTGCTGACCTGTAGGTGGCAGGACTTACAATGTGATTTGGTAGTTAATATAAATTTTTTTCTGGGCAGGCAGGGAAGGTGATGTAATTCTATATACACGTATATGTACCTGTTACAATTTTTGGGATGGAATGAGTTCAAAAAATTTGTATTAGTGTTTGTGTCTTTGTTAGTGTTAATGTGTTTATGAATTTAGAAATGTTAATATTGTGTTGAAAAATGTGGTTACTATTGTTATAGTTAATGCAAGGTATGTCTTTAATGTTATAATCGCTTCTTATTTTTAATCATTAGTACTATCAAATTGTAAACCGGAAGTAACATATGCAATTCTGTGGGGGTCACACACATTTATATGTTATATGGTGTGTATATTCATCCAAAAGTTACTTATGTGGGATATTGACTACGTTCCATTTGGCGTTTTATGTACGTTGGGTGTACCCTTAAAAAATTGTGGCATGCCCACGTTATGTCAGACCTTGTCGGAAGTAAGTTATAACCTGTTCTACCCTGTTGGGTACAGACCTAGATTGTTGAAACATGCCCTGTCATCAAATGATCTTCCAGCCCTGACGTGCTTACACGCATGTTTTAATTTGATTGTTGAGTTATCGAGGCAGTATGAGTTAGCCCGCGCTATATATTTTTATATATAGGCTATATATATATATATTAATTTTTTAGAAAATTCTGTTGTGGTCGGACCAGGTACCCTCGTTAATGACTTTGAATTATATGATCCTTGACTTATAAAATTATTTGAATTTTGCCAATTCTTTAATGAGTTATACTTGGTTATTGGGTGTCGTGATTGTATTTATTCGAGCGTTATATTGTATTGTGGTTGTGTATTTATTGTAATGTTGTTGAGTGTTTTTTTGTTCGCTGTATTATGGGAACTCGCTCTGCTTTCGTCTTCACCCTTCTCTTGCTTCGTTAGGGGACCCTAAGGTCACTTGAAGGGAGTCAAGTTTTTCATTTTCTTTCTTCTGTCATGTGTTGTGTTAAATTGTTGTTTGTGTCTTTGTTAATTATGTAAATTTTGACGGCTGATTTAATAATTAAATTTTGGCGGTAATAATACTGAGCTTTTCATTATCCGTCCCGTTTTGGGAAGAGTTCCGTTGGTTCAGGAGATAATCCATGACTAGTGAGCATCCTAGATCCATCAAATATGTACGTACGGCAATAACATTTCGCGGTACATTCAACAATGCTTTCTTCAACAGGTGTCCTATCTTCTTCTGGAGAAAAATCTACTCTGTATTGGTACAAGCACCAATTAGTTTTGGCCACAAATGGAAAATAATTGGCAGTCAACATTATCTTTTCCCCAAGTTTCCCCGGTTTGGAGTCAACAGGTGCAGGCTGGGTGTGGTATGGTACAATGGCCCCTCCAATCATGCGCCTACCACGCATGGGACCCTGGACACCATTACCCCACCACCCGTTTCTCTTCTGGATTCTCCTAAACTCATTGCCTGTACTCGCTGTTGTAACATGGCTGCACCTTCTCCTCCTCCCCCACTATGGTGGGAAACTCTATCAGCGCCAATACTCTGGGGAACTGCTTCTGCTGTTGTCATGGTGGGCCACGTTGTTGCTGTGGTTCTCCACGTTGTTCACTGGGACGTTTCTCTTGTTGCTCCTACAAAGGTGGACACTGTGGCTGTGTTGGCTGTTGTGCCCGGGCACATGCCCGCCCCCTTCCTCTCGCTTGTCCACCCTGCCGCCCTATTAAAGAACCATCACCTCACTAAAAATACTAGTGTATAAGGTTGACGCCTTCGGATTATTTTTAATGTGAAGTCTGCTTTCTCCCCAATTCAAAACACGAAACTTTAATATCCCATGTTCGTCCACATGCGATCAATCGCTGACCCCACTCAATGAACTACGAAAAAAGGGGATTAAATTATATAGGGGGGAAATCTACATAAATAGGTTATCAATGTATAATATGGAGCGTCGGGCGGTGGAATAGTGGACATCTCTAATAGCTAGTCACTAATTACTATTAACCTATCTTCAGGAGAACAACCTTCGTGTTTGTTTTTTGTATACGCGTATAAAGATTGAAAATGTCAGAAATTAAGAGGGAAGGTTTTGTTTCCACCCGATCATCTCGACTACGCCAGAATTCTGTCAATAATTTCCAGGTTGAGTTATCGTTTGGTCCGGGCCATACCGAATTCTCAGGCTGGTGTCTCCCGTCACGGTGAAGTTGGGTGACCCCGGCAGTGATGTAGAGAAGTTAACCACCCACATATCAAGGTTGAAGTTTTGCCTTGTGGTATAAGTATGTGAGTGGTGGTAGAAGAGTCGTAAGGGTTAAAGTGTTGATTTGGCTCCTGGGTTCTCAGTTTGTGAGTTTGGGGAGGCCTTAGGAGGTCAGAGCTCTAGTGACCGGTACGGATTCTTGTCTTTCTTCTTTTCTTCTTCTATCTCTTGTCGCTGTATACTGACCTTGGCCAGGTCAGCATGCAGTACCGCACACTTACACACATACTCATTCAGGCACACGTGCACCCACACAGTTCCAGTTCTTCCTTCTTCTTGTTTCGTTTTCCTCGGAGCCTCTGTCTTCCTAAGAGCGGTATTTTTCTGAGATTCTCCTATTTTTCTGCAAATTCGGAATTAACATGTTTTGAACCCATTTAGAAAAATTCTCATAGTTCATGTCATCATGATAATCCCCACTTTTTTGTTGTGACTGAAAAATCAGAAGAGCGTTTTTAACAAACCCACATTCCCCACCTGCATGTATTATAACTAACCTACGCCCCTTACCGGTCGCTTTAGCACTTCCAATTTCTGTTTCGGATTGCCAACAAGATAGAACAGATAGTGTGGAATGAATATAGGTTTCGTCGAGGTAAACTATATTTCTTTTATTATACCTGTGTTGTCTGATCTCTCTTAAGTATCTAGCTCTCCATGCAACATTTTCCGGTTTTTCCATTAAAATCTTACGGGATGACTGACACCTTTTCCACTTAAATCCCATGCTTTTTAATAATTTTTGCAGGTATTCCTTCCCACAATGAAGAATGTCTTCATTCTTCAAAAGTCTGTTAAGTTTTTTTAAAGTTGGTACAGTTTTTTTTGTTAATATAAAAGTCGTGTATTTTACGTCTAATCACACATTTAGTAAAATCGTCACACTTTTAGATGTTCAAGTCTTTAAGTGGGTCGTCGTTCTTATAATATATTTAAATACTGAATTAAAATTATTGAAAATGCGTTTCTGAGAATAAAAACTTGTCTTTAAGTAGAACAAAAAGACAAGTTTTTTTTTCTCAGAAACCCATTATCAAGGTGCTTCTCAAGAAGCGGAAAGAAAAAAACAACTATTTAAAATTATTTTATTTATATAAAATTGTCTTGCCAAGGCACTCGACCAGCTTCACTCTCAAAGTAGTTTGCAAATTCATTTCTAATAGCAACAACCGCAGGGCCAGATCGTGCTTGGTTGGTAGCTGTGTGTGTTTGTTCTCCAAGTCCTGTTATCGACAACGTTTCAGTGAAATTATATCCATCCCTTTGACGAACGTAATTATGAAGGAGGCAGCAAGTCTTGACTATTTGTACAGCTAAATCTGAATTTACGTTGATTGGTCTGTGAAAAATTCTCCATTTATTAGACAAAATTCCAGAAGAGTATTACACGTATCGGCGGGCTCGGCTCAACGGATAGTTGAATACACTCTTTGTTTTTGAGAAGGTTTTTTCTTTGTACGGACGCAAAATGTGAGTAGAAAGCCCAAACGCATCGTCACCTACAAACACGTAGGGAAGGTTTGGGCTTTGGGTACCTGGAAGTGGTTTATTTACTGGGAATTGTAATGATTCATTCATTAGATGTTTATAAAAAGTAGAGTTTTCAAATACAGTGCTGTCCCCTTCTCTTCCAAACGACCCTACATCTATGTAAATGAAATTGTAATTCGCATCAGCCACTGCAAATAAAACTATCGAAAAAAATTTTTTATAATTATAGTACAACGACCCACTTTTTGTTGGTTTAATTATTCTTATGTGTTTTCCGTCGAGTGCGCCAAGGCAATGGGGGAAGTTCGCATTTTTTCAAACACTGAAGAAATCTCCAACCACCTTTCAGTACTAAAAGAAGGAAAACACTCTTCTCTTAAAATTAGCCACATCACTGCACAAACTTTCCTGACAATTTTACATAAAATTGAATGTCCAAGCCGGTAAGAGTAATGAAGGTCTTTGAGGTAACATCCGCTTCCTACATATCTTTAATAGCAACAAAACCAAATAATTGTTAGCAAATTAGAAAAATAATAATTGGGGAACCAAAATAATAAATAAAGTGTAACAAAATAAATATAAGAAAAAATAATTACATTAATAATAATAAAAGTTTTATGAGAGAATGAACTTTTTTTATTTATTGAGATGAACTTTTTGTTAGTAATAATTTTTTTTTTTATTTCAGTTAAGAAGCTCGCTCTAAAATGGAAAAATCTGAAAGACAACTACTCGAGGAGCGCACGAAAAAAGACAAAATCAGGGCAACCAGCAGGAGCTGGACGACAGTATATATACGCAAGACAGTTGTCATTCTTGCAGGCATCGATGGCTTTGGCGACCACTCAGTCAACTCTTGAGAATCCTTACAACAATGACTCTCCTCACTCGCAATCCCAACAAGAGGAAGAAGAAGATAGATCCCTATCAGAATCAATGACTTCTCCTGCAGTCACACTTGCATCCACTCCACCATCCACAGCTGCATCATCCACCGGAGCAGCGTCCAAACGGCAAAGAGAGTTTGAGTCGTCACTATTGCAATTCATAAATTCACCCGTTGCTGTCGAGCCACCGGATGAAGACAAATCATTTTTTGATTCGTTAATTCCGACCATAAAAAGTTTCAACGAGGATCAAAAGTTGGACTTTAGAAGTGAAGTTCTTGACGTTGTCAAAAGAATAAAACGTCAAAATCAAACTCAGATTCCATCCATGACATTTCCTTCTCAAACGTATCATCCAATGTTTTCCCCGAGCTACCAACAATTCAGGCCAATTCAGTCACAGCAAATTAATTTTCCTCCACCTCAACACAACCTCCCTCCAACTTCATCCATTCAATATACTGCGGCAGACCCCACCTTTTCATCAATGTCTGCTACTTCTTCTGTGCCATCTTCTTCTACCACGACTGCAACTTCACCAGATATTCGTACCGGTTTCTACCCATCGCAGGAGCCTTTGGCGCAACCACCCCAAACTACAGACAATGAAAAATTTTTCGAAAACCCCTAACCTATAATTACTTAGATCATTAGATGTAGTGTTAATGACTTTTTTTATTGCTTCATATTCTTTATACTTTTTTATTGTTATTATTATTATTCTTCTTTGTACTTCTGTTCATTATACATTTAAATATAATATTGTTTAATTAATAATGAAAATAGCGCTAATAGCAAAATGCTGATGCGCTTAATGTAAATAAAAAAAGTAATAAAAATAAATAAATCAATCTATAATTTTTTTTTCCTTTTCAAAGTATCCATTTGAAAAGGTAATATATTTGAAATAATTTATGCACCATGCCAGTAGGCATATTACATATAAGATTACATTATTTTAATCAATCTATAATGTAAATATGAAGTTGAAGTCTTTTACGTACCTCAATGTTACTGCCAGCATCTCCAAGAGTGGTATGGGATATCTCATGCAGGTTTCTTTTCCTTGTAGTGCGTCGCTGATTCGACCGGCTAATTCGTCAAAGGATCGAATTGAAATTCGAAAATAATTAAAAAACTTGTCATCATCTTCCCTGAGATCCATCAAGCATACATTAAAAGCTCCCGTTAGTACCTCTCGCTGTTGTTTGGATGAATCCAGTACTTCCTTTTTCTAATTTCACTTTCACGATTTACGTAGGTACTTGTACACTAAGGAAGGAAAACAACTTTCTTCTTAAATATTTGGGTGCGTGTACGATCCATCTCGGTTGGTGGCAAATGAGAGACTGTCACTGTGGCCTATCACCGTGTTTTCAGTGTGCATTGGAACGCCGATAAGACGTAGATTGAAAATCCCGCAGCGTCCTGATAACTTATGCAGCAAGTGTGCACCTAGACTTAAGCAGACACACGTGATGAGTAGTGGGAATTACATTCAGTCACACACTGCTGTGGAGGGTACCCCTCCGCTGTACAGTGTTATGCGCCAAGTACGATGCTCAGAACACTTGATTCCGCGCAGGCTCTTATGTCTGTGGTTTTACTAATACTAGCCACTGCAATTGTGAATAGTAAACAGGTATGAAAAGGGTTGACCTCCTATCTAACAATAACACCAGCTAAAATTTGAGATATAAATGATAATGATTCATGCATTTTGAAGACACAATAAACAAAGCACTATATGCTTAAACACTTTATGATAAAGTTATGTGCTTTGTACTAAAGCAACTTTTTCTTTCCGAGAATAGATTAGATATTATACCAGGATGTGTGTAATCTTTCCTTTCGGTACTGCAGCTATAAATAGGACTTTGCATCGCCGCGGCAGCAGTCGTCTTATTAGTCCTTATCCGTTAGTTGTGTTAGGTCTGTAATTAGTAAGCTGGGCGTTTGTAAGTTGTGAGTTATGCGTATGAACAGTTTTTGTGGTTATGGTGCGTGTATGTATTAGCAGTTCCTACAGTTCGAGACTGCTTTTTTATTTATTCGTAAACAGAGCCTCAATTTAAAACATAAATTAAAAAATAAAAAAGATAAAAGCGGGAGGTATGGACTCTGATTTTTTTCGTTAACGTGTCTTGTGCTATTAAATAACATTAAATAATAAAGAAACGTCATCCTAATTATTTAATTGCACTTTAAAATTAAAGTTACAAAAGAACGTGGTGAATTCACGTCCAGACAATAAATATAACTTCCTTCTATAGCTTAAAGAGATGGAATATATAGAATATGGCTTTATACATAGGTTACAGCTGTTATGTAGAATGTGAAGAGTGGGCTAAACATGCTGTTGTTTGATTTTGTGGGATTATGGGGATTACAGGAACCCCGCGGCTCTTAAGGGCGGCTCTGAATACGCATGTCTTCTTTATTCATCGCCCATACTTCGCGTCCATAAAAGAGGGCTGGTCCCGCCTTAACTTTGTAAAAGTTGAATTGGATTTAAAAATTAGAGCGTAGACAACATCGTGATCGAACGAAAACACTAGAAACGCAAAAGCAAGATTCGTCAATGTTTATGGGCCAAAAATCTCTAGGAAGACCCAGGAAACGATGGCAGTAGCGGAAAGTTTAAGTCTTGGAAGGAAAGAAGTAGAAAAAGAAGAAGACGACTGAGCAAAAACCGAATGTACAGGTACGGGACAATTCACTCTACGTGCTATTCTCAAACAAGTCCTTGTTTACATACTTGTATTATCACTTGCATTAACACTTAACCTAGTTTCAAAGACGGTTGCAGTGATTATGGGATTAATTTGTATTAACGAACGACAATGAACTGGATTCGGACTGCTTGACGGTACGGTCACTTATTAATTGTATAAACACGATGTCCTTAGATTTCGAATAATGATTTTTAAAATTACCGCTATTAGCACACATAATTGTGTTCATTAAAATTCACAATTAATTTTTTATTGCAAAAATAACAAGCAGTTGAATATATATTATAAATGACAGAAATCATATTCTTACTCAAATCAGAAAACAGCATTTATCCTTGTGGAATAAAAAGAGAAGAAACAATTTATAGAGGTACTTAGAACTCGACACCTATGGAAAACAACAAAGATATCAAAATCAGTTTCACCGGAATCCAAAGGAGTGGTTCCAGACATGTCGATAATTTAAAATCCGTGTTATTATACTGATTCTAACAGGAATATTTTTCAAATATTGTAGCTGTTTCTGTTATGTGGCTTGGTTTCGGAAATATGTTCCATCCTCGGTAAACCACATTCGTTACTTCGCCAAAATGTTAAAACAATAGATATTTGATTCCAAAATCGATAAGTTATTAAAGTATTGAACATTTAACACTACACATTTGATTTAACACATTCTAACCTCACATCAGAGTGGTCCGCGCAGTAGTCACGTGCGCGTATTTACGTAAATACAAATTAGACAACATTAAAGCCAATTAAGGACGCTAATGCTAAATGGCCATAATTAATTTTTTTATTTTGTTGTATTAATTTAATACAAGTGACCTCATACCTTGAAGTGTAGAGCAGGACATTTTACACCATTAATCATTAAATATCAACACATCTCGACATACTATTATAAAACCAATAATACATTGCCTAAGAAATAATACAATTCAAGAAATAGCAAAATATAACAAAATTATTCATTAATACTACTACTGTACACAACCACAAAAACTAGTTTCTGATTACTATTGAGATCACATTATTATTCTATAAATTAAACCCATAAATTATAGTATAGTTCTTCACCTCTTATTTTTACATTTTGTATGACAAGTCTTTCTACCATGAGTCAGCACTTTTATGTCTTCTACTTAATATTCCTCTTTACTATTTCCTCTCTAGCCCCTGTACCAAAGGCCTCTGAGCCTTCTCCTTTTATTTCTATTGTTTTCTTTTATTTATTTTATTTTATTCTTTTATTTCTACCTTGCAATCTAGTTAGCGACAATTAAACAGGCTTTATAAGAGGTTTTTTCAAGCATTACTTATTTGTCAAAATGGCAGACATATATGGTTGCTGTCGTAGAATTTTAAATAATAACAACGGTGCAATATACTTAATTACCAGCTGAACTACTAATCAGGCTTGCTGTATGATACATCTGTAAACATTTCTTCTGATAAAAGCGGACTGTGGAAACAGACAAGAGACACATGTAAAAAAAAAAAAAATAGATGTTCGTAGGACACACACCAGAAGTGATTGAACGTGTAAAAGGTTGTTCATTAGTATTTGAAGTAAGAGAGATTTTGTTATAATGAATTAAGATTCAAATAAAAGTGAACTGATAATTAAATGAGACGAGGGCATAGTAATGATTATATGTATTTTATTATAAGAAATCGATATTTACAATGAACACATTATAAAAATTGATTAGTACAATAAATGACCACATTATTACAATGAACACATAGAATCATATAACACGTTACTTTATTTTCAGCATAAGTACATAGGCAGACAATATGTAACAAATAATTTTGTTTCCACTGTAACAATATGATTTACGCAATATTTAGTTGAAAAATGGAATAGTGATAATTATTATATATTTATATTATAAAAGATATATATCATATCGTTATATATTATATTGTATATTATATTATAATTTATATAACCACTATTAGAATTTAGTTGTTTAGTAATTATAAAATAGTTAAATAACTAAATCGAATTTTTAAACATAAAAAACCTTTTACCCAAATACAACATAAAAACAAGAAACGAAATCACGGTTCATCTACAAAACATACAATGTAAACAAAAGATACCTTACAAAATTATACTCTTCCGACATTTCAAACATGTTCCCAAACATTCTCATTGGCGATACTATAAAAATTATAATAAAAAATGAGCTTCACTGATTTTAAATTGTATAAATTAAACAATTGGAAAGTCGTATATTAGGCTAATACTGAACTGTGTACAAGAAAAGGATTTCTCAAGGATTCAGCTCGATCTCTCAGCATGTGAGTACATTTTATTTTATCATAAATAAAATTATTTTTAATATTCTTGTAATAGTATATCAACATTTAGAATATGCTCATATTCTTTAAAATATTTCGCTCTACTTAAACAAACACATAGTCGTGGCGGTGGGAAATTTGGGGTAGCTGTGTGGGAAAAAGAGGTTTGATTTCCAGGTAACACTGATATTTCGTTTCATCTATTTCGTTACACACTGAATCGGTTTACTACCCTCGGAGCGCGAGGTGTAGGTACTGGAGTGAGCCGGGCACCAGAGTGCCGTATATGAAGTTCTCACTTCAACAGTGTTTGAACAGTTCTCACTTCAACAGTGAGACATGTTTAGTGCACGAACAAGTCCGATTATGTGCTACGACATGTGAAGTGACAGACTTGTACAACAATACAAGCATAGTTATGGCAGTGGAAAGAAAACAACGAAGAAATTCTAATTAATCGACAGACAACTGATCACCCGCATTGTTTAGTACATACTTTGTTATGACCTCCACCGAGGGTGTAAGAAGCATTATTTACGGAAAATGAAAAATTAAGCTCACCAGCGTCTAAATGCTGTTTTGCTTTTGCACACTCAAGCTATTGTACAAGTAAAGTGAAGGTAAACTAAAAAGGCCTGTATACAAACTGAATTTGTAATATTTCAGAAATACGAATACGAAATCGTTTGAGCTAATAAATCGTTATTGCATTTAAAGACATCTATCCGATGGAGTTTACGGATTGATAATAAAATGCTGGTACTGTGACCAAAGTTTCAGATCGATGCGACCAGAATTACATAATAAAGTCATGGTCGCTTAGATAAATGCGGGATAGTGGAATGTGCAGAATTTGTGAGCTGCACTGTTCCACTGATTGGGCGACGGCTCTGTGGCGTATTCAGCCGTAATTTGTAGAAACTTAGGTTCCTCGACGCTAGAGTTCCTACTTCTACACTATACTGAGAATCACGGCGGAAGGCAACGGCCGCATTCGGTAAGTTAATAATGAGGTTACGACTGGTTACAAGATGATAAATCTACTTGTCTCCCCACAAAACAACAGCATCAATTGAAGAAGTGTTCTATCACTATGGTTAAACATTACTCTAGCTAATGACCTACGACATTCACGACTTACATTCACCGTACAAGTTATTCCTTATTCCTTGCCGGCGGTTAACCGAAAAATCATGAAACCACTATTGACGTGCGCAGACTGCCGTCGCCACAAGATCGTCGATCGTGTTCCGGGAGAATCCATCGATGCCTCGCCGGAACCGAAGCGCGAGATGACACTTACGTCCGAGACAGTTTAACATAGCCTTATGTCTCAGTCCAGAAGAGTCAGGTTCCAAGTCATATGTCTATGTTGAGATACTGACTGAAGAGGTTTCAGGGAGTGAAGAAGACGCTCATGCCATGGCCACAGAACGCTGTGATATCTAATCTACGATAATTTAGATCCGTGTTGTGAAGGACAGTTGTAGAATAAATCACCAAACATGTGCGATTCTAGGTTCTGGTTTTGGAAGAAGAGGCTTCTGTCCGAGGAGGTATGTAATACCAAGATGTGGGCGAGGAACTTAACCTGTTTGATGAGACCAGAACTATATTAGCTTTAAAAACATGGCAACTCTAGTGTGATTACTGAATTGTTTTAATTAAAATCAGTTGGTAAAAAACTTCTAAAGAGCTTAGTCCCATGCTTCGGTAGATCCGCCTGTATAACCAAACCTACTGAACAGACCCACAGTCATTGTTAGGCTCATGGTGCAGACATTGAGGCACCCCGTGACAAACAATCTCTCCACTTGAAAATGTTTACTCTGACAACAGCTAATTAGACGTGGCTTTGACAGACTGTTGCCGTACCAGTTACGAATCGGTATTTACATTGTCCGAATTAACGCCGCCAAATCGATATTTATTGCTAAAAATATAGTCGTAGTGTGAATTTACTAAATTAACGTATTGCAGTAAATAATAAATATAAACGATCTATCATTATCATCATCATCGTCGTTATCACCTTCAATTTTGCTGGCTTACAACCTACGACTATCATGACTAAATTCACCGTACAATTTATCTTCTGAGAATTGCCTGTTAACACAAATTCTTCTTCTTCTTCTTCTTATTATTATTATATTTCTTCTTCTTCTTAGCCTCCTCCTCCTCCAGCTCCACCTCCTTCTTCTTCTTCACTGCAGCAAAGTAGCTTCCCTTGGCCTGCTCAATTACTACCGTAAATGTGTCCTATTGCTGAGTTTCCGTAGCCACATTTTTTTATCGGACGACGCAGCTGCTATCCACGTCTACTGAAAATATAAAAATGTGGTTTTAGTGTATTAATTTGTTGCGAGAATGGTGCAAATATAGTCTAACCATACGAAAACGCTGTTATACAGAATGGATCATAAATAACTACAGAAAAATATTTTTTTTTTGTGACTACTAGTGTCAAGCGACTTATGGGCCCAAATTCTGTATGTGTGTGTGTTTGTGTGGGGGGGGAGTAACGGATCTATTATTACCATCTCCACATCTATTCGTTAATGAAATTAATAGCAGTGTTTTCGGAAGTGTTTCGCTAAAATATTTTCCATACATATTTTATGCTATTCTGTAATGAAGGTTTCAAAAAGTAACAGGACGTGACTACTGATGATGCCGATAACTAGAAACACTGAACAATAGGATCTATATTAACAGATCATAGCTTAATCAAGGTAACCGATGGTGATTATACATCTCATGGCAGTTCTTCTTGAAATTCTTTTTACAATACTAAGTAGACTATTAGTAGCATATTATTGTTTATACTACGCGGACTGCATTACAGTCAGCCATTCTTATGTATAGTGTGCTAATACTTTCCGTTAGACAAAATGCTCAGTGAAATTAGGCTTTTATTTTTCAAGCATGTATATGCAGGCCTACAGATTCTTAATCTCAGGGCAAGTAGCACTAATGAATTAAACACAAATTTATTTGTATCAACTGTAAATTTAAAATCGCTGATTTTCTCTTTGTTTACTTTCATATTTTTACTAAGCGTAAAAACAGTAAATAGTTGTAGATAAATATGTGCTGAACAGATGTTCTTACGATACATAGGCTGTGACAATTTCTATGAGTCTGACGTTGACGTAAATCTAAGTTAGGAAAAGTTCAGTGAGTTTGCAGCACTTTTAAAAGCATTTTGTAAAGGGATTCTTTTATAATTGTATAAATAAATGGCTGTGCTGACAATTCTCTAAATGAGTCAAAACCTCATCACGACAAAACGATAGCAGAATTCAGGCGATGGAGATGAAGTTTCTTCACGCGTTAAAGGATGAGTAATAGAAGTTATCTTCAAAATACGAAGACGAGACAGTTAAATATTTCTGCAGTTAATGATGGTATCGTTCAGAGTAGGACTAACTGTATAGAGACACGTACAAGAAGCAGACTGCGCAGTAAGTTTTCGTACATACCCGCAAAGTAATGAGAGGTATTGGAACAACTTGAGAAACGGGACAAGTGAATGTGTCTTCGAATGAAAGAAAAGAAGAATAGTAAAAAAAAAAAAACACGTGACAGGACTCAATTACTTATGTAGTAGCCACGACTCGGATCAACTTGTTAAACATACGTACACACACTGGAAAGAATACTCAGAACAAGGAAAATTACACAAGGAAAATTACGTACTGAATACCAGTGCAGAAATAGGGCCAGAAGTATGTTACTTAATTTACGCGTAATAATGTGCGAAATAATCGAGAAAGCCAAGGCCAAAAAAAGCCTTGAGAAATAAGGAAATAAAAATTCTATATTATGCTTATGAGGTAGTTTTGTTTGCTAGGAATGAAGACGACCTTCACAGCTCACTTTACCAGTTTAACAGGATTGCAAAAGAATTAACACGACTGTATCACATCAAAAAACGAAAGCTATGACGACTTCTTGAATCCCTATAAGATGTTAGTTCGCTGTGGATTAGAGGTCGCTCAAAGGTAATATTATTGGTATTTAGTAGGAATAAACCTGTTTTAGTACCAAGCCACGTGTCCGTTAACTATATGAAAAATATATTGTACTAACCGTCTGTGACTTCTCGTATATGATGTCCTTTCCTATTGCGACATGTTTCGAGACACTTGTCCCATTTTCAAAGCATAAAATTTGTAGCACATATCATTCACTGATATACTTGTCAAACGTTAAAATCCATGCGTTATGATGACCACAAATAGCACATTTTAACATAACGAACTATATTATTTTTTGTAGCTAAAACGCATGGATTTTAACGTTTGACAAGTATATCAGTGAATGATATGTGGTACAAATTTTATGCTTTGAAATGGGATAAGTGTCTCGAAACATGTCGCAATAGGAAAGGACATCATATACGAGAAGTCACAGACGGTTAGTACAATATATTTTTCATATAGTTAATATTATTGGTTATTCTGCGCAAAACTGCTGATACGAATTTTAAAAATTAAATTCCTTCACACTTTCCGGTTCTTAAGCCTTCTGTTTAATCATTTCCATCAATTGTGTTGTAAAACATTATCTTGAAAATAATTACACATTTTAGATTAATTAATTTTATAACGCTTTAACAAATTTACAACTCACAAGCGCACAGGATAACGTAATGTTCATTAACAAGGTTAATGCAGCCCACCCTCCCCCCGCCGACGCCTTCGATTACTGTCGGTCAAGAGCGGAAAGGAGGTAGATAGTTTATAGAGGTAGACTTTTATAGTTATGACCTGCACGCAACGCACTTACAGCCTGGTAACCTGGCAGTTACAAGTCTGCCTTGCTTTTATCAAACGACTGCGTAATAGTGATATGCAAGTCTCGTTCACAGATAGACACGAGCGCTAGTGTTAACATGTTGCCTTAGCAGAATGTGGAAGTCTCGTTCAGTTTAGTCTACTGTGATTAAACACAATCAGTTCTTCTTCTTCTCTTCAAGGATTAGTTTTATAAACCTGTTCCGGAACCCATCTCATCCTCGGACGATCCACTTCTCATCTGCCACTGGCTTTATAGTTCAGTGTCGCTTTCGGCAATCGATCCTCTGTCATTCTTTGCAGATGATCCCACCATTGTCTTATGTAAACTGAAATAATTGAATTTATGTCCTTTACTTCGAGTTCTGCTCTGATATCCTCATTCCTTATTCTATCTTGCAATTTATAATTTAAAGTATTTCGAAGAAACTGCATTTCAGCACTCCTTGAGAGTCTTGCCGCATTCCTTTTTGGTCATGACCCATACCTCACTCGCATATGTCAATGTGGGTATTGCAATTGTCTTATAAAATAATCCTTGTGCTGTGTCTTGTTTTATTTATAAGATTTCTATGAATAGTACCAAAAATATTCCAAAATTTATTTATCTTCTCTTTTATATCATATTCAGATTCATACCTTACTGCACAGCCAAGATATTTGAAACGGCTCACCTGTTCTAAAGTTCTGTTGTTTATAACTATCTTAAAGGCAATTACTGGATATTTACCTTTAAAGGCCATGGTTTTGGTCTCTCTTACTGAAATTGTCAGTAAGTACTATCTTGCCACTTCTTGTAATATTGAAACATAGCTCTTTGTAAATCATCCTCATTTTCTTGAACAAGGACTATGCCATCAGCATATAGCAGGGAACCCATACAAATTGATTTGTTAAGCTGTATTCCCGAATTCACTCTGGATTTCCATGCTCTCACCATGCGTCAATGTATATATTAAACAAGGTTGGGGAAACACAGCATCCCTGGCTAACTCCCTTATTTATTGGAATGCCACCTGAGAGCCTACGTTTCAGATCCATGACTACAGATGTACTTTTATAAAGGATTTTAACTGAATTTATTATATGCTGTGGATATCCTCTTCTATCCATAATATTCCATAACTTTTGACGGTCTACATTATCAAATGCTTTTTCCAGGTCAACACAAGCGATATGTGTTTCCTGGTTATACTCCCGCCTCTTCTCTATTATCTGTCGTAATACAAACAATGCATCCACAGTCGACCTTCCCTTTCGTCTTCAAGAAGTAATGTATCTGTAATGACTCTTCATCTCTGATTGAGAATTCTTGTATACATTTTGTACGTTGAGTCCAGGAAGCTTATTCCTCTGTAATTATTTGCATCAGTTCGGTCTTTTTTTTATACAACGAAATCGCTTTTGCCCGCCTCCATTCTTTCGGAATTTTTTTTCCATCCAAATGTTATTTAGAAAATGGAGCATTAACTCAGCATTTATTCCGTTAAGTCCGGGTGCCTTTCTACTTTTTATTCCATTCATTGCCTGTTGGAGTTCTTCTATTTAACTTATTCACTGGGCTTACTTATATATTCCTTATCATTTTGTATTGCCCTATCAAAATATAATTTTCTATAATGGTTTGTCCAGTCATTTTCCTCAATCATATTAACACGAATCTTTTCTCTTTCAGAGCTATTCAATGTTCTCATCACTTCATGGCATTACACAAGTCCACCTCTGTGCCTTCACTAGTAGGTATTACTGCAGTGCACTGATTTATTCTGTTCTGATAAAGATTTCTGGTACTTTCATCCTCCAATCCATAAACTTTAAAGACTAGTTCATTATTTTGTTGCTGTTGGCCAAAATTATTTTGTTGTTTCCATCGCTTATATAACTGTATATTTGATGTCAAAAGAAAATGATCTGAAAAAAATGTCATACCCCTCCAGGCTCTTGTAGCTTCAACGTGTGATACTAGCTTCGTATTAACTATTATATAATCTATAATTGATCTAGAACCTCTCGCCGACCAGGTGTATTTATGAATATCCTTTTCCTTAAAAAATCACTTACAAATTCCCTTAGTCTTTCACCGTTTCTGTTTAATGTTGGCTTTCCATGCTGCCCTATAAGTTTTGGAATGGGATTACTTCCAACTCTAGCATTTAAGTCCTCAACAAGTATTACACTATATTTCTTATTATAATTGTCAATTATTTTTTGTAGCGTTTGATAGAATAAAGTTGTTTCCTCCTCTTTCCCTTCTTCTGGAGCATAAACACCTATTATGATAATGTATCATCTTTCATACTTAAGCTTCAGGGTTATTTTTCTTTCACTCATAGTCTTTAACCCTACTTTCCCATTTTTTATTCACATATATAGCCACGCCTTTACTTGCCCTGAATCTTTCCTGCACGCCACTATAAAATAGTGCATAATTCCCTTCATATGCAGAACCTCTTAACTTTTTTTTTGTTTCAGTTAATATTAATACTGCTATATTAACAATTTTGTATTCAAATATTTTGCTATTTCCAATTCTTTGCCACTGATCCCTCTAACATTCCATGTAGCTAACTTTAATTTTTCCGCAATCCATTTATTCAGATCCTTATCCTTTGCCAGGGTCCTACTGCCACAGTTTCCAGACCTTACTCCGAGGCTTCTTTGGGTAGCCTACTACAAGTATTATAAAGTTTTACATGAACAGGTTAATGGCCTGTTTCCCCCTACCAGGAGGACCAGAGACTATTCTGTCAGGGTTACCATGACAAACAGCCGACAGGCCCTTGTTTTGGGGCGCAGGAGATGGGTCGCCCTTCTGTTTCTGAGATAGGATTTGGTGGCTTTGTATCAGTTATTCTGATACTGAACGTTTCTTAGTACTTCCAGTGCTTACCTATCGGCATCAGTGAGCACTCTAAGATTCTAAGGCATCCAAAATTAAGAAATTAAAATTGAAAAAGGAAGACACCCTAGCCCTCGATTACTCTAATAGCGTCGGGGTCAGAAAAGAACAAGAGGTAGTCAAGATAGACTAGACACAAAAGACTAAAAGAAGGGATCTCACACCTAAGACAAGTTGAAGCAAAGTGAGAATCCAGCTACGGCACATCGGAATTGCCAAACCCGTATCACAAGATGTGGACCCTGATGTCTACAGTCAGTTAAATCAATAAAATATGTTAGTAATGTATAAACAAAAGTATTAATATTTTGCGAGGAGCGTGGTGGTTCTGAGCTCTGAAGTAGGGCCTACTTGTTGTAAAGCCGCAGTAAGTAACCGAGTAACTGAATCTGAATGCCTTATAAAATACTTAAAGGAAATGAAAATTTAGTAGAACCAAAGTTGAAAAATACGTAATAGATACGTGCGTCTCTCTCTCTCTCTCTCTCTCTCTCTCTCTCTCTCTCTCTCTCTCTCTCTCTCTCTCTCTCTCTCTCTCCCCGTTTCCCTTTCTTTCTCTCTACCCTCCATTTCCCTTTCTTCACTCTCACTCTTTTCTAGTTCTCGGTGCAAAAATCACAAGAGAACAACAGTGTCAACACACAAATTCATCTCTAAAAGCGGTACCACAAGGATTACATCTCTACTTATTAAACAACAACCCAAACGGCACACAACGTATGTACCTCTACTCGGGATAATTAAAAATGCTTTCTTGACCGTATACGTGTTGGTTTTCAGAGAGTTTGTTTGTTAACTGTAAACGCTCTGTGCATCTGGATTGCCTTCACCTAACAGTGCCGTATGTGAAACAGTAAAAAATCTTGCTATACCGCTAGATACGAGAATTATGATTGAAGTCTGTTAATATTGTTTTCTCCCGGGCTACTAGGCCGTGGTCTAATACGGTTTTTCAACAGATGTTTCGGCTCACCATTTGAGCCCATCTTCAGTGTTTCAACGATCGAAGTAATTGGCAAGATGTACGCGCCAATTACCACAGTACCGTGGTACAGAAGTTCTAATTTGCAACAACCTAATTAGATATTCTAGTATTCTATTTTTCTACGGTATTTTCTATATCGTTAAACGAGATACACTGCCAAAAGCATTCACATAAAAAGTTGTGTTGTATTCACGATCCTTCCCAATCAGCTGTCCAGAATAAAACACACAATCCATACACGTCCGGCGTGTGGGGAAACCAATTTGTTCTTCACCTAATTGTGCCCTCTGCAGTAGCACACAATCTATTAACAACGATTTTCGCAAAACTTTTTACCACTATTTGACCAAGCTAGTTTATGTGTTATAATTAATAAATTTAATTAATTGATTAAACGTAATCCTTCTAAACTCGTTGAGGCTCAGCCATACGGTGCACGTGTGGACAATGTGGGTCGCACTACGCCAAGACCGCTAATGAAGTCAGGAATCCGTTAGAATCAGGAATCCATCTGAACGTCTCACACATTAGGTCGTCGGATCTTTAAAATTCAGAAATAAGTCATAGACACTATGAAAAGATTTACAAAATGGCAATTTCTTAATGAACATGTAGTAAATAAAACAAATTAGCCTAGTACTTTCTGAAATGTTTGTTTCATTTTTAAATTCTGGCTTAAAATTTAAAAGTGTTTCAATATAAAAATATTGAATAAACTGCTAATAACGTTTAGGTTAGTTGATCGTTATCAAACAAACATTCATTATCCTCCTTGGTGTCGTCATTACTGGGTTTTATTGGGTAACATTCTTTTCCATGTGATTACGAATGAATAAATATAATCATCATCATCTTCAACAAGGATTAAACCAAAAATAGTTTATTTCGGTCCAAAGGAGATAGACTAGAACTGGCCGCTTCTTCGGCCGCCCTGCACCTTACCATCCTTTCAGCTTATAATTCCATAATTGTTTGGCGATGAGGCAGTCATCCATTCCGTTATGATGTCCCAACCACTTCAGTCGATATTGTGCAATTCTATCAAGTCCCCGTATACTCATAATATTCACCTCTTGCCGTACATCGACATTTCTTTTGCGATCTTGAAGAGTATACGCTACCGTGTGCCTGAGAAAACTCATTTCGGCCGCTTGAATACGACTGGCCTGGGACTTCGTTAAAGTCCAATTCCCAGACCCATAGAGAAGTGATGGGGAGGGCCATCATCTTGTAGAACATCAGGCGTGTTTCTTTCCTCGTTGATTGTAGATATCTCCTGATCTGGTCACACCACATATGGTCGAACGTATGCAGCTTCTTCACCACATCACTGTTTATAGGTAAGATACATTACAGCCCGGATATTCAAAATTGTTGACCTGCTCCAGAACAGTACCATCTACAACAACATAGATTGTTGTAGGGGGTCAGCTCCATGAAAAGACATCATCTTGGTCTTCAATGTGGAGATATGTAATCCGAAATCCTTGCAGATTTGACTCAATGAGCGTACAGCCATCTTTAACCCGCTTTACGAGTTCGACAGGATAGCCTGGTCATCAGTAAATAATAATGTGTCAACTGCAGAGTTACCACTCATAAAATGTTCTGGAAGATTCATCTGCCAATTGTGTGTGATATCGTCTATATACAACTTAAAAAGAGAAGGTGAAAATGGGCACCCTTGTCGTACTCCACAATTGATGAAGCCCACACTAGGAGTTGTGCTCCGTTTTCCTGCCTCAATTAAGATTTTGTTTTCCTCATAAAGACTTTGTATGGCTTTGAACAGGCGTTGCGGGATTCCTTTCTTTGTTATTATGGCCTGCTCCTCTTAACTCTATCAAATGCCTTTCCAAAGTCAATGAAAACTACGTATATGGGCAACTGATATTCTCTGTGCTTTTCGATGGCTGGGTTATTGCGAAGATGCAATCTAAACATGATCTGCTCTTCCCGAAACCATGCCGTGTCTCTGAGAGAACAGTTTCCGTTATAACATTAAGTCGTCTTCCAAGAATAGATGTATACAATTTGTAAAATGGTAGTTCAGTCAGTACAGATTAATAAAGTTCAATAAACGCTCATGTAGCAAGATTGGCGCATACTCCTAGCGCACCAAGTATATTTGTGTATCTCTATAGGAAAAGAACGTGTTGGTTATCCTAAACGTGTTGAATGCGATAAAATCAATGAGCCGTCGTCCCACCATTTTCTGTTCTTTCACCATGAATTCCCATTATAGGTCTTACAGGGGAATTTCCGACACGTGCATTGAAATGCCCATGCAACTCGTACATGATCATTTTTATTTATGTTGTTGACAACGTTTTGTAGGATCTCATAAAATTCTTCTGAATCTTCTTTACGACCATCTTCCAGGATATGTAAAACTAGCAATGTTGTGTAACCCCTTATTTTTTTGGAACGTACTGTTAATATACGTTCATTTACAAACTGGTAGCTATGGATCCTGTTTTTCAGTATCTTCCTTATCAGTATGGCTACTCCTGCTGCTGCATGTCTTCCAGCAGTTAAACCACTATATATTAATATGTCCTCTAGTCTCATTGAGCCTTTCAGCTTCTTTTTGGTTTCAGATATGATGGTAATATCCATGAATAACATACAGTATATGTAAACTAATATGTAATAAAAATGAATTCAAATCATATGAGAACCGGTATTTTTTCGCAACTGCATTGCCTCGAGTAATGTATTTTCCAAGTCACTACGCAGCTTCTGTAATTGACATCTGTTACACAACAAAGTTCTGGTCAATGTATTTGTGCAATGTAGGAGCAACATTGTTCCGAGCAATTGTCTCAACAAAATATTTAATGGTATTCTCGGACACTCTGAAAACTTCTCGACCGTGCCCATTCAGTACAAATATCACTGGTACATGTAACATTCTAATCAATTATATATCCATTTTAATCACTTCAGAAGATAGTTCTGGCTTAAAAAGAAATGTGTAACGTTTGCTTTATTTGTATTGTCGAAACTTGGTTTGTCTTTATCCATAGTCAACCAACACTACTCACTAAACATTCTTTGTATTTCTGTGGATTCTTCTGTAAATTCGATTTTCAAATATCCTGAAAACATCCTATAATTTTCATTGTTCATATCCTGCAGCAGTATCTAGTCGTAGCCGGACGCGGGTTCTTCCAAACACGTTTTTACCATTTAAAAATGAAATTGAAATAACAATAAAAAAAAACGCCGAATCACTGGCTTCAGCACCGTAAAAACACTGTTTGAAAATCATGCCTGCTCGGCTCTTCAGTCTGAAGTGAATTAGTCAAAGGTTCTGTGACGTAAAGAATCGATGCAAGTATAATCAAACAAAACGCGTAAAGCAGTTTCTAAAGAGAGAAATTATTTTTATGTGTTCTGGTTTGGCAACCATTTTCTACGACTTTAAATGATGGATATTGCTCTCGGGCATTCGTTCCGACTATATTGTATTGATGCCAAGATAACTTGGCATCCGCTAAAACTACAAGGCCATCTTCACCTGATATCCGTCGTTATGTAAACCACTTTTGTAAGCATGTATATATTTTCTTGCGCATTCTGTGGGCTTGTAACTCTTCAGTTCTTGTAACATTTTGATAGCTCTGCGTATCTTGTAAAAGCTCTTTGTCGAACACAGGGCTCACTTTAGCCACTTTTAAAGGGTAAAAGGATACTAAAATACTGCTCATTAATGTTAACTATTATTGTGAGGCCGAAACGTCTGTCAACAAAAACTATAGACCACGGCCTAACAGCCAGGCAAATAATGTTTCCAACTATGTGGACTCCAGCCGTGAAAGATTTAGGAACTCTATATCAACTTTTAGTTAATAATATTTACTAAAACACAAGTATTTGTGTTACACCAATTAATAAATACTTTATACTCACTAATTCGTACTTTACGATTTATACTTGCCATATACGTAACATTGACTTTGTAACGAGCAGAAAATTTTAAAAATTTTTTAAATTCTCACCTCGGCAGAGTACGTTCACACGAGGCAAGTGTCAACGACTTATGGTGGAGCAATAAATAAGGAGTAATGAGAAGGTGTCAGTGAAGCGTTGCTGACTTGACAATAGAAACGCATTAAGTTCTATCCAACTATAGAATTTGGTGGCGTAAGATGACAGGGAAAGTTTCGTCCAGAATTATTGCTCTGCGCAGCTGTAACAAAGTAAGGAGGACATTCACACCCGTACCAAGAATTGTAGCAGATGTGGCCGTATTACGTCAGTAGACGATAAGCGACAAAAACACGTAATGCTCCATACTACAATGAAACGGATACGCTGCACCTTAGGTAACAATACTGGAAGATAGGCTGACAAAAACTAAAGTCATGTTACACAGCTGGAGGTATCGTCTAATTGACAGACAAGAATTTACGAAGGGAAAGTTGGAGTGACTTCAACGACCAGCAGATGTTCGAAATTAGTAATAGCCAGAAAAAAGGGGTAAGAGCATAGAACAATACGCCAGGAAGACTGTAAGTACAGATAATGGGAATCTATAGAAACGCAGAGTTTACTCAGACAATAGGCTGTTAGACAGATTGTTTATAGCCAGAGTTTCTTCGAAGCGGGTTCAACGATCGTCTAGCCGGAGAGCAGGGAGACCTAAGGACCTATCAGAGACCTTCAGCCAGCGAGAAATTTGATGGTGAGGGAGGTTTCCATAGCAACTGAGACGAAGAACCTATCGAAAGAACTATGACGTCGGATTTTGACAGAGTGGGACAGTATTTTCCGAGAAAATCAAAAACTGACCAATCTCGAAAAGAAGTGGGCGTGAAGCGCGCCAGAGACAAAATTTTGAGTAGGGACGAATTAATAAAACTAGCTGTCCAGGAAGACGGAGAGGCAGTTACACTCAATTTTTCGGCAGTTGTACTCAATTTTTGCGCAGTTATACTCAATTTTTTACGCAGTCACACTCAAATTTTTAGTCAGTCATACAGAATTTTCAGACAGTTTACATTTCAATTATCAAGTAGTTTAACTTCAAGTGCGAGAGACGGTACATCATAAACTTTCCATTGTTTACTCGAATCATTCGGAAGTTAGATAAATAACTAGGAACTTAAAACTTAATACATTCATATCGCGGTAGTGAACTTTACCGACGTGCGCATTAACGGACTTAGTGAAATTTACACCAAGTGAACAATCAGACCGTTACACTAACAGACAGCGTCACTAAACGATATACAACTTAGTGGAACTTAATATTGTGTATCATCAACATAATGAACACGAAACATTAAACAAACTAACCAATTATAGGATCGTTTGTGGAAGCAGCGACAAATGAAACTAGACATGTTTATTGACTTTAAAACGAACACACAGCAAACACAGTAAGATAGAACATTGATTGAACACTAAACTTCAATTACCCACACCTATACAACACCTACGCGAGTGGTCGGAAGAATAAAGTGATAAGTGGCAGTGACAAAACAACTAACGACGGAATGTATCTACGAGCCATTTCCATCACCAGAACGAGACTACGTCAACAACTAATGGATATTCACTAACCAAGTAACCATTATTATAATTACTTCTAATTGTAACTTCTACTGACCTGGTTTCTTTCAAAGAATTCACACCTGAGAAATTATTAAGAAAAGTAATGAGTAAAATTGAAATAAGTAGTTAATGAACGTATAAACAAAAGCTTATTTGGGATTTAATGAACGCATTAAATAAGTAGAATATTGAATTGTAACATCATTGGATTTATATATGTATGTATGTTTTCTTTATTTCAGCATATATTGAGATATATCTTTGTTTATTATAAATATGTATGTATTTCAGGTACAGCGACGTATTCTATGTACTATTATGATATGTCATAAATGATAATTAAACTAGTATTTTAGTTAACCAGAAACATGCGTTCATTATTACCAATGCAACCCGAATATTGACTTAAAGTTTGAAAGAATGCAAATAGATTTTAAGAGTTTCTTATGTTCAATTAAATAAATGATATCACGTATGTGTTGATGAACGTAGATAGTTAGAATCATCATTAAGATTAAATTATACACATACTTGTCAGTGATCGATAATTTTATATATTTAATAATTAATTTATTGTGCTATCAATACGCATATTAAATATTCATTTATAAATGCCGCTCCAAGATCGTGAGGCACGACAAGTACAAGTAAATAAGTATTTGCCACGTATGTAGATTATATTTTATACAGTTATAAAATGGCGTCCAACTTAAGGGCTAGGTAAATTTAAGAAATTATTAAATTAACACATTAAGTAACTCAATCGCGGTTAGCACAATAGATTTATAACTTATTCAAGTTATAAAATGGCGCCCATTCGCACGGCATGATACGTATTAACACAGATTGTTAACACGTACGGCTTAGGTAAAGAACAGGCAGTAGAAGTAGTAGAAAAGTAGTGTCATAGAAGTAGAAGTAAGATAAGGGTTATTAGTGTAAGTCAGTTTGAATGATTACGCGCAGTAGGGCTAAAATGGCGAGCAATTCAGACAATGTAGAATTTGACATTAATAACCAATTAGGCGTAGTAAATACCGAGGACAATACTACACCTAGTGAACCAAGTAGTGTGGTGGAGAGTCCAGAAGATAGGGCGCGAGGACAGACATCGAAACCAGAAGATGGGACTCTACAAATGTTAATGGAGTTCATGCGTCAACAAGAAAAGAAACAAGAAGAACGAGACGAGAAACAAGAAGAACGAAGCATGAAACTAGAAGAAAATATTAAATTAATTAGCGAAAAGTTAGAAAAACAAAATGAAAAACTCGACCAGCATAAGGAAGAGATGAAACGACAGTCAGAGGAGCAGCTGACGCAGATAAGGTCCGAGGTACGTGACTACCAGCAGACTTGGGAAAGAAAGGTCGATGAATTACAGAAAAGGCAAGATGAGATCGTGAGAGAGTTGAGAGAAGAAGCTGACAAGAAGTACGTAGAAATACAAGAAAAACAAGATAATGAACGACAAGAATGGATGGCGGCGGTACACTCTACCCAGACGACCGTTAAAAAGATTAATCACAAGTTCGATGTTCACGTTAAGGAGTACAATAAGAAGCACGAAGAACTCAAGGCCGAGATGCACAATACCATGCTGCAGAGACAACAGGAGCAAGAAGGAACAAATAGTAATATTATACAAAAATTAGAAGACGTAGACGGTAGACAACGTTCAACAGAACAGAAGTTGGACGAGACTACGAAAGAAAAGACAACTAGGATCGAAGAATTAAAAGGACATTTAAATAAGGTAAGAGAAAACCAAGAGAGGTTACAGCGACAACTGATGGAAGGTGATTGTGGAATATTAAATCGATTTAACGGACCTAACCACAATGATCTCAAATATAATGGCACAGACAGATTCCCTATGGAATTCCTCAAAGAATTGTCCGAAGTTCAAGAGTTATATTATCCCGCTGACAATATCAAGTGGATTGGCAGACATCTGGAGTTAGACGCAGGAATTTGGTGGCGAGTGATACGTGACCAGATATCAAACTTCGCAGAATTCAAGGAAGCGTTCTCTCTAAAATATTGGGGCCAGGAACGACAGGACAGTATTCGGGACCATTTGGAGTTTGGCAGATTTGATTGGCGCGGACCAGTTACTGCTATTCAATATATTGAACGGATTTTATTGGAAAGTAAGCAGTTAACACCTACTTTATCTGATTATCAGTTAATACGTAAGATTTCTCGTCACTTTGGGCGTGACATCCAGCTTGCGGTGGTTACAAGAGGAATTGTGACGATACCAAACTTCGAATCTCTGATCATCGAGTATTCACAGATTCAACCAAGAATTAATAGAGAAGCGAACTATGCAGCGGCAAACGAGGGCAGAAATGCGTATAAGGAAGGTGAAAGTAACTTGAACAAAGGAGGCGGTATACAGAAGAAGACATGGGGTGACAGACCCGCCATAAATAATCAGCCCCGTAACACGGACCGGCGCGCTGTCAACACAATAGAGTTTACAAACACGACAGCTGGTGCATCGGGCATTCAACCTAAGAGAAATCGTCAACAAGAAGAGGAAAAAAAAAATCCCTCCACCCATTAACGAAGATAGCCATCAAAACAAATGACTACCAGACGAATATTATCCTACCGGACTTACGAAGCGATTTATTGTGTAATGATGATGAAGAAATTTCTCAACGAATAATCAGGTGTCCAGAGATAAATATCAAGTTCAATAATAATGTTAGTGTACAAGCGTTAATCGATACTGGATCCGTAATAGCTGGGTTGTCTGAGTCGTGGTTTCACCAAAACAAACATGACATTACACCTTATGAAATATTACCGATGTCTAACACATTAATAGTTAGCGCAGTTGGTAATAAATCAAAGCTAATCAGAAAACAAATATTATGTGATATCTATATTGAAGAAATTAAATATGAATGTGTTTTCCTAATAATACCAGATTTGATAAAACCATGCATATTAGGAACCAATTTTCTTCAAGAAACAGGGTGTCTCATTGACATGGGAAGAAGAATCGTCGAGATAAGAAGAGAGGATAACGAAGCGACGTACACGGTGCCTATGATGCATATAGAAGTGGTGGACGAAGAAGAAGAAGAAGAGATCATCAGAAACATTAACAAGAAGATAGAAAGTATAGAATGCGGAGATAGAGGAACGTTGGAAAGGTTAAGGGAGATTCTAATAAGAAATTGTAGTTTATTCAGAGAATGCCCCGGAAGAATCGATGGGTATGTCCACGAGTTCCGAGTCACCGACCAGACACCGTACTTCCAGAGAGGATGGCCTGTCCCATTAGCCTATAAAGGGAAGGTAGATGAGGAGATTCGGAAAATGTTACGGTATGGGGTCATTGAGAGATGCAACAGCGCATATATCAACCCACTAGTTACGGTAATCAAGAAGGACGGTAGCGTACGATTGTGTTTGGATGCGAGGAAGGTGAACAGTGTGACTATCCCGGACTACGAGGGAGCCCCTCCAATAAACGACATATTGGCGAGATGTGGAGAGATGAAGTACCTATCTACCGTAGATCTAACTAGCAGTTTCTGGCAAGTACCACTGAAGTCGGAATGCCGGGACTTCACCGCTTTTATGTACGACGGCAAGTGTTATCGTTTTACAGTTACACCATTTGGCCTGAGTACCAGTTCTGCTGCACTGACCAGGGGATTGGACACAGTATTGGACGAAGAAGTAAAAGAAAATACCATTATTTATGTCGACGATTGCCTGTGTTATTCAGAAGATTTAGAAACGCACTTGTTACATTTAGACTTATTATTATCTAATTTAAGAAGGGCAAATTTAACCATCAATTTGGAGAAGTCGCAGTTCTTCAGACAAGAAATCGCGTACCTCGGTTATCAACTAACAACGCAAGGAATACGAGCAACGGACGAGAAGATAGACGCCATTATGAAGTTCCCTGTACCTCGGAACCAAAAACAATTAAAGGGTTTCCTGGGGTTGACAAATTTCTATAATCGTTTTACAGACAAATACGCTGAAACTACTAAACCATTACTCGAGTTGCTACGGAAAGGACAGAAATTCACCTGGACACAGGAATTAAATGAGTGTTTTCAGCAGGTTAAAAGGTTATTCGTAGAAACAGTCATCTTAAAGTTTCCCCGAATAAACCAAAGATATTATATGCAATGTGATGCCAGCAACTTTGCATATGGCGGACAACTATATCAATTGGATGAAGAAGGAAGAATTGGAGTAATAGCTTTTACCAGCAGGACATTCAAGGGTGCGGAAATAAATTATTACACTACGGAGAAGGAGCTTTTGTGTATTGTAAGATGTCTTGAGCGGTTCCGTATATACATACTAGGACAACCGTTAACCATCATTACTGATAATAAAGCACTGACTTTTATGAATAAATGTCATTTAAACAACTCGCGTATTACACGCTGGATCTTAAGTATTCAGGAGTACAAATTTGACATTGTCCATTGTAGAGGTAAGGACAATATTATTGCCGATCTTCTGAGCAGAAATCCAGAAGATGCCACACGAGAGGTAATTAGTGACAATGTTTCCGAATATTTAATTAACCACCTGACAATCAAAAGGGATAAGAAGGTAAGCAAGATCCTAATGGATATTGGAAGGCACCAAATTCAAGATCATAAGCTTAAGTATATTATTGATAAGATTAGGGAAAATTGTATAGATAAGAAATTAAATAAATTTTATAGATTCGTCGATGAGAAATTGTACAGATTACGCAAAGGAGAATGGAAACTATACGTACCGAACAGTGTGTCTGGCGAAATAATTGTTGAAATACACCGTATGTATGGGCATCCCGGTGCGAAGAGATGTATCAAATTATTGCAGGAGTACTTTACCATGGACGGAATGTTAAAGAGGGTGAAAAATTACGTACGGACTTGCGACACTTGTCAGAAAAAAAAGGATTCCGGCAACAGAAATTCGTTCGGAGGAAAAAAAGCCATAATACCGTTATGCAAGGGTGACCTAGTGAGCGCGGACTTTTACGGACCGTTACCTGCTTCGTCTAGTGGGGTGAGGTATCTATTCATAATGGTTGACAACTTTACCAAATACGTACGACTTTTCACACTTCGAAGGGCAACGACCGTCGCTACACTGAGGAGAGTACACCAATATTGTGAAGAACTAGGATCTCCTAGAGTGATTATCACAGACAATGGAACGCAATTTTCATCTAAAAAATGGTTAGATGGATTAACTGAACTAAATATCCAACCACGATTTACCGCAATAAGGAACCCTTGTGCGAATCTGGCTGAAAGAATCAACAGACAGCTTGGGAACTTATTTAGGATCTTTGTTGGTGATCAACATACAAAGTGGTCGCGTTACGTACCAATCGTCGAGAGTTGTATTAACGAAACGTACCACGAGACGATAGAAGTAACACCGTACGAAGCTCAGCTCGGAAGAAAACCTCCCAGAGCGTGGGAAAAATACATCAACAAGGATATGCTCCTAGTTAAAGGGGTAGATCATAAACAAATATATATCAAAATGAAGGAGAAGAGAGAAAAACAGGCAAAATTATGTAATGAGACTAAAACCATTACAAGATTCAACATTGGTGAGAAAGTGTTAATCAGAACATATCATCAATCGGACGCGGTCCAGAAAAGAATTGAAAAATTTTGCGAACTGTACTGCGGACCATATAAAGTGCATCAAATTCTCGGAGAAGCTACTTATCTACTCGTTGATTGCGATGATGACAAGAAACTCCGTGGAAAATTTAATGCCAGACAATTGAAAAAATACTATGAACCAGAAAATTGAAGATGAAGGAAGAGGAAGAGATAGAAGAAGATGTCGTAAGAAGCTAGCCGATGCTGATGAATCAACTGCGTTAGGGTAATTGACGCGATGATATCATTCAAGCTGGCTTATCCAAGAAAGTTATGTACTTTAATTGTTGTAACATAACATCAAAATTGTATTTAGTCAATTAAGCACTAAGTAAATGTTAGATAATAAGATAAATTAACATTTAGTGTGACATTTTATAAAATTATTGCAGTGAATGCAAAGGACATTTAATTGCTATTAATTGATTTATATGGTAATAAGTTAAAAGGACAAAGTGAGAAAAATGGACACTTAAATCAGATAAGTGATAATATTTAACGAACTAGATAGTGAATGAACTTTATTAATGTGAATGTATGTAATTAGTAGGTTAGGATTATAAATGATGTATCATGAAGTAGGTCAATCATTGAAACTAAATGTTATACGTGTATGTAAATTATTAAGATAATTACAGTTAACGTAGCGATTGTGTCAATTAACAATCTAATTTTAAAATAATAGTTTAAAAGATTTTATTGGTAAGATCATTAATAGTGCACAAAGGTGTATATGTATAGGAGATTTTCTTTGATATCACGTAAAGGTTACATTGAACCGCTTAACTGTTTGATAATATCTTGTGAATATGATATTTTAGAAGGTAAGATCTTATTCAATTGATGAAATTATTTAATTGCTTATGGAATTTATGACTTATATTATAAATTATAAAGATAAAGTATTTATATGTCAATTCGACAATGTGAAATGCGTTCAGCTATCCCAAATAGCTGGCAATAAATTCAGAGAACCAATTGAAACCAAAAGGGGGTGTAGCACTGGTCATATAAGCTTTTGAAAGTAGGTTATTGTGTATACCTTCCCCGAAGAAGATGGACACGGCGAGGCGACGTACAGGGCGCAGAATTTAGATTTGAGTTGTTCCCAGAGGTCACATCGTCAAATCGAAATTGAGGACACTGTAACGAGCAGAAAATTTTAAAAATTTTTTAAATTCTCACCTCGGCAGAGTACGTTCACACGAGGCAAGTGTCAACGACTTATGGTGGAGCAATAAATAAGGAGTAATGAGAAGGTGTCAGTGAAGCGTTGCTGACTTGACAATAGAAACGCATTAAGTTCTATCCAACTATAGAATTTGGTGGCGTAAGATGACAGGGAAAGTTTCGTCCAGAATTATTGCTCTGCGCAGCTGTAACAAAGTAAGGAGGACATTCACACCCGTACCAAGAATTGTAGCAGATGTGGCCGTATTACGTCAGTAGACGATAAGCGACAAAAACACGTAATGCTCCATACTACAATGAAACGGATACGCTGCACCTTAGGTAACAATACTGGAAGATAGGCTGACAAAAACTAAAGTCATGTTACACAGCTGGAGGTATCGTCTAATTGACAGACAAGAATTTACGAAGGGAAAGTTGGAGTGACTTCAACGACCAGCAGATGTTCGAAATTAGTAATAGCCAGAAAAAAGGGGTAAGAGCATAGAACAATACGCCAGGAAGACTGTAAGTACAGATAATGGGAATCTATAGAAACGCAGAGTTTACTCAGACAATAGGCTGTTAGACAGATTGTTTATAGCCAGAGTTTCTTCGAAGCGGGTTCAACGATCGTCTAGCCGGAGAGCAGGGAGACCTAAGGACCTATCAGAGACCTTCAGCCAGCGAGAAATTTGATGGTGAGGGAGGTTTCCATAGCAACTGAGACGAAGAACCTATCGAAAGAACTATGACGTCGGATTTTGACAGAGTGGGACAGTATTTTCCGAGAAAATCAAAAACTGACCAATCTCGAAAAGAAGTGGGCGTGAAGCGCGCCAGAGACAAAATTTTGAGTAGGGACGAATTAATAAAACTAGCTGTCCAGGAAGACGGAGAGGCAGTTACACTCAATTTTTCGGCAGTTGTACTCAATTTTTGCGCAGTTATACTCAATTTTTTACGCAGTCACACTCAAATTTTTAGTCAGTCATACAGAATTTTCAGACAGTTTACATTTCAATTATCAAGTAGTTTAACTTCAAGTGCGAGAGACGGTACATCATAAACTTTCCATTGTTTACTCGAATCATTCGGAAGTTAGATAAATAACTAGGAACTTAAAACTTAATACATTCATATCGCGGTAGTGAACTTTACCGACGTGCGCATTAACGGACTTAGTGAAATTTACACCAAGTGAACAATCAGACCGTTACACTAACAGACAGCGTCACTAAACGATATACAACTTAGTGGAACTTAATATTGTGTATCATCAACATAATGAACACGAAACATTAAACAAACTAACCAATTATAGGATCGTTTGTGGAAGCAGCGACAAATGAAACTAGACATGTTTATTGACTTTAAAACGAACACACAGCAAACACAGTAAGATAGAACATTGATTGAACACTAAACTTCAATTACCCACACCTATACAACACCTACGCGAGTGGTCGGAAGAATAAAGTGATAAGTGGCAGTGACAAAACAACTAACGACGGAATGTATCTACGAGCCATTTCCATCACCAGAACGAGACTACGTCAACAACTAATGGATATTCACTAACCAAGTAACCATTATTATAATTACTTCTAATTGTAACTTCTACTGACCTGGTTTCTTTCAAAGAATTCACACCTGAGAAATTATTAAGAAAAGTAATGAGTAAAATTGAAATAAGTAGTTAATGAACGTATAAACAAAAGCTTATTTGGGATTTAATGAACGCATTAAATAAGTAGAATACTGAATTGTAACATCATTGGATTTATATATGTATGTATGTTTTCTTTATTTCAGCATATATTGAGATATATCTTTGTTTATTATAAATATGTATGTATTTCAGGTACAGCGACGTATTCTATGTACTATTATGATATGTCATAAATGATAATTAAACTAGTATTTTAGTTAACCAGAAACATGCGTTCATTATTACCAATGCAACCCGAATATTGACTTAAAGTTTGAAAGAATGCAAATAGATTTTAAGAGTTTCTTATGTTCAATTAAATAAATGATATCACGTATGTGTTGATGAACGTAGATAGTTAGAATCATCATTAAGATTAAATTATACACATACTTGTCAGTGATCGATAATTTTATATATTTAATAATTAATTTATTGTGCTATCAATACGCATATTAAATATTCATTTATAAATGCCTCTCCAAGATCGTGAGGCACGACAAGTACAAGTAAATAAGTATTTGCCACGTATGTAGATTATATTTTATACAGTTATAAAATGGCGTCCAACTTAAGGGCTAGGTAAATTTAAGAAATTATTAAATTAACACATTAAGTAACTCAATCGCGGTTAGCACAATAGATTTATAACTTATTCAAGTTATAACTTCCTTTACAAAATGGCGAGAAGATTAAAATAAGTGCATGAAATTCAAATAATGTAAACACTAAAACGAATATTTCGAAAAACGAAAAACGAACTTCGATTCGACTCAGAACACAACTAAGCTTCAAGGAATAATTTTAAAAATAAGCATTTAACAGTGTTCCTATTTTACAGTTATTACTTCGAAGTACATAATACTTCTTAAATAATATTATTTACTAATTTCTTTAAAAATAATAAAACGTATATTCTTGTACAAAACGTTTTGTTATTATTAATAATAATATAAAAAAATATATATATACAAGAAAAACGGAGAATTTGTATTGAAATAAAATGTATAATTACAATAAAATTAATGTGAAAGTAAATGGTTAGTCGGTGATAATTTATGGTCAGAGTTGAGGAAACAGTGCAGGGTTTTTGGTACAAATCATTTTCTACATAACACAAAAAGAGCCACCGGATGCAGCTGAAAAAAAATAACACTTGAGATCGTTTTCAAGCAGAAACGAGGGTGCCATAGGTAAAAGCTTTAACTGTTTACACACTTACGTCAGAACGAGTTCGAGGAAAGTGTTTAAACTGTAGAGTACCTACAGACGACCGTATGTTTCCATTGCAAAACGTTTACCGTTATCCCCTCATAAATCCATAACTTTGCTTTGTACTTTGCATGAGTTTCGTCTGTTTATTTTATACTTTATTGTTACTTAATAACTAAGAGTTTATTTCCGTCAAAGTTACTCAGAAATTTACGTGCGTGTATATTCTTTTATAGACGCACGTCTCATCTGTTGCACTGTGGAAATTTCCGTTTGTCAGAACCAACAACAAAACAACAGTTTATTCAGTCGGTAATAATGTTTTACTACATTTATTAGCTCCAACAACAACAAAATAATAAGTATGTGCAGCCAGTTACTCCTAGAGAAGTCCAACGTATTGTGTAACTCATGGTCAACCATAGACTTTATAAACCACGCTCTGATCTACCATTTGTGACGGCTGCGGCCGTTACGTAAAATATTTAAAACTAGACACATGGTCTAGACGGAAGCATAAAATGGCTGGAGCCCATAGTGACAGGACTTGCAATAATACGCTTGCTTCAACAGTAACAATTCCTTTTATTAGTGTTTCATAATGATCAATTTACATTACCGTTTATGACAATGATTCTTGTAATACATATATATAAGCATGTAATATTTTAAGAATGCAAAAACTATAATAATGAGGTTGTACAGGAGTAATTCTTGCAGTTATCTTTTGTTATATCTTTTAGTTTTAAACATAAATATATGCATGTATAAATACATGTGAATGCACATGTATGGTAATCACCACCAGCAACCATAAGATTCAATGCCCACCATCACGAGTGGATACTCTTAATTAAAATAGTAATACATGATAGTCAATAATGAATGGACATGTTCGGACAAAATTTCAGATCATTAAAAGAAGAGAAAAAATACTGATTATATCAAAACTTTTCTACTAAAACTCATAAATGTAATTAAGAAAATTAATCAACCGCCTGACAAACACGGGCTCCCATACAGTTAACAATACAAATCAACATATATATATTTTTACAGGGCTAGTTCTAACAAGTTGATCTGTTTCATTGCTTAATGCCTATAACATTTATCGTTTTTCATTTTCTAGAAAATATACGTATATATATTCACTGTGGTGTTACAACAGAAATGAAAGTAATTTTAACACTGTAAATAAGCAGAGAACATAAAAGTGAATGCCCTTTTTAACACAGGCTAAGTGAAACAAAATTATGCATTGATTAGGCTTATTCTCACACAATTCTGGCAATTATAAATTGAAAATATAGTCCATATATTGAATAAGCATGTCCATGTTTGCTTCGAACACCAAAAGTGTAGTAATTGTTGAAAATGTATAATTGGAAATTACCCACCTGTAATTTAACACTGGTTGATGTTACCGCCTGTGATGATGATGATGACTAGCAGGGTTGTTGGTGAGCTGGAAACTGAGGTTCATTTCCTTAGGGCGACTGTCCTCCTGAGCTTGTGTGTGTGTGTGTCCGACGGCGTTGGGGAGCTCTCGGTCGACATCCCTGCCGATGGTGATAGATGGTCAGGTCACCACCTCAACCTCTTCCTTCCTCTTGGCGGATCAAGGACCCTGTAACGTTTAGGTATTTTAGTGTATATAAATGGAATTGGCAATTAATTGATTAATTATGTTTGCCGTGCCATTTACATTTAGTGTAATTTTGCTAATTATTATTATTATCGAATTATCCAATTATAAATTGGTAAATTTGGTCTAATTAAGTTCGTATACTAATTACAGTATATGTAATCAAACAGGGTTGTAATCGACATTAATATTTAACACACATATGAAAGTAACTTATTTTGTCGGATTAGACTCGATATAGTTATCAAATCAATATGATTTGCATGAGCCTGTTAATCGGACATTTCAATGGTCGATTTGGTTGTGTCTATTGATAATTAGCATAACTCTGAGACTCTTTATGAAATTACTTGGAACGTGATAAATTAATTGTCAAGGTTAATTTGCAATAATGAACGCAAGATTTAAGTATGTAGATAATAATTACTTATTTATTATATTGTCGCTTAAGTAAATTACTGTCCTGCAATACATAATTAAAACACATAATAACGAAATTACAATAATATTCGTTCGTTGTTTCCTGAAAACAAGACATACAGTACATTCAAATACAACAAATAACATACATATACAAACAATAAACAATCAAATATATTTTATCCCTAGCTAAATGCGTTCATTATGCTCAGATAAATTACTTTAATATTAACATTATAGATTTATGATTTATATAACTTTACAAAATCTCTCGGGAGTAGCTCTTTGAAAAGATGAGACAGTGCAGTAGTATAGGTATCACTAGGATTAATAAACATAAAGGCTTATCTTGCAAAAGGGTTTATCCAAAATTCCATTGGGGTAAGCTGACATCCGTTGGTGGATTCCTCGTACATCCTAATCACTGTTAATTGAAGAACACTTTACTTCACTTCACTGATTTCCACTCTCGTTATGTATAGTGTGGTGTTGTACTCCCCGCTGGTGTCAAGTGTTTTGAGTTCAAGTGTTAAGATGCCAACATCGTCATTAAAATGGTTTACTCTTAGAGTTTGTTGTGTGCGTGTTCATGTAATTAACTATTTCATCTATCTTGGACGTAGTCTATGCTATGTGCGTAATAGTGTTCGGGTTGATTCACTCAGTTCAAATGTTCAATATAGCGAATCATTATGATGGAATAGTGTTTGAACTGTCACCCACTGTTTTACTCTCGGAATGTTACTCACTTGTATTATTATGTTGCGTGTCGGTCGTGGTTTAGAGTCACGTACGCACTGATATTTAATGATAGTTATGTCTATTCGCACTGTTGATTATCGGAATTCATATAACTGTCGAACATACTTTGTATAATTGAGATAGAATTGAATGTCTATGTTCACTTAAGACCGCAACTTCGTTACGATTTCACTGAGTTAAATGTTGAGTAAGTCGGGTAAACTATTTCAATTACTACCGTTATTACCGCTCCAACTGCTATTATATTGTTCCGTCTTGCTACATAACTACTGTAACAACGATTACTCGTCTTCTACCGTATTACTGCCGTAACTACTTTATTACTAACTGTCTTACTGCCTTACTGCCGCTCCGCGTCCTCGCAAACAGTTTTTATCAAACATACTTCCCAGAAGGCAAATTCTATACTTCTCCGCCTTATCTCGTTACTGATAGGTTACTTTAAATTCCTACCACCTTGTAGATCCTGTCATCGGTTTCCCGATTCGTCGTTCGAGTCTTTCTTACTCTCTCCACGAGTTCTTTAGGAAGATGCACAACGCTGGTTGGTCGCCGACATCCCCGGACTATTCCAGCGACGAACGTTGTGCTAATTCTCAGAAACTAGGGCAATTCTCTTGCCTATCTGTCAACCTTTGTTTCCACGGTGTCGGGGTACTCTGACTTAGCTTTTGTTAAGAGTCTGCAGTGTCTTGGTCAATTGTTCATTTTACCCTTCGCTCGTTCCGCCGATTATCAACTCTTCGTTGGTGACATCCCTGGACGAATCCCACGCTTTCTAGTTGTAAATTTAGCTAGCTGTCAGGGTTTGTTTTCATGCTGGGCTGTGCGTACCTCCAGTCTTCACTGAGTGTCCGTTCTATTGTTTACATATTTGTCGAGATTTCTCTGCACCCCTTTGTTGCTGGGTGTAGCCTTTCTTACGTGTGCCCGTTACAACACACCCCACAGCATGTGTTCCATTTCACTTCTGCGTAACCAGGCAGCTGGACTAAACCTTTGTTTCGTTCGCTAGGTGCTGTAAATTGTAACAAACTTTGAGCTGTCATCGACGTTCCTTAGATTCTTATTGTGTCGTGTACTCCGACGTTTTTTCATTGTCTTCGCACTGGCGTCGGGTCTGACGTGTCCCTAATTCGTCTTTATTTACGACCCGGGCTTGTGTCCGTCAACTCGAGTGTGTGAGCGTGCCACTTGATCGAGAAATTATAAATTTTTTTAAATTTCGATCACTATATTGTCCCCAAATTGGATTGGATGTTGGATTAACAGGAGACATCTGATCCAATTTCTGCGCTCTGTCCCAGTCGTGGACGTCTGCTTTGGAATGGACGTGGTTGAATGACATATATTTCTCACATAAGGAGCAATTCAATTAATAGTTATTCCCTATCTTGGCGTCTTACATGATCATATGAATTTATTGCCGCCCATCTGAGTGAAATGAACGCATTTTCTACATTCTATCCGTTTATATGCGGATTATACAATATTATTTCATGTAAATAATTGAACTAAGATGTTTACATCTGCCCATTAGACAGTTTGTTTTGTCATCGTCTACATTCTTTCGTTATACCTATATAACGTAATAAATTAGCTGAAGATTAGCTAGCAATTAAATCAATCGATCATATATCGATGAATCATATAAGAATAAAATATTTTAATTCGTTACTAGTATCTCATGACTATAGTTGCTAACAAATAAATATATACATAGGATTAACTTGTGACATATTATAAACGATTACATTAATAAATGAAATATGCATATTAATTAAACAATTAAGGATTCATCATACCTCATGATGTATTCCTAAACGCTTATTTCTAAAGTTACAAAACGATTGTTTCATATTTAAATTGTTAATTGCATAAGCAAATTACTCGATTCTCTACATTTTTTTTCAAGTTATTATTTCACAATTATTAATGTCCTTAGTGTCCTGTATCATTGTATCATAATGTACCTTTGATACATGGTACACGTTATCAAATTACTTTATACATATTGATGTTTAAATACCTAATTAGCATAGTAAATAATGAATACATGGTGATCACAAACACGATTAATATTGAAGTATGAATTAAACACAGTACAGTAAAATGTACATCATTATTTGGTTAGCTGGACTGGCCGCACGAACAAATTACATGATTTACGTATTCCGCTTTGCAGTCGTCTAGCAGCCGGAGTCATTGCTACCTTCTTGTGTAATCCGTACTTCTTTCGCCGGTTCATGATATGCCTTAATTTGTCGTATGTTAACTCTTCCTCGTACCTTTCCGCTATCGCATTCCACGAGCTCATACGTGGCCTCGCCGATGATACGGTTGATCTTATACGGTCCTGAAAATAGTTCGAAAAACTTGTCGATTTTTCTCAACATAGCGTCTGATTGATGGTATGTTCTTACCAATACCTTGTCGCCAATTGAAAATTTCGTTATCTTCTTACTCTCGTTGCAGCGCTTCGCATGCTTCTCTCTCTTCTCCTTGATTTTCACAAATATGTTATTCTCGCGCTTCCCTTCACTGCTGATGATCCCCTTGTCTAAGCATTGTTCCCATGCTCGTGTAGGTCTCGTACCGAGGTGTGCTTCATGAGGGGTAATTTCGATTGTCTCGTGGTACACCTCGTTCAGACACGCTTCGATTGTCTTTATGTATTGGGACCATTTAATGTGTCGGTCACTCACGAAAATTCGAAACAAGTTCCCAAGTTGCCGGTTAATCCTCTCGGCAAGATTAGTACAAGGGTTTCGTATTGCTGTAAACTTCGGTTGGATGTTCAACTCCTTTAAACCGTCGACCCATTTTCTGGAGGTGAACTGTGTCCCGTTGTCCGTCAAAATGGTCCTTGGACGTCCGAACTGTTCACAATAAGCTTTTATCCTCCGCAACGTCGTAGTGGTTGTTGCTCTTCGGAGGGTGAATAATTTAACGTATTTTGTGAAATTATCCACTATTACTAGTAAATATTTAACACCACCCGTTCCTGTCGGTAGGTGTCCATAATAGTCTGCGCTTACCAGATCTCCTTTTGCTGTAGGTATCACAGCGCGTGTGCCACCAAATAGCTCTTTGTTGTTGGTGTCTTTGCACTTCTGGCAAACGTCGCATGTTTGTATATAAGCTTTGACCTTCCTTAACATCCGGTCGAACGTGAAATGTTCCTGGAGCATTTTCATACACTTCTTCGTCCCTAAATGTCCGAACATTTGGTGGATTTCAGCGATTATGTCCCCAGATATGTTGCTAGGAACATATAGCTTCCATTCATTCCGCTGCCGCCTATATAATTTGTCATTGACATATTTATAAAATTTATTTAAATTTGGGTCTAAACTTCCCTCCTTAATTTTATTAATGATTGTTTTAAGCTTGTCATCTTCTATTTGGTGTTTTCCAATATTTTGGATTAATTTCCGTACTTCGAGTTTCATCTTAACGGTGAAGTGATTGACCAAATATTCATGCGTATTGTCTTGAACTTCATCTAATTTCGTATCGTGTGGGTACCTGCTTAAGATGTCGGCTACGATGTTGTCCTTGCCCTTGCAATGGATAATATCGAACTTATATTCTTGCACAGCGAGAATCCATCGCGTAATCCTCGAATTATTCAAATGGCATTTGTTTAGGAACGTCAACGCCTTGTTGTCAGTTATTATCGTCAACGGTTGTCCGAGAACGTATATGCGGAATTTTTCTAAGCATCTAACGATACTTAAGAGCTCCTTTTCTGTAGTGTAGTAGTTCCGTTCAGCACCCTTGAAAGTTTTACTCGTGAAGGCAATCACGACAATCTCCCCTTCTTCATCAAGCTGATAAATTTGTCCTCCGTATGCGTAATCACTAGCATCACATTGTATGTAATACCTCTGGTCTGGGCGCGGAAATCTTAAAACTACAGCGTCCACAAATAAGTTCTTGACTCTGACAAAGCAATCGTCTAATTCAGCTGTCCATAAAAACTTGCGATCTTTATTCAATAATTCATGGAGAGGTTGCGTGGTCTCCGCATATTTACTTGTGAAGCGGTTATAGAAATTAGTGAGGCCTAAGAAACCTTTTAACTGTTTCTGATTCTTGGGCTTCGGGAAATCCATAATAGCTTTCACTTTCTCTTCCGTAGCTTGGATGCCGCGTGTCGTCAGTTGGTATCCAAGATACGATATTTCTTTTCTGAAGAACTGCGATTTATTGAGGTTGACGGTCAAGTTTGTTTTGTTGAGATTGTTTAACAGTGCCTCTAAATGTGCTAGGTGCGTCTGAACATCGTTAGAATAACATAAGCAATCGTCAACGTATATTAGCGTGTTTCTCTTGACATCTTCATCCAAAACTGTATCCAATCCGCGTGTCAGTGCCGCCGAACTGGTACTAAGGCCGAATGGTGTTACGATGAATTGGTAGCACCTTCCCTCATACATGAACGCGGTATACTTTCTGCACTCTTCCTTCAATGGCACTTGCCAAAAGCTGCTAGACAAATCGACGGTAGATAGGTATCGCATCTCACTACATCTTGCCAAAATTTCGTTGATCGGGGAAACGCCTTCATAATCGGGAATCGTAACGCCGTTTATCTTTCTTGCATCTAGGCATAAACGGACCCTTCCATCTCTTTTGATGACTGTGACGAGTGGATTTATGAACGGACTCGTGCATCGTTCAATCACTCCGTACCGCAGCATCCTGTCAATCTCGTCCTTTACCTTTTCTTTATATGCAAGTGGTACAGGCCAACCCCGTTGAAAGTAGGGCGTCCTGTCCGTAACTTGAAATTCATGCTCGTATCCTTCTATCCTCCCCGGGCATTCCCTGAACACTCTTCTATTCTTTATAAGTATTTCCCTCAATCGTTCCAATATCTCTTCATCTTGACAATCCATGCTTGCTATCTTCTCGTTGATGTTCCTCAGGATTTCTTCTTCTTCTCCCATTGTTTAGTAGTTCTATGTTCATGATGGGTACGGCGCGCACTTCTTCATCAGCTGTATTCATTAATTCTATCTTCTTATTACCGATGTCGATGCGACATCCCACCTCCTGTAAAAAACTTATTCCTAATATACATTGCTTAATAAGATCAGGTATAACTAAGAAAACACATTCATTCTTGATCCCGTCAATCTCAATGTCGCACAGTATCTGCTTTCTGATTAATTTGGACTTATTCCCAACAGCACTAATGATGAGAGAATTTGTCATAGGTAAAATTTCATATGGTTCAATGTCCCTTTTATTTACGTTGAACCACTCTTCTGATAACCCGTTAATAACAGAGCCGGTGTCGATAAGTGCCGAAACCTTAATGTCATTGTTGAATTTAATAAGTACTTCGGGACATTTTAATATTTGTTTATTAATGTCCTCGTCGTATTCTTGTAGCAGGTCATCCCTCAGGTCTGGTAATAAAATGCTGATATTATTGGTGAGGTTGTGTTTGTTGACAAAAACTAAGTCGTTCGCTGTGCAGGGGTGTTTTTTTTTTTTTTTGCCATTATGGTCGGTATTCGTCCTTGAGTTATTGTCGTCAGTCGCCTGGCTCGTGCTCGGCTTAGAGTTAATGAACTCAACAGTGTTCATCCCACTGTACTGTTTGTCTCCGTAACGGTTACCGTGTGGCCTCCCCTGCCAAACTTGTTTTCTGTCACCTTCGATTTTATTTACAAAGCTCCCTCCTGGTCGGTCGTTAGTTCCGCTTTCCCTTTCATTAGTTAACCGATATTGCGTCCGCCTGTTGCTTTCGTTGTTCGACTGAATACTTGTATACTCAGTCATTAAGGCTTCAAAATTAGGTATTGTGGTGATCCCGCGTGTGATAACAGCGATCTGCAGATCTCTCCCAAAATGCCTAGAAATTTTCCTTATCAATTGCCGGTCGGTCAGTGCGGGAGTTAATTGTCGGCTTTCTAAAAGGATTCTTTCAATATACTGGATAGCCGTAACCGGTCCGCGCCATTCAAATTTTCCGTATTCGAGGTTATCACGAATGATGTCTTGTCGCTCTAATCCCCAATACTTCAACGTGAACGCCTCCTTGAACTCTTCAAATGTGGTTATTTGGTCCCGGATTACGCGCCACCGTATACTCGCGTCCTTCTCTAAGTGCTTACCGATCCATTTGATGTCATTATCTGGGTAATACAATTCTTGGAACTCCGACAATTCTTTCAGAAACTCCATCGGGAATCTGTCGGTTCCGTCGTACTTAAGTTCCACCTGTAATTGCCCGTTGACTGTTCTGTTTGGCCCAGACTCCCCTTCGGTTATCTGTCGCCGCAGTCTTTCTAATTGACACCTTAGTTCTTGAATGTGGGTTTCTTCTCCTTGACGTTTTCGTCAAGTTTCTGTTCAGTCGTCTTTTGTCTGCCGTCTACTTCTTCGATTTTTTGTTGTAGTGTGTTGTTTGTTTCTCCTATTTCTTGTTGTTGCTGCCTAAGCGTGTTGTATATCTCGGTTTTTAATTCTTCTTGTTTCTTTTGGTTATTGTTGATATGTAATTCTAACTTATTGTGGACCTTTTTAATACTGGTTTGTGTGTTCTGTGCAAGGTTCTTGACTTCTTGACGATCCGACTCTCGGGTTTCCCACACTTCATCAAACCTTTTAGTGGTGTCATCCTTTAATTCTTTTGTAGCGTCCTCCTGTTTCTTCAGGACTTCACTTATTTTGTCGTCACAACAGGTCTTGTAGTCACGCATTTCCGCTCGTATTTGCGCGGCCATCTGTCGCTTGACATCTTCTTTATGATTGTCTAGTTTTTCTTCTAGTGTGTTGAGCTTTTCACGCTGTCTGTCGAACTTCTCATTGATTACTTTGAGATTGTTCTCATTAATTACCTTGAGACTCTCATTAGTTTCTTCCTTCTGTTTCTCGAATTTCTCGTTCTGTTCTCTTCAAATTTCTTGCTCATGAAGTCCATCAACGATTGTAATGTGACTTCTCCTTGTTGTTGGGACTCCTGTCCCCGCGCTCTGACCTCTGACGTCTCCTCAGTCATATTTGGTTCGACCGATGAGTTTTCTGCTCCGTTGTCGGGTACGCCTAACTGGTTGTTAACGTCAAAGTCCATGCTGTCTGAACTACCGCTAGCCATTTTAGCTTTACTTCTCGTTATCATCCAGTTACCAGTCAAGCTAACCTTACACTATAAATATCTTATTGTATTATATTATTTTACTTAATCTAACTACTACTGCCTGCTCTCTTTTGCCATGCGATGGGCGCCATTTATATTTAGTGTATATAAATAGAATTGGCAATTAATTGATTAATTATGTTTGCCGTGCCATTTATATTTAGTGTAATTATGCTAATTATTATTATTATCGAATTATCCAATTATAAATTGGTAAATTTGGTCTAATTAAGTTCGTATACTAATTACAGTATATGTAATCAAACAGGGTTGTAATCGACATTAATATTTAACACACATATGAAAGTAACTTATTTTGTCGGATTAGACTCAATATAGTTATCAAATCAATATGATTTGCATGAGCCTGTTAATCGGACATTTCAATGGTCGATTTGGTTGTGTCCATTGATAATTAGCATAACTCTGAGACTCTTTATGAAATTACTTGGAACGTGATAAATTAATTGTCAAGGTTAATTTGCAATAAGGAACGCAAGATTTAAGTATGTAGATAATAATTACTTATTTATTATACTGTCGCTTAAGTAAATTACTATGTCCTGCAATACATAATTAAAACACATAATAACGAAATTACAATAATATTCGTTCGTTGTTTCCTGAAAACAAGACATACAGTACATTCAAATACAACAAATAACATACATATACAAACAATAAACAATCAAATATATTTTATCCCTAGCTAAATGCGTTCATTATGCTCAGATGAATTACTTTAATATTAACATTATAGATTTATGATTTATATAACTTTACAAAATCTCTCGGGAGTAGCTCTTTGAAAAGATGAGACGGTGCAGTAGTATAGGTATCACTAGGATTAATAAACATAAAGGCTTATCTTGCAAAAGGGTTTATCCAAAATTCCATTGGGGTAAGCTGACATCCGTTGGTGGATTCCTCGTACATCCTAATCACTGTTAATTGAAGAACACTTCACTTCACTTCACTGATTTCCACTCTCGTTATGTATAGTGTGGTGTTGTACTCCTCGCTGGTGTCAAGTGTTTTGAGTTCAAGTGTTAAGATGCCAACATCGTCATTAAAATGGTTTACTCTTAGAGTTTGTTGTGTGCGTGTTCATGTAATTAACTATTTCATCTATCTTGGACGTAGTGTATGCTATGTGCGTAATAGTGTTCGGGTTGATTCACTCAGTTCAAATGTTCAATATAGCGAATCATTATGATGGAATAGTGTTTGAACTGTCACCCACTGTTTTACTCTCGGAATGTTACTCACTTGTATTATTATGTTGCGTGTCGGTCGTGGTTTAGAGTCACGTACGCACTGATATTTAATGATAGTTATGTCTATTCGCACTGTTGATTATCGGAATTCATATAACTGTCGAACATACTTTGTATAATTGAGATAGAATTGAATGTCTATGTTCACTTAAGACCGCAACTTCGTTACGATTTCACTGAGTTAAATGTTGAGTAAGTCGGGTAAACTATTTCAATTACTACCGTTATTACCGCTCCAACTACTATTATATTATTCCGTCTTGCTACATAACTACTGTAACAACTATTACTCGTCTTCTACCGTATTACTGCCGTAACTACTTTATTACTAACTGTCTTACTGCCTTACTGCCGCTCCGCGTCCTCGCAAACAGTTTTTATCAAACATACTTCCCAGAAGGCAAATTCTATATTTCCCCGCCTTATCTCGTTACTGATAGGTTACTTTAAATTCCTACCACCCTGTAGATCCTGTCTTCGGTTTCCCGATTCGTCGTTCGAGTCTTTCTTACTCTCTCCACGAGTTCTTTAGGAAGATGCCCAACGCTGGTTGGTCGCCGACATCCCCGGACTATTCCAGCGACGAACGTTGTGCTAATTCTCAGAAACTAGGGCAATTCTCTCGCCTATCTGTCAACCTTTGTTTCCACGGTGTCGGGGTACTCTGACTTAGCTTTTGTTAAGAGTCTGCAGTGTCTTGGTCAATTGTTCATTTTACCCTTCGCTCGTTCCGCCGATTATCAACTCTTCGTTGGTGACATCCCTGGACGAATCCCACGCTTTCTAGTTGTAAATTTAGCTAGCTGTCAGGGTTTGTTTTCATGCTGGGCTGTGCGTACCTCCAGTCTTCACTGAGTGTCCGTTCTATTGTTTACATATTTGTCGAGATTTCTCTGCACCCCTTTGTTGCTGGGTGTAGCCTTTCTTACGTGTGCCCGTTACAACACACCCCACAGCATGTGTTCCATTTCACTTCTGCGTAACCAGGCAGCTGGACTAAACCTTTGTTTCGTTCGCTAGGTGCTGTAAATTGTAACAAACTTTGAGCTGTCATCGACGTTCCTTAGATTCTTATTGTGTCGTGTACTCCGACGTTTTTTCATTGTCTTCGCACTGGCGTCGGGTCTGACGTGTCCCTAATTCGTCTTTATTTACGACCCGGGCTTGTGTCTGTCAACTCGAGTGTGTGAGCGTGCCACTTGATCGAGAAATTATAAATTTTTTTAAATTTCGATCACTATAGTATACAGTAGTCGTCATGACATAACCGGCTCAATATCGGTTACCAAGGCCACACACAAACTGTCACGATTTTACACACCCCCAATATTGTACACCAGCAACATGGTTTCATACAACTAGTGAAACTAAAAGTTCACGTTTGTATTTTTAAAAAATATCTCAAAAAAAAATCTCAACTCAACTTGCCATTACAACCACTTTCACTTTTGGTGTTACTTATTTTGTATTACTTTTACATTTGAGTTCTAAAATAGTCGGATGCAAAATCACCACGTGCCTATATATATATATATATATATATATATATATATGCAACCGGAAGTAGCCTGCTGAATGCACACACACACACACACACACACACACACACACACACACACACACACACATGTACTCGTTCTAACACAATTAATAATTAACCCCCACAATTCTCATTTATTTAATTAACACATAAGTCTTAATCAAATGAAAAGAATAAGTAATGATTTTTACCTGAGACACTTTCGATCAGCGACACATAATATAGAAAGACTGTAGCGGTGGCAGAAATTCCTTCCAAGGCCGTCAGACTCCAGTACCGAGGAGAGCGAAATTGGAAATGAGGCCGACTCGCGTTTTTCATTTTGCCACGAGGCCTCGGTTTAACGTGCAAACGGACTGTTTATCAGCTGACCGGCAGCCTGCATTATTGTATCGCCGCTCACTTATCAAACGTCATTGGCGCCGACAACTACTGCCTCGGTTAGCCTCGGCGCGATTTTTTAAAATATGCCGAGCGCTTCGGCACAGTATTATCAAAACAGAGATTAATCATAAAAAGGCGCCGGGTAACGACCTTCTAACAGGTCAAATCATGAAAGAACTTCCTTGGAAAGGAATAGTCATGGCTACACAACTTTTCAACGCCGTATAGTATTGCCACTGAAATACTTTCCTGCTCAGTGGAAAGTGGTCGAAGTCACACTCATATCCAAACCTGGGAAACCACCAAATGAGGTGACGTCGTATCGACCTGTAAGTCTCTTACCAATAATGTCTAAAATCATGGAAAAATTATTGGTGAAGAGATTAACAAAGGATCTTAAACCTGATCATCAGTTTGGGTTTCGAAGACAGCATTCTACAATCGAACAAGTACATCGAATAGTAGACTCAATAATGAAAACATTTGAGGAAAAAGCTATTCTTCATCGGTGTTCCTTGATATCAGCCAAGCATTCGATAAAGATTGGCATCAAGGATTACTCTATAAACTCAAAAAAGCTTGTCTGAATCCATGTTTACCATATTAAAGTCGTATTTAGAAGAAAGACACTTTCGAGTACGCCACGAATTGTAACTACCAGTTTGTTCCCAATACGAGCAGGAGTTCCCCAGGGAAGTGTTTTGGGTCCCATTCTGTATCTAATCTATACAGCACATCTGCCAACTAGCAATGATGTGATTACTGCTACGTACGCTGATGATACTACAATCCTTACTGTAAACAAAGTCCGGTGGAAGCAACCATTTTACTACAGAATTCGCTACATACGATTGAAAAATGGGGAAAGAAGTGGAGAATAAAATTAAATGAACCGAAATCTGCACACATCACCTTCACAAAATGCCACGGGACAACTTCAATTGTGAAATTAAGTAACAAGACTATCCCGGTAGCCGACTCTGTAAAATACTTGGGCAAACACTTAGAAAAAAAAACTGTGACGCAACCACATTTGGATGAAGAGAAAACAACTGGACACCAAGTTTCGCAAACATCATCAAGTTTGGCTCCTGGGCAGAAAATCATTACGGTCAATGCGAAACAAGCTGTTGGTGTACAACACTGTCTTCAAGCCTGTGTGGACATACGGCTTACAGCTTTGGGGAACTGCATTTAAATCCAATATCGCCATAATGGAAAGGTTTTAGACCAAGGTGTTGCATGCCATAACCAACGCACCGTGGATCATCAACAACAAAGACATCTATAAAGACCTGGACCTGCCCTCAGTCAGTGAAACCATTGTGATGTTCAGCGAAATATATGTGAAACTGCTTGAAGAACATACGAATCCTTTAGTCATAAATGTACTATACAGCAGCCTGGCAGCCTGGAGACAAGACATTTAGAGTTAACATTTCCTCTGGACTTACTTAGACCTTACTACTCTAAATATATTGTACATAATCTGTTACTTTTAAATACTCATATATAGAACTAGTCAACGGACTAGTTCTCTTCATGCCATGTATTCTGTAAACAATTATGCTTATTGTTATGTATTAACAGATTGCATAAATAAACGTAAACAAAATTTCATTAAACCTGATGCTATTAATTTTACGATTAAAGGGTCACCCACAAAAAGTAGTACTAGATTCAGACCACGCAAGACTACGAGTTAAAACAGGAAACGTTTATTCCACATGTATTAAACATTAGAGTTAACTATTTGTCCGGCGGTACAATAGTGTATTAAATCATCATGGCTCCACTTGTCAAGTGACACATGTATGAATTCAGAAATCTGGATGGATCACCACGCGGCGGGCGGTAGGCAAGGACGTGTACATTCGCGACAGTAGATAATGAGAGAGAGATGATTAAGTACTAATACTATCATTATTACGTAAGGTTAATTACTTAAATACAAAATATTCCTATATTTATTTTACCTGTTTAAAGTAACCAAAACATTGAAGTAGCAGAACGTAGAGATGTTTCTTACAGTGTAAATGCTAAGCTTCTTTGCGCATGAATATAAGAAATGATTAAAATAAGGGATTATAAAACCTTGGAAAGGAAGTTTTTAGAGGAGCAGACGAAAGGAAAGATAGAATAATGAACATAAGGAGGATGGAAAAAGAGGGATGGAACGAACCTCATTTATAGAGTATCGCATATTAATCCGGCCTGCTTCTGTATCAGTCGAGTAACTAGGAGCTCCTCCTAGGTGGGGGGGGGGGCTAGCGTGAAGGTTGGACTACACTTTATTTTATTAATTTGAAAATATAGTAATTCCATTTATTTCTACAATTATTAATAAGCCTTATTTTAATACACAACTGGTTTAGAAATAGGCATATTTTAACTGATTATTGAATAAGCAGAATTATCACTGTTGCACACCATGGTGTGCAACAGTGATAATTCTGCTTGTGATTTTAACCAGTAACACAAATTTATTCATTAAACTCCTGATTATTGAATGTTGTTGAAATTTCTAGTAGCACTGGGGTGAGGGATTGATCTCCTGCCCACCACGTAGATACGCCACTGCTCTGTATTATCTATTCTTGGCTTTTTATGTGCCCCAGCTTGACTGTTATTACCCATCATACTTGTTTCCTTCAGATATCCGACAATTTTATTCGGAAAACGTTGGTTTGTTGGTGTAATTTTACATTTAAGTAGAAAAATGGACCGTATCCAATTCTGCCCCTCTCTACACTCTAGTTACTGGAGCATATGGTCATATTTTTATATTATAACGAACAGTTACAGATTTTATTCCAACTCCAACTACGTCGAACCACGAACGTGAATCTCTTCATACTGATAAGTGTTCGCGACTTTGTGAATCTGCTCATTACAGAGAAACTACATTCATGTTTGTCTCACTTTCGCCACGAGACTCAAAAAGATCATCAATTATTTATGTCTGGTGCAATAGTTGCATATTCTTTTTACTCGTTTTATTGAACACCTTTTCTTTATTTGTCGTATGCCTTACGTCGTTCTGTGGCCAAATATGGGAGCAATGGCGTAACTACGTGGGAATATCTCCCTCCCCAGAGCTATTAAATGTTTCAGTAAAATTCCATAATCACTTAATGTAGGCCTATTTCTAAGCAAGTTGCATGTGATAAAACTAGGCTTATAAATAATTTAATGGGAAGAATCTTGAATATCTCATTTGTCTTGAAGAAAATGGTGACTCCAAGCTTTAACCTAGTCTCTTCCACCCTTCGCCCAGCAGCTCTTAGTTACGTTACTGCATAGACTCTTAATATTGTTAAACTATTTCGGCCAATTTTTAAGTTTACTGTCATTACTCTACTATTTATGCAGAAATAAAAAATAACTTTCGTTCCCAAGTTATTTCCATTTACAATGCTGTTGCTTAATGTGACTGTGCGTCACCTATCAATTCCACGATATTACGATAAGTAAATTCCTTATTCCAAAGAACCTTTTCCTTTCATCTTCGTTCGTATAAGATCATGACATCAGTTTTGAACTTAATCAAATACTGATCTGATTTACTCCCGATCAACGTAATCTATTCTATTTCTGAGCCCTCTCTGACTTTAACAATCCTTAGTCCGTTTTCCAGTGTCATATCCTACCGAAATATTATCCATCCTTTCGTCTCCATTGTAGCGTATTGAGTATAATTGTTGTCCGAGTATAGATTAACTACCTTTAACAGTAAAAAGTCCAGTGATGGGGTTGCTACTTCTACGCCTCTTAGACCTGTGCCTTAGGTTCCCTGTTCTATACACGAGGCGATAGTATTTGTCTCTTCTAATTCTCACCCGTTGAAATAAAACTAAATTCTTATCTGCCTCTCAGACCACTGATCTTGTACCCCTCGCAAGGAGCTCTCACATGATATTGTCAGTCTGTGAGGAACAACCCAAACATTCTAATAAATAGCTTCGGGGTCAAGAGAGGCTTTATAGGAAAGGTCTCTTTAACCTTAGAGACCTTAGGTAAGAGAAAGTGGAAGTAATATTGGTCAAGAATGAAGAATAACTGGAGCGGTGAGAAGGCTGACTACAGCGATTTAGACCACTTAGCGAAGAAGTTCCCACACCTCTGTGCCGTCTTCGTTAACTTCTTCAGCTTTTTACTTTTAAGAGTTAGTCGTTTGTAACTTCAATCCTGTGTCTCATGTTTTCCCAATTGCTAGCTTACCTACTTATGCCATTTTGGTACCCTACGTATGTTTACCCTACAGTGTTGGCCTTTGCATTCCAAAACTGTTCCTCGTGTTTGCGTTACGACAGGCTTTAAAGATTTGAAATTTACTTTCCCCAGTCCTTGTGACAGAACCTTCATGTGGATAGCTTTTATTCGTTACATGGTCTTGCGTGTTATATTCTCAAGTAATCGGTTTCTAGCGGTTGAATTTTGTGCCTAATTCTTATTCTTTCTGGCCTGATTTTAGCTTCATAAAATTTAACACACCCTTTGGCGAATTTGGCGATTTAATATCAAAAGGTGTCAAATTTTAAACATCTTTGGACAATGATTAACAATCAAATACAGACATTTTATGGTCAAAGATTTTCATTAAGAATACAAAAATAAGACTTTGAAAAACGTCCAGAAGATGAGACTCTCTTAGAGAAGAATAGGAAGAGAAAGAGAGGTATACAGACTGAGGAAGACTGAAAGGAGCCTGAGACGACTCGCCATCAAGAGACTGAAGAAACACACATAGGCCAAACGAAGACACTGTAAGGTAATTTAAACACAAAAACTAAGAGAGTTTCAACGTGTACACAGAATAGATGGGAAATCAAACTTGAAAAATCGAATAATGGATAGCGCAGGGGAAGACATCCGTAGCAAGGCCAAAGACGAAGTGACTTGAAGGTTATCAGAGTACGAAACAGTGAGAAGAAGAGACAGGTAGTTTATGGAGCAAAAGAGCGTGTCAACCTGTGATGAAAACTGATAAAGTTACTAATCACTCACTCTTGTCTTCTGCCTTCAAGAATCACAAGAAGTGGAAAGCCGTCTTGACGGTGAATATTAGACATGTTCAGTAACTAAAATAATACAGCTGTAGTCTTTTTGTTCCTTCCACAAAATCGCTTCTTACTACTTAGTGTCTCGGCCTAGTCAAATTCGGATTACAGATACGGACTATAGTTAATCCAAGATTAGATAACATGAACTACATTTTCTGCTAATAAATGTGTCGATTTAGCAAATACAGCAATCTCTTGTTATCCGCGGGGTTACGTTTTCCGAGAGTACCGCGAAACCGTGGATGAAAAGACATGATCCTCCGTCCAAAGACAGTCTTCCTGCTTTCTGTACAGAGAGTATGAGACTCTTTTAGTCTTAACGAAGTTCTACCAGCAACACTTCTCCTTATTGTCTCCTCATTCTTTTTTTTTTACTGTCGTGATAGTAAACTAGTTCTCATCCAATATCTTATCAATCGAAGCAGCATTTGGTCCTCCGCCCCAGACCATTGATTACTTTTAATTTTTGTTTTAAATTCATAAATTGTAGAGGTCTTTTCACACCCTTTGCACCATTACTACTTAACGTTTAAAAGACATGGGCAGACGCTAATGTGACACATGGGTGACATGAGTAATGTGAGACATAGGATTGCGTATAATGTGGCAAATAATCCATATACGGAAAACGTTGAACTTAAGTTAATTAACTACTGTACGTAATGTAATTTTAAAACATTACTACGCATTAAAACGTAGGCTACGGAGTACTGGACTGTAGTAATAGTAATCTCACAAAATCACACAAATAACACAGAATACGGTATGCATGAACTCTTTCATAACCGAAACAGGAATGATTGAAAATGTTACATAACTATGGTTGGATTTAGAAGTGCAGGGGACTAACGTACTTTGAATGTGATTCAGCCACAGCTGAGTCACTTTCTTTGCTGCTTATTCCAAGTACCATTTTGAAATTCAGTCTATACCACAGTACTGTGGGCCTGTACGTAAACACCCGGCGTGCAGGATTTTTATACCACTGATGATGGCAGCCAGTGGAGCTGCCGAAACGTTTGGTTTTGTTATAAACCATGGACCACGGCCAAACAGCCCGGATATCATGAACAATTCATGTTTTATTATGTCTATAAAAACTGGAATGGATCCATAAATTTAATAAGAATTGTCATATGCTTCCTAATAGTTGTTAGTAATTAACTGTTTGATGTTGATTAATAATATATGCTGTAATATTAATAAAACAAATGTTAATGTTAATGGAAGGGTACCAAAATTATAATAATGGAGATTTGTGAAACTAGGCATGTTAGGCCTAGATAGTTAAGGAATTTGAAAAAGAGTTTGTATTAAAACTAGAATAATTAATATCAGGTTGAACTATGTTATTACTGATTGCATCTAATACTTTTAGTAAAGTGAAGGGTATAAAAAGAACTACTTATAAATAATTTTGTACAAATAGTTAAAAGTGTAAAATAGTAACTCAGGAAATATTGAATGGAAACTAATCAAAAGTGATATCAAAACAATCAGTGTTCCATCAGAAATTCAAAGATACTAGTATATTAAAGATCAAAGATCATATAAAAAAGTTATAACAATTTTAAGAAAATTGAAAGTAAAATGTTAGAAGTTTGTTTATTTTGAGGCTCAGAGAGAACCATAGTAACTCCAGATGATACAATTTAAACCAATGAAACAGATATGTTATAAATTGAATGAAGAGAATTCCATTATTAGAACTAAAGGAAAAAGGTTGATGTAAAATATAAGAGACCAATCTAACATATTTTTAGTGTAATATCAGTGAAGATAATTAAAGTTAAATTATTATACAAGACTAAATGTTTAGAAGAAAGAAGTAAAACTGTATTCAAAAGAAGGAAACCAATTAACATATGAAGAAACAAATTCAACATATCCAGGAAGAGAAGTATTTTGCTAATAACTAAACTGAAGAAATTACCTTAATGGCCTAAGTTTACACTTTTCAAAGAAACTGTTTACACTTTTTGATTAAACTATATTTGAATTTTCACTGGGAAAATAATTAATGAACAATCTTATTTTCAGTGTAAAACCTATTAATGTGTGGTAATATAACCATTTAAAGTGTATTAGACATTGAAAATACATAGATCAACATAACCTAGACACTGAACATTGTAAAATTCATAATAGACTCTTGTTAAGACACTCTGTATTTTATTCTAAGCCCATGTATTTTGGTACTTTTCCGAAGATCTTTGTAGTTTATACCGTAGTCAAAAGGATCTAACGTAAAACCATTTTATTTGTATTTTCTTTAGTAATTATTAAAATGTAAATATGGTTTGCCCTGAGAAATAGGAGCAACTGCTGCCATTCTGAGCATATTTAAAGAACAGCCGGCAAGACTTTGTTAACAATTATAATTGTCTTTTAAAAACATTTAATAAGGAGAATAAAGAATTTGAGTTCAATAACAACAGATAAAAGGTTTCCTTTTCTTTACTTATTGGATAATTTTATGTATATGATATTATGTACAACATATAAACGAATGTTAATTTTTTCATCAACTAGCAGAGGTTGGTAACACTCCCGACAAGAAAAGTATGGCACCAGATTTGAATCTGCCTTACTGAGAATTAGTAGTCATAATATTATGTTAGATAAAAGATTAAAAAAGATAGAAATTTAGAAGAAAAAAGAAACGCTTATGCTATATGCAATATTACTTACCAATTTACCAATACATTTTATTTGCAACATCTGATTGCAAATTGGCGCTCAACCAACATTACCCTGACAACATACTCATCCTTGAAATACAAACCAAGAACAATTTAGATAGTACGAAGAAACTGAACGTAACAATATACATCACTTGATGTGTTAGCTACCTCCTTATACAGTACTCATTTTATCTACAGCTGGGAAATAATATGGAAGACGTTAAATCTAACGCAGTACAAAACTACCTGTCTTGGTCACATTTTGGTATGTGTCGGTTTGAAAACCGGTGGTTGTTTGAGACGTTCAACCAACAAACGCAAGCTTTCTGTAGGACTTGTAACACTGCATGGAAAACGCAAACGTTGGTAGGGATGATGGCTGTATACAGAGGTAAGTGGTAAACTCGAATGCCAGCCTAGTCGCTCTTCTCCCTCAGCAAAAATGTTTGTATTCGTATATGTGATATCTTTGGTTTTCATATTTTATAGTTAGAAAAAGATATTTCTTAAAAAGCGTTCTTTATATTTCATTACTAGTCTGTTTTTCTCCCTTCTGAATAGGCCATAATATAACTTGATTTTTATTCTAAAAATGTAATAACCAGGGAAAGCTGCATAGAGGTTTTCTTTGGAATAATTTGACAATCGGTTATATGCTATTTTTTTTTAAGCATGGGAAACGTAATAATTTTATATTTTTAATAGAGGATAATTTTCAAAGTTTGAATAGGAGAATTTTTTCCTATCGATCTTAGATCTGCCTCTGTATATACTCAGATCTGTTTTCTACTTAATGTTTAACGATCAACCACAACTTTCTTATATCACCACCGCCACTGACGTATGCACACTGGGACTGGGGACACGTATCCTCATGAAATAAAAAAAAATAAAAAAATAAAATAAAAATAAATGTGAAATTGGAACCGCATATAACAAGGTATTAGTGTACTTTTAAAAGTGTATCGATCGTAAGAACATCAAGTTCATCATTATAATTTTACCCACGTGTGCCCTTTACCTTTATATGAGCGAGATGCCGTTTAGAACAGAGCTTTTTCTGTCACTAAATTATGACACAATTACGTTTAACGTTTTTTTGTATATGCTACCGTGTCTGAGTTTATAAATGAGATCAAACGTTTAGAGAAAGACTACCTTTTCAGTACCTTTCCACCCGATTTACTTTGTTTGAGTTCCTTTTTGTCGCTCGCAAGGGTGCTTTTGTAAATTTTTTGTTGGGATGGATCCGAGTCCTAATTCCAGATAAAGCGGTATTTGCGCACTCGCGTTCCACACGTTAGAACGTCACTGATTCCCCCACCTACCGCCTGTCTTCTTTAGCGACAAACCGTTTGTTTCTGAACGTTTTCTACCGCATGTGTTCAGCGAGATGGATTTTACGGGTTTTAAAGAAAAAAGGTCGAAAATAAAAAAAAAATGTTCCGTTAAAAATATAGTCACGTAAAACCAAACACTGTTCTGACGCTATAGCCACTTGTGAGTACGAAATTGATTCGTGAAAACATTGCTAGTTGTCAGGTGGTTCAAATGTTTATTCTAGTTTTGAGGTCATGTCCTCTTCTTAGCGTGTAGGAAACAGTAGAGTTATATACTCTTAGCCTTCGACGTTTATTGAGTCCGCAGTATATCAGACTCGGTTTTCGATACTTACACAAGTCCAGTAATTTTTTCATAGCAACTTAAAAAATGTAGGCCTATATATTGAAAAGTTTTTTTGTTTCCTCTACAGATGTGCTTCTACAGCTGTCCCTATTTTTATATCAGATTTTCCGGTAACGTCAATTTTTATCCGTATTCAGTAGCTAATGTCTTCGTCGTTTTCAGTTCACAACTTTAGTTTCATACCATAACAAACATGAAACAAATCAGCTTAGGAATCCAATGAGCGCTACAGAAGCATTATTTTCAATACACGTGTCAAACGTATTCAGAAATGAACTATGATGTACAGACATTTGTGATGTATGATGTATTAATATTCAGACGTGAACTATTTTCGATAAAGGTTTTCGATAAAACGTATCACACAAAATTTATAAAAATATTAAAAACTAGACACACTGATTGAAATACAATAATTTCTAATTAATTTTGGAAGCAAGGTATTATAAAATCGATGATATATTGCCAAAGTAAATGCAGATTCATAATGTACGACGTGCACAGTTACAGACCAACGTCAGTCCCTGTAACTAAATGTGTACGACAAAACCATTTGTAAAGACACACGACTAGATGCCGTACAAAACGTTACACCGACAGACCGCATCATTCAGAAACCTCAGTTTGTACAGCTACGGGTTTAGGGTTTATATGATAAGGTCACTCGACTTATTCTTCGCATCATTCAGAAACCTTAGTTTGTACAGCTACGGGTTTAGGGTTTATATGATAAGGTCACTCGACTTATTCTTCGCATCATTCAGAAACCTTAGTTTGTACAGCTACGGGTTTAGGGTTTATATTGTTACGACGGTCTACTCGATCGTCGTAGGTACAGTGGAAACAAAATAAGTACAAGACACCAATTAAGTCACTAATCACACCTTTAATTGTTATAGTAAAACAGTTCGTAATTAACAACACAGTGTCTACAACAAATCAAATGAAAATTGTTCATACGCAATAAAATGTCCACTAATATTAAAACTCAACTGTATTACAATTATACCGTCCGAATATAAAACGCAACACTTCACTAATAACTACTTGAACGTACACCGTAATAACTCGAACCGCTCTGTAAATATATCGCACTAATACTCTCGAACCGCACAGTCAAAAATCTCGCATTGAACTGAAAACTAAGGCCGCGACGCGATGTATTTATAGTTACGCTCACACACCAGAAGCTTCCAAACTGCGTCTTATCTCTCGCGAACTACGTAATTGCTACGGCCTTGACACAGTCCGAGCGCCCGAGCGAAGCCTGGCACAGTCGAGAAAATTCTCGCAAAATGCGTCTAGTAGCACGTACACCACACGCTTACGTCGAGATCTTTCTGGCGCATTCGATAAACGATTAGTTCTGTGCTGTCGTAGCACTGCCCCTTCCTTAAGCCTGTTCGTCCCGAACTGGCAAAGCGTCTTCGAAGTAATACTCGACCAGGCGATCTAGGTGGCCGTCCTTGCGAAGGATAATTTTCCCGTTCTTCGAATTCAGTCTCGTGTGATCCGAACATCACGTTCCCAGGAATGCGAATCTTTCGCGTAACCACTAGCTTCGCTGGAATCACTCTCGTTGCGTCATGTACTAATGACCTAAATACCACTGGCTGATCCAAGTTTGTTTGGTTCTCGTCAACAACCTCTTGCGTAACCTCATCTTCAGCCACTTTACCCTCGGGCGCTTCTATCAGCTCAGGAACAAGCAAGAGTTTTGTCTCGACACCCATAGTTGGCTCTCCAATCACTTCTTTTGTCGTTATACTTATTTGTACTTCCTCTGCTAGTTCTTCCTCCATTTCCGCTTGCAACAGGGAGGTTTCCTCTTGACCAGACTTGTTGGCTTTTTCTTCGACTAATGCCACTCGCTTAATCGAATGGTTGGTAGACCCTGTCATTTTAGCCATGCAAAGCTTTATCTTCTCTTGGCCAACTTTCAGGACATTCTCTCTTAAGTCCACAACGAATCCGTAGGCATTCATAATGTCCGTGCCAAGAATCACTTCATCGACAATGTCTGCAACGAGCATTTGGTGGCTAAACTCAAGAAGACCCAGGCGTACACGTACGTCTACCTTTCCTAGCACCTTGACGGGGCTTCCAGTCACAGTCTGTATTGTACAAGAGCTAATTAGAGGATGGCGGTTACAGACTAAGTCAGGGCGCACAATGGACACTGTTGCGCCCGTGTCAACTGTAAATGATGTTGGTTTACCATCCGCAAATCCACTAACAATCAAGTTTCCACTGATCTTATGTAGCGTGGAAACTGTGTGCTGATCTGGGCCTTTACTTCTCCAATTGGTGCGATCAGTCTCTTCTCTCGGTATCTTCTTCTCCCAACAGTCTACCTGTAGATGACCACGTTTTCCACAGTTGTAACATTTCGGCCTTCTGTCTTTTTCAAATCGTTGCGACTCTCTTGAACTTTTGAATTGTTTGTCCGACAACACTGTTTTTCTGCACCCATCGTAACGGTAATGTGATACAGGGATCTTCTGACTGCAACGTGATGGCACAAACCCATTAATGTAGCGGGACGCTGACTTGGCAGCTTCAAACTCTAGGGCGTGAACAAGAGCTTCTGAGCTATCTCGGTGTCTTGCTTCGTAACACTTGCTGAAGTTCACAATCTCCGATGCCATCAATAAATGTCTGCACCGTAAACCTTATTCGGAAGTCTTCTGGTGCTTCAGGATAGGCCAATCTAATCAATCTGTCGATACTTGCTTCAAATTCTTGAAGACTTTCCCCGGAACGTTGTCGTCTTGTTCTCAACTGAGCGTAGTACACCTCTCGCAAATGTTTATCACCGTAGCGTAATTCTAGAGCTTTTATCAACTCGGCATAGATGTTCTGGCTGTCAGGTGGCACTTTCTGTAGTAGTTCTGCCGCGGGTCCTTTTAACGTAAGAACAAGTGAAACAGCCTTGTCTTTTTCTGTCCAATTATTTGCGCATGCAGCAGCTTCAAATTGGCGGAGGTACGTTGCCCAGTGAGTGCTTCCGTCAAAGGTTGGAGCTTTGACATGAACTGTCCCTACTGCAGGCAAAGTGACTTTCTCTGTTAACTTATTTTCTGTGTATTTTTCTGTCTTGATCACTGGTACAGTCTGTTCAGAAATTTGTTTTGGTTGAATCTTCATGCACTGTTCAACTTCAATTTTAATTTGTTCTCTTATGTTTGCCATTGAGTTTTCTACTGCAGATATTTTTGTTGACATAACTTCTTCCACAGTCAAGACAGATTTTTCTACTTTAGCTATTTTATTTGACATGGATTCTTCTACGTCAGATATTCTGGTAATCTGATTGTTGAGCTCACCTCGTAATTCACCTACGTCACCACGTAGGAGACCCAATTCTGCGGTAGTATGTTCTTGCATCTGCTTTTGTTCATGAATTAATGCTTTGATGTCACCTGCTTCATGTTTACGTTCCTCTGCCTCCTGCTTACGTTCCTCTGCCTCCTGCTTACGTTCCTCTGCCTCCTGCCTGCGTTTTTCATCCTGTCGTTTTTCTGCTTCTTCCTGTGTCTGCCGCAGCAGTGTTTGTAAAGTTTCCATCATCTGACTGGGATCCATGCTTACCGATTAATTACGAATCACACTCGTCTTTTACAAAGTATCCACTGTTTCCACTGTTAACTGTTTTATCCCAGTTCTGACACCACTGTTACGACGGTCTACTCGATCGTCGTAGGTACAGTGGAAACAAAATAAGTACAAGACACCAATTAAGTCACTAATCACACCTTTAATTGTTATAGTAAAACAGTTCGTAATTAACAACACAGTGTCTACAACAAATCAAATGAAAATTGTTCATACGCAATAAAATGTCCACTAATATTAAAACTCAACTGTATTACAATTATACCGTCCGAATATAAAACGCAACACTTCACTAATAACTACTTGAACGTACACCTTAATAACTCGAACCGCTCTGTAAATATATCGCACTAATACTCTCGAACCGCACAGTCAAAAATCTCGCATTGAACTGAAAACTAAGGCCGCGACGCGATGTATTTATAGTTACGCTCACACACCAGAAGCTTCCAAACTGCGTCTTATCTCTCGCGAACTACGTAATTGCTACGGCCTTGACACAGTCCGAGCGCCCGAGCGAAGCCTGGCACAGTCGAGAAAATTCTCCCAAAATGCGTCTAGTAGCACATACACCACACGCTTACGTCGAGATCTTTCTGGCGCATTCGATAAACGCGTAGATTGTTCTGTGCTGTCGTAGCAATATGATAAGGTCACTCGACTTATGCTTCAAAGCATTCAGAAACCTTAGTTTGTACAGCTACAGGTTTAGGGTTTATATGATAAGGTCACTCGACTTATTCTTCGCATAATTCAGAAACCTTAGTTTGTAAAGCTACGGGTTTAGGGTTTATATGATAAGGTCACTCGACTTATTCTTCGTATAATTCAGTTATTCTCAATCTCCAGTGGCATTGGGATCAATTGATACCTTGGAAATTCTTTCATCACCTGCACAAGACATGGTTATTTATATAACTATTTACGTGTCGGAAGACAGTTATCTTATAATGATTCAACACTAAATAAATAATACCGCGTAAATACAGATAAAACATTCAATGTCTTTTAATTCCTTTTATGGAACTAAAACACAGTTTAATAATGAAACTTTTGATTACGATGAATACGTAACATGATTAGCCCACATATTACAAAGTTTTGTGTGTTACAATGATGCAAAGAGGCAGTGATATCTACACACCCTTTCGATTCCGACAGTAAGTCGAGGCTTATGTCTGGATTACAAGAGCTAAGTTTTAAGCTCTCCGGAATGATTGTTCTTGAATTTAGTTTTTTTCTTCTAAAATTAAGGACTGAAAGCCACGTTCAGACAAATTAGTAAGTAAAACACTGTCAAATATCTCAAGACAATAACTGACTCGGTCTGAGCAATTCGCTCTAAAATAATTATTGGAAGTTCACACGTCAATAGCAATTATTTGTTCTGTGTACACAGTACAATTATCTGAGGTTGCAGTTTAATAGGTGTAGGCCATTACTTTATTCAGTTACTCGCATTGTTTTGTGATACTCCATAAATTGTTTGTGATCCACAGAACGGCTGCTTTAGCACTTTGGGTACTCACCAGCACTGGCTAGTTTCTGTTGCTGTTTATGTTTAGCACAATTTTAGTATAATATACTTGAACGTCATTATCGCTAGATATTTCCATGAGAGAGCGATGAAGTGTTGGGTAATCGCTTCCGCCTCACAACAAATTGTGTTTCCCGATAAGTGATAATAATGAAAAGACGTAAACGTTTTCATTTTACGGAATAACCTAGCTGTCTGATGGTTACAAACAACCAATTATGGTCTGATTATTTCAAACGTTTGATAAAGTGGTTCCCATCCGAATATCTGCGAAAAGCTCCAAGAGGCTACCAAGCGGTGTCGGATTAAGGGGGGCTAAAGCCTGCGCCCCGCTTGTCGGGGGGCCCATACCCGACCATTTAAAAATTATCATTTTCGAACGAGTAAATAAAATTTTTCGAACAAACGAAATATTTAAAACCGCACTGACAAGGAGAGTACCTGAAGTGTGGATCACGGATTTAAATGAAACTTGGGGACATGTTTAAGTACATAAGGTTATGGTAGAAGCCAAAGCAGTAAAGTTTAACGCTCAAACATTCCCCAGTTATATGCTATCACAATTGTTTTATGATGATTTTTGGAGCAGGCTCGAAAAAATATACTTCCCTTTGAAACTCAATAATTCAGATTTTAATGTGCTTATTGTAAAAATCTGCGAAATAAAATAATAGTAAACAGTTTCAGCATCTATTTAATCAGTATAAAATTAAAAATAATACGTGAGTAAATATACGGTTTAAGAACAACATTTTGTTTCTTATATTTATTAAATGATCGTCTGAATAAAGTAAAGTATTGTGCAAAACGCGAAATTTCATACATGGGCCCCTGCTCTTAAATAGCCCCGGGCCCCCCATAGCCTTAATCCGTCCATGCTACCAAGATATAAGCCTAGATATAAAAAACACCTTTCATATAGTCTAGCTTTTACTGGTAAGCGTAAACAAACTGCACGAAGAAAGTAAAAGCGCAGTGCAGTATTTAAGAGTATTTCACCACCAAAATTTTTGGCGTTAAAATCTTAATAATCCTACCCCTCACAGTAACTCCTTTTATTAGTTCATAATTTTAATAAATGCATGTTCTGTATGTAACACTATATCTTAAGCCACAGAATTTAAAAAAATTTTAATTATTTTTTTATTTTACAATATTTTTTAAACGTTTTATATAGTAATCAATTCTGTATGTATATTCTGTTCCTCTCTATACATATACGACACTGCGTCCAAACAGTGAGAACATTTAAGATACACGCTGTGCGTTGGAACTTAAGTTCTAATACAGAACAGTAAAAGAGTTAATATTTCGAAATTATTAAAATCCAGTAAGTGTATTTAAACGTTCAGATAAGTTGTTTAAAAAAAAATAGATATAAATGGCTTTTCTTTTCATTTCTGGATGAAAAGTAGGCCTATAAAATGGCTGAAGGCTAATTCCTTTAATAAATCTTTCTCAGTCTTTATAGGTTTAAACTATTCACAATGGTTTGTTTCGTAACATATTTCAATGTACTTTTTTAAATTTTACTTCTGAAAAAGACTTTCGCCTGATGCAGTCGGTACCATCATTGATTGAAAAAAAAAAGAAAACAGTTCTCGAACAGACTTCTAGTTCCTGTATGGAAATACAGTACTGTAAAGCAACCAGCAGATATTAAAATTAGGAAGAATCGATTGGACGAAAGGGATAACATACGTTCAGCTGTGAGCAGTAGTAATTCGCAAAAATTACAACTCATTAAACTATACAAGACCAAAAGAAATAGGCTATAATATTAATCTCAATATTAATATCATCATGTGTCTGTTTTTTTAGCGTACTGATTTTTCTATTTTAAAAAAAGACAAATGCTGAACAAGAAAAAATATATACAACAGGCGCCCAGAAAAATTACGCAATATTATTGGGTCTCGAGATGTGGCTCACTGTCTTCCGTTTGAACGACAGCACTAGACGATAGCCTCGTTTATACGGTGATATTAAATCGTGACACTTGGTGACGTGACAGTAAATGTCACAATAATTTCATTGTTTGAACAACGCAGTGCCACTCTGTCACACTGCTGTGACAATTCTTGTGACGTGCATTAAAACTTTCTACTTGACATTAACTTTCTCACCAACTTCCATCGTACGAAACCTGCCGACAGTGGAAGTGTTACATAGTACAGAATGTGTTTTTGTGTTGTTGTGTAGTGGGGACCTGTTTGGGGGTAATCTCCATCGGTTACACCAACTCCCGGGGGCCGCTTGTCGGTTTGCCTCTGAGTGGGATTTACCAGACCTCCATCGGGCGTCTCCACAGGTGGTAGATAGCGGAGCATCACTTTAGCTCCTTACGGGCTGGTGTGGTACCAGCTAGGGTGAAGCAAATCGAGCGTCTTCCTCTAGTGGCGTATCTAGAATGTGGCCTTGGAGAGGGGGTTGAGTCGGCTTCATACAAAAGAAAAAAACAAGTTGAGACTAATCAACATTTCTATCTTTAAAGTGGCTGAAAAACGTATGATATCATACTGAAATCAGTCCCATTAAAGTAAACGGTAATAACGCAATAAAAATACGCGTTAATGAAACATTAGAAGTTATAATTGACCGAATTGATTCTCCTATATTTCATATTTCAACGGTATACGCTAATGCTGTTTGTATATTTGAAAAATACTTGCTATTATATTAGTGTGCACAGCTTAAAAAATTAAAAAACTGTCTAAAAAGTAAGAGATTAACACAATTCGTCAACTTCTTCGACCCTCTGGGGGGGGGGGGGGTCCGGTTCCGTTCGTCCCCTCCGTAAACACGCCCCTGTCTTTCTCCTTCACATGGTATTATTTCTACTGAGTACTCTACCAGACCAGGTATTGTTTCTAGCAGATATCTGCGTTCTGTCCTGTCGGCCTTCCCTGCACACCTCTTGTTTCTTCAATCACTACGCTGTTAGTAGACTATATTTCCTGTTTCACAATTGTTGGGGCAGGTACGCCTCCGATGCTGTAGTAAATGCAGCCTACATAGTAGAGTTAACCTTGATAACAAACCCTGGTCCTCCAGGTTGGAGGTTGGGACAACGGGTCAGCATCCTGTTTCATTTGAAAAATATACTTGCTAAAATTCCAGCAAAACCTCGAAATTCAGATCGGAAAACTGGTAACTTGGCTTGGCTGTGGAAAAAGAGATGAAAATTGGAACGTGGAACACACAGGGAATTAGCACAAAAGCTAAAGAAGTCGTTAAAGAATTAAAAATAACAAAGAAAGAAAAAACCACATTCACGTATAGGGAGATGAGCTCTCTCTCCAATGCGGTATTTCTGTTTTAATTAGTAAGCGATATAGTAAAGGAATGTACATATATAAATAAAACGGAATGTGGCCTATACATATAAATATATACGGATGTGGATATCCGTAGATGTTCACATGACAATTAAAGGATATGACGTGGGTACAGTAAAATTTCACTGAGGCTGAATTTTAAGAAGAGATTTTGGACACATTAGATAAAATCAACAAAAAACGGAAATCGGAAATCATTGTATTGAGTAAGCTCATTGCTAGAACAGAGGCAAAAAAGAAGTAGGTCTATAAGATAGTCAGCCAGTTTGGAGAATAAGTGGTAAATAGAAATGGGGAGAAATTACGGGAGTTTGACGCCCATCATGAATTAAAAATAGCCTACTCAATGGATATTATCTGCATACCAACACTCACACGTATACATAACATGAACTAGACGTAACTATAATTCAGTAACAGAGTTTACTATAATAAAGAAGCTTAGTCATTTTAAGTGGCTGGATGGCACGGTAAGTAGAGGTGCAGAATGCGCGTCAGATCACCAACTGTCAGAGGTGTAACCAAACTTCCATAGCATTGTCTCCAAAGATTAATGACATTTCTGAGGGCCAGTCCACGGAGAGAGATTTAATTTTAGTGGATGTTATAACTATTTCACCGTATTCGTGTATGAAAGTAGACTGTTTGACAAACTCCAAGACTTCGTCGATGGAGGTCCAAATTAAGTGTATCAAAAGCTTAAATAATACCTTTGCGAAACAGCTTCTCAATCAGTGAATTCTGAAGTGAAAACAAAACGAGACACAAAACCAATACGGTGGAAAATAAAAACTGAGGAATTGATTAAACTTCAGAGAATATTTAAGGAAACTAATGGGAAATGGCTTGTACAAAGGATAGAGTCTGCAGAATTACTTACGTCCATTTTAGAAAGGAGTTAATAAGGAGACAAAACTCAAAAATAATGTAACATGGCAGCAAAGATGTCTAGAGATGAATTCGCAGAGGGGAGGACGAGGGATGAGCGCGGTCAAACGAAACTTCGGACTTTTGAAGAACTAAGGAAAAATTCAAAAGAAACTGAGTGCCTAAGAAAGGCTGACACTGATTACTCTGGACGAATGGAAGGAGTAATGGAAGTACTACGTAAAACGTTTACAGAAGACAGAGTAGAATAACGACACAAGGAAAATGGTCGCAAATTGTGAAAATGAAGAAGTTGAGGATATGGTGTGAATGAAATGGTAATAGGATTAAAGGCAATGCAGAACGTCAAAGCTCCTGGATATAAAAGAATACCAGTAGAGTTATTAAAAAATGCTCCGTGGGATGTATTTGAAATACTTGTGCTTGTTTTTCCAAAGTGCTTTCCGCGTGGTACGAGCGGAAACAAGGTGACATATGAAAAGACTGATCGGCAAAAATTCTAAAATTGTCATGGGCTTAGTGTAAGACTAGTTCTATTGGACGAGTTGTATTATGGTTAAATTCTAAAATTGTCATGGGCTTAGTGTGAGACGAGTTCTATTGGTCGAGTTGTATTATGGTTAAATTCTAAAATTGTCATGGGCTTAGTGTAAGACGAGTTCTATTGGACGAGTTGTATTATGGTTAAATTCTAAAAAGTCTAAGAGAAGCTACGATACATGACGCATAATGTGTTTTGCTTGAAACAGATTTACGAGAAGGCTGTTGGCCGTGGAATCGACTTACATCTAACATTTATTGATTTGCATAAAGCGTATGATAGCGTTTCATTATCAACGCTCTTGCCAGTCATGCATCAAACTGGTGTTAACGCCTACACCAGTACGTAACTTTAAGAGGGGTGTGTTAGAGTTGGGATGCTACCCGGAGCTGGCTCATTCGTCTGAACACATGGATAGAGCACACTATAAAGTGTATCTCCTGAGCTCTCTGCATCCGGCTCCGTCTCCATTTTCAAAAAAAGGGATACATCGATTTAGTTACGACTTAAAAAATCGAATGATACAAGTATAGGCCTATCACTAAACACAAATTCAGCACGATGCAACAAGTATCCGAAGAAAATTAATTACGTTGAAAGTAGTTACTCGCTTTTCAAACGGAGTAGCTGTTATTCTCTCAACCGTTATTCGATTCATACTGGTTGAAGTGCTACATGACCATCTCGGACTTAATCGAGTAGAGCTTAAGCATCTGTTTTGTTGTCTAGTAGGATTTGAAAGTAGTGGTGACTTCGAAAGGTCGTGTTCTGTCCCAAAAGGAAACAAAAACATATTTGACTGCTGTCGACTACATTTTTCAAGCTTTTAGAAAACTTACGAGTTGGCTTTACACAGCTTACACAGATCATTAGACTGGAGACTGGAGAGCTGTTCGCTCAGTAGGGAACAGGAAAATTCTGTTGATGACACGACTATGTTAACGTAGGCCTGTACATTCTGAGATCATATGCGTTACAAGGTCGCCAATAAAATTTTTACGAATAGCAAATTTACATGTTAATACTGCTTTATAATATGAATATATACGTACTGTATTAATTAAGTTTCTGCAAACTTGAAGGTCGACTTCTTCGATCCAATGAAAAAGCACACGTGCCTGTTATAATGCGCATCTCCTCTGTTTACCCACGTTTCTTCTTCTACATTTACAAATTCAGTTCTGTAACGGATTGTCCTTTCCATTTTCTCCGTTTTCTTTAATTCGCTCACTGATGCTATAAGTATTTAGTTCACTTTTCATGTCCTCGTTTCTGTATTCGTCAAGTCGTGTGTATCATTTTGCTCTTCTGAAGAATTACGTTTCTTGTGTTTGCATTTTCGTTGTTCTTTTTATCGTCTCGTAATTGGCCATATTCCGCTACGATGGATAGAACCGCAATAGTTTTATAGAATTTCAGTTCCGCATCATTCTTTGACACGTCTTTAAAAGTTTTATTATTATTCTTAATGTTTTTGCAAACCTATTAACCTTCGCTTCTCTATTACTACCACAATTAAATGGTAAATATTAAAATCCCTAAATATCAAAAACTGCCAACTTGTTTAAGTATCTACTCTTTTAGTTTAGTAGAAGGAATAGAAATATTTCTTCTTATAGACCAAACTAAGATTGCTTGAAACCTTACTAATCAGGAGTTAGACCTATATGAAAAGATTGAGAAAATCTCGACCACGATCAAGAAAAGATGTATAGCTTTTATGGGCACCATAGAAGAATGGAACCAGAATGGTATTTTTTTTATGGAGGTAAACTGTTCGAAGAGAAAACAAGGAGAACTAGAAGCATATTATCGGAAGAAGAACGATCAAGAATGAACAGCGGCCTAAAGAATGAATGAATTTTGGCGAAGGAGGAAAGTGATGGAAGGTGTGTCATCGCAGCGCATAGTCGGGGAAACGAAAAGGAAGGAATAAACAATAAATCAAGAACATTTTCCTATAAGCCGTAGAAGAAATAAGGTTGGGAATATTTCCATTGTGTCTGTTACGTGCAGAGCAAATGATAGCCTATGTCTGTACTTTAGCTTTTTTGACTACCTTAATTGATATTGTAACAGAACTTGCAACGTTTGGGATTAGAGTTCAATCAATCAAGCCCCGCGATGGAGCGCCACGTTGTAACAGAACTTGTTGCAACGATAAGATGAAATTATTATAATTATTATGAATGTTATTATTAATAAGATTAGTGTGGGTGTTCACTTTAAAGGTCTGTCGTTTAAAAGAGTATTTATCACTTCACTGTCAACCTCCCCACTTACCATATGTGGATGTCTTCAATGTTCTTGTTGGTGACTTCTTCTGCTGCAAAAAACACTTGATACACATATATGGATATTCCGTTTGAATATCATAAATAATGCACATGCACAATAAAGTAAATTAAAAGTTTAACTGCAATTTGAATGATATTGGTCATTCAAATCCTACCGCCACCTTATGATAGAACTGTTCATGAAAAATTAAACTATTTTATCTATTATAAAGAAATCAAAAAACTCTGTTCCACTGGTAAATAAATTGGGGTTTATTAACAATTGTTAAATGCAATGAACTCTTTTAAAAAACAATCAATAATATCTTTACCAACAATAATTACTTTAAACAATTCCTGAGATCTTTGTACCACAAGGCTGGTAACACTGATGTCTGGTACAATGGTTTTGGTGAACGAGGTTATGTCCACTTTATTCAGTTATATTACCAAATTCATGAGTTCTTGGAAGATACATGATACCAGATTACAAGATGTGATCTTATTTAACAATATTTAATAATGTATTACTATAAAAACAAACAAAGATTTAAAATTATAAAATTCGGTACCATAAACCGATATATATCGTACTATCGTACGGTTAGCAAAACGCATACAGCAGTTGTAATCAAAACACGTGCTCTGTGCTAGCACTGTTAAAAATATTATTATTATTTATTCATTAACTATTAAAATTATGTACTGGCAAGAGAAAAAATCTAGAATAAAAAAACTCTTGTTATAGCTTTCATTGAATTAAAATTATTTGAGAACAGAATCATTACTTGGTGACAAAGTTATAATCGTTAGTTCTAGGTTAGTTACCTAGCAAACGTAAGTAATTATTTTGAATAAGTATATTACTTATTAAATTCTTAATACTATGAACATAAACATTTTATTTATAAGTCATCTGACGTATAATTATCAGTCGTTTAGAATATTTGCGCAATAAAACAGTTATTCGTTAATTTAAAAAGTTTAGTCAAATGAGCGACTATATACTATACATGGACGGTCGGTATTTAAATTAATTCCGATCTTCTCAATTACGATAAAATCGTAAAACATTTATTTTTAAATTAATAATTGCGCTATGATTCATTTATTCAGTTCTGATAATTTTTCATCATGGTTTAAGCACTTTAGTACTTTTGACTAGTGCAGTCCCAAAACAATATCTGTCGTTTACTAACGAAAGTTATTATTTTAATTCAATTCGTTAAAATAATTAAAATAGAGTACTCCCTGATTTAAAAAAACACAAAACACGACCTTTATTATACACTGGTCGAGTTATTTTCACTGTTCACTTAATGCACTGGACACTCGTTAGTATATTGTCGTGTATAGGTTAGTGTATGTAGGCTAACTAATGTTAGTGACGCGCACATTTTGAAATAATTTTGACGACTTCTTGCGTGAACCTTGCTTGTTGAGTGATATGGAACGAATGCTTTCTTCACCAAAGCGTCTCCTTCTCGTCTGGTCATTTTAAGCTATTTGATTGGTTCCACGGGTCAAACTCTCAACCCCAAAACACTTTGGTTAAATAAAACTTTTAATTTTTTACAATCTATCGCTTGGGTTCGAGGCTACGGGTGACGTATGCATCGATACACAAAATGACTGAAAAGTTTATAAGTGTCATAACTTTTTTATCAATTATCGTATCGTCGAATGGTTAGTGGCATTAAATCGCGGACACTTGTGGCTTTATTTTAAGTCTAAACAAGGATTAAATCCGTTCATTATTAACTCACTTAGCCATTTCACAAACTCATATGGTGACTCTTAATATAAATAAGTTTGTTTCACCATATTTTGTTCTACTTACACTATAACACTCATTACTAAACGTCTCGAGTCCATTTCTCTTTCGTTTTAGTACATAAAATAGTTGTAATTACCATTTAAACAATATTTGGTAATGGCGTCCCTAGCGACCATATTCGATTGTTTATAATTACATGTAACGCTATTATTCCTTACCTAATTACATTTGTTTGACATTCTAACACTAATATATACATTTATTCACATTTGTTCACTTTTTATTTTGCAAAAATGTTATTTTTCATATACTTATAGTATTATCAAAAATACCTTCTGTTCTCATTTCTCTAATTTGTCACTTTTTTAATTATTTTATCACACAAGGCATATAATGTTATAAATTAAAATAGTGTACAATTGTAGTACCTTGTTGGTTTAATGCATTTATCAGTCTTTCGTTATCTGAAAGCTTTCCAATTCTTAGTATAGTGTTTGTTTACATCTGGTTTTACAATGGTAGTTAGTTAGTTTCTAATATTTCAATTACTAAACTACTACTATTACATTTGTGATGTGTTCTCATAGCAGTATCAGATATTTCTCTAACTACTGATAACATTTTTAGTAATCTTTTAATAAGTTTTGAACTTGCTTTTTGATTAACTATCTTGTCACATTGGGTTTCTGTTCTTTTGGCTTTATGACATCATATTCAATCTGATTCATTTGCTGTGTATTTCAGTACATATGTTATTTATTGGTTTGCATTACTATTCATAATTAGTCTTTGTTTGAAACAATTGTTGATAGTTGCTTGGTTTAATTAATATACATGATTTTATGTTATAGGTGCACTTTCTATGAGGTTATGTGTCAGTTATCTGGTAACAATGTGCAACATATTCTTATGCAGTATTTGACTCTACTATTATCATTTCATTATGGCATTCTACTACAATGGTTTAATTATTAAGTAATACACATGTTTACACTATTTGTTGAAACAATAACACAAGTATTCTTAGTCTAATAGTATTACATTTCTTGTTGGGTTGTACCTAGTTTTTGGTACATTGATTGTTTTATACCTAACAAACTAGCTTATTTGCTACTATTTGTTCTGGATTTTATCTATATTTTATTTTGTCTTGCCGTGGCATTCAGTTACATTTCATTTTAAGGCTTACAAAGCTTTTATTATCAGTCCCTATGAACAATTAATTTACTGTTCTATCTCATATTTCTCTTGGTGGTCTTAATGATTATCTATGTTGTGTTACAATCTTGATTAAACTGGTCACACTAATTGTCTGTGCATTTTAACTAGTTAATCTTGGATTCTTTCACTTATAATGGTAACTCATTTTCCTCTGTTATAAACATTCTCACTTGTATTGTCTGTGGTGTTTATTTGGGGTAAAAATGGTTATCATGTTACAGGTTGTCACACTTATATTAAGTTTTCACTGTTATTGTTTGTGATTATTGAATTATGCTAAACACTGGTTTCTTTGTAGTTGATCTTCGAATAATCATTACACTTCTTCCGGTCACTAATATAGTTCCTTGTATACCTGGTGAATGGTGATTTCTTGTACTGTCCATACATTATCTTCATTCTTCGTGGTATGTTTCCTTTGCTCTTCTTCTTCCTTTCTTCTTCTGGTTAATTGTTGTTCACCATCGGTGTTCTCCTGGGTTATACATTACTTGTGATAATCAATGTTCCCTTAGTCTTGTCATATTCTTCAATATTTCTATTCGTGGTTGTCATTGTTCCATAGTATTTTATACTAATAAATAAATTTGTTTGTTTTATCATCACTGCGGTTGTTCTTGAGTTGGCTCCTCTTCATTTTAATGATTATTTTCGTTGTTTCCCCTCACTATTTGGACCTATTGGGCCTGGTTTCTAACATATTATATTGGCTCGTTGTCATTTTCTCTCTCTTTTGTACTCGATGATGCTATATTACTCTTCCTTCTTTTTTGTTGGATTTGATTCAATAATATACCTTTGTAGATACACACTTTGTCTATATTCTCCTGTTCCTTATTTTATGTACTTTGAAATATTTTCATGATCTCCCGTTACTTGACGTAATAATTAGTTATTTTATGTAACTGCCAATTTGGTACGTTACAATATTAACTGAATTAAGTAACTCCTCTTATCGGTTGGTATGATTATCTACCTTTTAAATATTAGAAAGTCAAATGATAAAGAAATCGGTGATCGCTAACGATCCGTTTTCAAAACAAAAAACCCTAAGACGGGTGTATTTATCTGTACAGTGAGTATATGGAGATGTTTGACGTCGGATTGCTGAGTCCTGGTGAAATATTATCAAATCCACCACATTGTTAAAGGAAATATAAAAAATCGGTATGGAGAACCATACATGACTTATATGTTCTAATATTTATTTATATTTAAAATTTTTAAATATAAATTGAAATAAAAAAATCGGTATGGAGAACCATACATGACTTCCATATTCTAAGATTTATATTTAAAATCATTTTCGAAATGTAATATTACCATAGAAACTACTTCTTTCTACTTACTGCTTCAGCCTTAACCACAGTACTGTGGTAAACACGTGTGTGTGTGTGTGTGTGTGTGTGTGTGTGTGTGTGTGTGTGTGTGTGTGTGTGTGTGTGTGTGTGTGTGTGTGTGTGTGTGTGTGTGTGTGTGTGTGTGTGTGTGTGTGTGTGTGTGTTCCCTGCCTTTTTATTGCGGTAGTCATAATAATAAAATGGAAACGTAAACATTACATAACTGAGATATGCTTGCCTGCCACGAACGATATATTTTCTCTCATACATGATTTACATTAAAATGAAAAAATTATAATTTTATTGCCTGGCAACAAAATTATTTTATTTTTAACAATTACCATTGTTTGAAAAAGGTTAAATGAATTTTCAAGTACTTTACTGTTGTTAAAACGTAAAAGGTTGCAGGTAAACTACCCCTTCCCCTTAACCGATCTTCACCAAAATCAAAAGGCCTTGAGGTCACTACAATTCAGGGGTGCATGCAAAAAAATATTTGATTCTGTTTGAATATGCGGCAGTTACCGTTCGTCATAGAAAAAATTACCCTTGTTAAAACATAAAATGTTGCAGGTAAACTACCCTATTCCCTTAACCGATCTTCACCAAAACCAAAAGACCTTGAGAACTCTACAATTCAGGGCTGTATGCAAAACATTATTTGATTCTGTTTGAATTTGCGGCTGTTATCGTTTGCCAAAACAAAAAATTACCCTTGATAAAAAAAACGCTGCCGGTAAACTACCTCTTTCCCTTAACCGATCTTCTCCGAAAACAATAGGTCTTGAGTACTCTACAAATCAGGGCTGTATGCAAAAACTTATATGATTCTGTTTGAATTTGCGGCTGTTATCGTTTGCCATAGAAAATACCCTTTTTAAAACATAAAACGTTGCAGGTAAACTACCCCTTTCCCTTAACCGATCTTCACCAAAAACAATAGATCTTGAGAACTCTACAATTCAGGGCTGTATCCAAAAGAGTAGTAAATTCTGTTTACATTTGCGGCTGTTATCGTTTGACATAGGAAAAAATTACCCTTGATTTAAAAAAACCGTTGCAGGTAAACTACCCCTTTCCCTTGCGGCTGTTATCGTTTGACATAGGAAAAAATTACCCTTGATTTAAAAAAACCGTTGCAGGTAAACTACCCCTTTACCTTAACCTATCTTCACCAAAAACAATAGGTCTTGAGTACTCTACAAATCAGGGCTGCATGCAAAAAATTATTTGATTCTGTTTGAATTTGCGGCTGTTATCGTTTGCCATAGAAAAAAAAATCTATAGACAGACAGACACACAGATAGACACACAGACAGACACACACACAGACACTTTTCGAAAAATGACTTTTTTTCATGTTTTGAGTGTAATACAATCAGTATCTGCAATAATCTGGAACACGATTTTTTTTGCCATCACCATACTTCCATTTCCTTAAGGAACATGGAAGTAAAAATATCGGTATGGAGAACCATACATGACTTCCATATTCTAAGATTTATATTTAAAATCATTTTCACCCAAACAGCCAGGCTGTGTCTTACCTGCCTTTTTATTGCTGTATTAAATGAAAAATATTATATTACATTAAAATGAAAAAATTATAATTTTATTGCCTGGCAACAAAATTATTTTATTTTTAACAATTACCATTGTTTCAAAAATTTAAATAAATTTTCAAGTACTTTACTCTTGTTAAAACGTAAAAGGTTGCTGGTAAACTACCCCTTCCCCTTAACCGATCTTCACCAAAATCGAAAGTCATTGAGGCCTCTACAATTCAGGGACGTATGCTAAAAATTATTTGATTCTGTTTGAATTTGCGGCTGCTATCGTTTGCCATAGAAAATACGCTTGATAAAAAAACGTTGCAGGTAAACTACCCCTTCCCCTTAACCGATCTTCACCAAAAACAATAGGTCTTGAGTACTCTACAAATCAGGGCTGTATGCAAAACATTATTTGATTCTGTTTGAATTTGCGGCTGTTATCGTTTGCCATAGAAAATACCCTTGTTAAAAAAACGTTGCAGGTAAACTACCCCTTTACCTCAACCGATCTTCACCAAAAACAATAGGTCTTGAGAACTCTACAATTTAGGGCTGTATGCAAATAATCTTTTGATTCTGTTTGAATTTGCGGCTGTTATCGTTTGCCATAGGAAATACCCTTGTTAAAACATAAAACGTTACAGGTAAACTACCCCTTTCCCTTAACCGATCTTCACCAGAAACAATAGGTCTTGAGTACTCTACAAATCAGGGCTGTACGCAAAACATTATTTGATTCTGTTTGAATTTGCGGCTGTTATCGTTTGCCATAGAAAATACCCTTTTTAAAAAAACGTTGCAGGTAAACTACCCCTTTCCCTCAACCGATCTTCACCAAAAACAATAGGTCTTGAGAACTCTACAATTTAAGGCTGTATGCAAATAATCTTTTGATTCTGTTTGAATTTGCGGCTGTTATCGTTTGCCATAATAAATACCCTTGTTAAAACATAAAACGTTACAGGTAAACTACCCCTTTCCCTTAACCGATCTTCACCAAAATCAAAAGACCTTGAGAACTCTACAATTCAGGGCTGTATGCGAAACATTATTTCGTTCTGTATGAATTTGCGGCTGTTATCGTTTGCCAAACAAACAAAATTACCCTTGCTAAAAAAAAACCGTTGCAGGTAAACTACCCCTTTCCCTCAACCGATCTTCACCAAAAACAATAGGTCGCGAGTACTCTGCAAATCAGGGCTGCCTGCAAAAAATTATTTGATTCTGTTTGAATTTGCGGCAGTTATCGTTTGCCATAGAAAAAAAATCTACAGACAGACAGACACAAGACAGACAGACAGACAGACACACAGACACTTTTCGGAAAACGACTTTTTTTCATGTTTTGAGTGTAGTACAATCAGAATCTGCAATAATCTCGAACACGATTTTTTTTGCCATCACCATACTTCCATTCCTTAAGGAATATGGAAGTAATAACCTCCTCCTCCTTCAACTACCCTTTTCATTTATAGATATTTCATCTACCTTTCTACAGGGGATTATTATGACCTTTTCAGGCTACTTTATTTATCAAATTAAGTACTTTACTCTTGTAAAAACGTGAAACGTTGCAGGTAAATTACCCCTTTCCCTTAATCGATCTTTACAAAATCAGTAGGTCTTTAGTCCTCTACAACTCGGGCACATGTGCAAAAAATTATTAGGTTCTGTTTGAATTTGCGACAGTTATCGTTCGCCATAGAAAAAGTTCTACACACAGACACACACAGACACTTTTCGGAAAATGAATTTTCTTCATGTTTTGAGGGTAGTACTATCAGAATCAGCCCTTATCTCGAACACGATTTTTTTTTGCGATCACCATACTTCCATTTCCTTACGGAACATGGAAGTAAAAAAATTCAGATTAGCGCTTTCAAGCTTCACAGCTCATCACATTGTATATTTCTAAATCTGATGATTTTCACCCCTTACACCTTGTAGACATCGAGACAGTTGAGGGTCTGTGAGGAGACCCGAGATACTGCAAGAGACCATACGAAGACTTATATTGCTAAATTTGCGTGGCGCCGGCGTATTCAAGATTTAAATCTTTAGACAAAATCTAGTAGATTTTACGGTTTCGTATATACGCGGTTTGGGCTACGCAAACAAAAAAACATACAATGCTTCATTCGTAATTTTTTTTATATAAATATAAAAAAATTGTCTATACTTCATACAAAAACAGGGATATTCTTCGCAAGAACTCTACGTAAATTGAACGAGGGAAGCGAGTTCTCAGTTTCAACTCGATCGTTTGGCATTTGTCTGTCTGTCTATCTTCTCTGTGTATGTCTGTCTATCCGTATGTCTGTCTATTTGTCTATCTCTTTGTGGTATGTCTCACGATAACGTTTGAATGCATCAACCGATTTTAGTAAAACTTGGCATGCGTGTCCATACTTTTACCTTACAGAATCCTATTGGTTTTCAGATTGATTCCACAAAAAATAAGGCTGCGAGAGGTAAAAATGTGAAGGGGTAAAAGATTACAAAAACCCATGTGGGTTATCACAGTAACCAAAATTACTGTGATAACCCACAACGTAGAGAATTTAATCTCGATCCAAATATAGTGTTCAGCTTTGAAAATTTCAAAATTTTTGGACGTCAGAGTTTGGGCATTCAATAGAGTTTGGTGAAAATTCATGTGCAGTTTCAAATTAAAGAGAAATTTAACTAAATCTGAATGTAGTGTTAAGTTTTGGAAATTCAATATTTTTGACCCCAGGACCCAAAATAATTATGAAAATTTGGACAGAATTGTAACGATCCAGCTGGAAGTCAAACTAACAGGAATTGAAACCGAATGCGACCGTTTCAGATTTTTAGTATGTATGTACGCTTATGTGTTTTACAATTATTGTTAGTCTATATAATTACTTCCATGTTCCATAAGAAAATGAAAGTATGGTCATGGTGAAAAAATCGTGTTCGAGATAACGGCAGATTCTGATTGTACTACCATCAAAATATGAAAAAAGTCATTTTTCGAAAAGTGTCTGTGTAGAATTTTTTTTATGGCAAACGATAACAGCCGCAAATTCAAACAGAATCAAATAATATTTTGCATACAGTCATGAATTGTAGAGGACTCGAGGCCTATTGTTTGTGGTGAAGATCGGTTAAGGGAAAGGGGTAGTTTATCAGCAACGTTTTACGTTTTTAACTAGAGTAAAGTGCTTAATTTTGATAAATAAAGTATCCTGAAAATAAGGTCATAATAATCCACTGTAGAAAGGTAGATGAAATATCTATAAATGAAAAGGGTAGTTGAAGGGGGAGGAGGTAATTTTTTTACTTCCATATTCCTTAAGGAAATGGAAGTATGGTGATGGCAAAAAAAATCGTGTTCGAGATTATTGCAGATTCTGATTGAACTACACTCAAAACATGAAAAAAAGTCGTTTTTCGAAAGTGTCTGTGTGTCTGTCTGTAGATTTTTTTCTATGGCAAACGATAATTGCCGCAAATTCAAACAGAATCAAATAATTTTTGCGTACAGCCCTGATTTGTAGAGTACTCAAGACTTATTGTTTTTGGTGAAGATCGGTTGAGGGAAAGGGGTAGTTTACCAGCAACGGTTTTTTTTATCAAGGGTATTTTTTTTTTTGGCAAACGATAACAGCCGCAAATTCAAACAGAATCAAAAGATTATTTGCATACAGCCCTAAATTGTAGAGTTCTCAAGACCTATTGTTTTTGGTGAAGATCGGTTACGGGAAAGGGGTAGTTTACCTGCAACGTTTTATGTTTTAACTAGTGTATTTTCTATGGCAAACGATAACAGCCGCAAATTCAAACAGAATCAAATAATTTTTTGCATACAGCCCTGATTTGTAAAGTACTCAAGACCTATTGTTTTTGGTGAAGATCGGTTAAGGGGAAAGGGTAGTTTACCTGCAACCTTTTACGTTTTAAAAACAGTGAAGTACTTGAAAATTCATTTAAACTTTTTCAAACAATGGTAATTGTTAAAAAATCGGTATGGAGAACCATACATGACTTCCGTATTCTAAGATTTATTTTTAAAATCATTTTCAAATGAAATATTACCATAGAAACTACTTCTTTCTACTTACTGCTTCAGCCTTAACCACAGTACTGTGGTCACTAACATATACCACCTCACGTTATCGCACTCGATTTTCACTGATGATGGAAGTCATTGGGATTGCCGAAAAGTCTGGTTTTGTAGAAAATATTGGACTACGGCCAAATATCCCGGGAAGGAATTTTAACAAAAACTACTTCTTTGTTGCCGATAACGTTGTACACATATATATAAAAAATATGCACAAAATTAATGGCTTGTATAAGTTAATGATTGATCTCCATTAAGTAGTGCTCAAGCTTCCAATGTTTTAATATTATGATGTCCGTAATTAAAACATCAGAGCAGGTTTAGTGTGTATGAGGGTTCACCGTGGACAAAAATTTTCAACATTTCCTATTGAGCGTTGCTTAGAATAAATCTGCGAATCTACAGTGTACGTTTCACAGAACAAACACGCGGAAAAGAAGGAGCGCTCCGAAGTCACTCATGGACCCTCAGCATCTTGCAGAGGGTTCATTCCCTAAAGACGAAAAGTCTGTCTATGAATCGTTCCTCTGTAAACACGTGCAGTTACACTGCCCAGCGATCAACAGGAAGGAAATCGCTATCCACGCTGGACACTTTTTCGGCTTGCATGCGTTATGTTGGTATGGGTTCGGCACTTTCCATTTAAAAACCGTGCAAATGTAAGAAAATAAACATGAATGAGTCCAGAAATAACGCGAATTGTGTGTGTGTGTGTGTGTGTGTGTGTGTGTGTGTGTGTGTGTGTGTGTGTGTGTGTGTGTGTGTGTGTGTGTGTGTGTGTGTGTGTGTGTGTGTGTGTGTGTGTGTGTGTGTGTGTGTGTGTGTGTGTGTGTGTGTGTGTGTGTGTGTGTGTGTGTGTGTGTGTGTGTGTGTGTGTGTCTTCCCTGCCTTTTTATTGCGGTAGTGATAATAATAAAATGGAAACGTAAACAGTACATAACTGAGATATGCTTGCCTGCCACGCACGATATATTTTCTCTTATACATGACTAGCAGAATACCCGTGCTTCGCTACGGAGTTTTACGTTGTACGTAATTAAAATGTTAGTTTAATTAATAAAGTTTAATTAAAGTAGGCTTCTTAAAAATAAATAGCTGTTGCCCACAACTTCGTTCGCGTGGTCTTCAATTTAATGCGATAATATATTTAGAACAGAATCTATTCTATTGGGTTGCCATAGTAACCAGATCTAATAGTTTTTTAAGACCGCAAAGGACCCCCCAGAGGATCGTATCGAAAAAAACACCTGTCCTATGTTGGTTCTCCCGTTGCGTAAAATATTTGTGCCAAGTTTGGTTGAAATCGGTCCAATGGTTTAGGTGGAGACGTGGAAGACCCCAAAGGACCCCCCAAAGGATCGTATAGAAAAAAACACTTGTCCTATGTTGGTTCTCCCTTTGCGTAAAATATTTGTGCCAAGTTTGGTTGAAATCGGTCCAGTGGTTTAGGAGGCGATGTGGAAGACCCCAAAGAACCCCCAAAAGGACCCCATCGAAAAAACACCTATCCTATGTTGGTTCTCCCGTTGCGTAAAATATTTGTGCCAAGTTTGGTTGAAATCGGTACAGTGGTTTAGGAGAAGATGTGGAAGAAACCTTCGCGGACGTGCGCACCATAACTCACCGAAGTTTCATCGCAATCGGATGAATGGTATAGGAACGCATACGGGACAAACAAAGAAACATTCATTTTTATATATAAGATGTAAACTATACCACTTACTTGACATAAACCGTGATAGCTAAGCTAATGTACAACATATATGTATTAATTATACACATAAATGTTCCTCGATAGACACTCCATCTATTGGCGAAAACTTTAATAAAATCCGTTCAGTACTTCCTGAGATTAGCGATTTCAAACACAGAGAGAAAACGGACCGACTTTACTTTATACTATGTACAGATTTACATTAAAATGAAAAATTTATAATTTTATTGCCTGGCAACAAAATTATTTTATTTTTAAAAATTACCATTGTTTGAAAAAGTTTAAATGAATTTTCAAGTACATTACTCTTGTTAAAACGTAAAAGGTTACAGGTAAACTACCCCTTCCCCTTAACCGATCTTTACCAAAATCAAAAGACCTTGAGTCCTCTACAATTCAGTGACGTATGCAAAAAATTATTTGATTCTGTTTGAATATGTGGCAGTTACCGTTCGTCATAGAAAATACGCTTGATAAAAAAACGTTGCTGGTAAACTACCCCTTCCCCTTAACCGATCTTCACCAAAAACAACAGGTCTTGAGTACTCTACACATCACGGCGGTATGCAAACAATTATTTGATTCTGTTTGAATTTGCGGCTGTTATCGTTTGCCATAGAAAATACCCTTGATAAAAAAACGCTGCAGGTAAACTACCACTTTCCCTTAACCGATCTTCACCAAAAACAATAGGTCTTGAGAACTCTACAATTTAGGGCTGCATGCAAATAATCTTTTGATTCTGTTTGAATTTGCGGCTGTTATCGTTTGCCATAGAAAATACCCTTGTTAAAACATAAAACGTTGCAGGTAAACTACCCCTTTCCCTTAACCGATCTTCACCAAAAACAATAGGTCGTGAGTACTCTACAAATCAGGCCTGTATGCAAAAAATTATTTGATTCTGTTTCAATTTGCGGCAGTTATCGTTTGCCATAGAAAAAAAATCTACACACAGACACACAGATAGACAGACAGACAGACACACACACAGACACTTTACGGAAAACGACTTTTTTTCATGTTTTGAGTGTAGTAGAATCAGAATCTGCAATAATCTCGAACACGATTTTTTTTGCCATCACCATACTTCCATTCTTTAAGGAATATGGAAGTAAAATCGGTATGGAGAACCATACATGACTTCCATATATTAAGATTTATATTTAAAATCATTTTCGAAATGAAATATTACCATAGAAACTACTTCTTTCTACTTACTTCTTCAGCCTTAACCACAGTACTGTGGTCACTAACGTATACCACCTCACGTTATCGCACTCGATTTTCACTGATGATGGAAGTCGATGGCATTGCCGAAACGTCTGGTTTTGTAGAAAACATTGGACATATCCCGGGAAGGAATTTTAACAAAAGCTACTTCTTTGTTGCCGATAACGTTGTACACATATATATAAAAAATATGCATAAAATTAATGGCTTTTATAAGTTAATGTTTGATCTCCATTAAGTAGTGCTCAAGTTTCCAAAGTTTTAATATTATGATGTCCGTAATTAAAACATCAGAGCAGGTTTAGTGTGTATGAGGGTACACCGTGGACAAAATTTTCAACATTTCCTATTGAGAATTGCTTAGAGTAAAGCTGTGAATCTACAGTGTACGTTTCACAGAACAAACACCCGGAAAAGAAGGAGCGCTCCGAAGTCACTCATGCACCCTCAGCATCTTGCAGTGGGTTCATTCCCTAAAGACGAAAAGTCTGTCTATGAGTCGTTCCTCTGTAAACACGTGCAGTTACACTGCCCAGCGATCCACAGGAAGCAAATCGGTATCCACGCTGGACACTTTTTCGGCTTGCACGCGTTATGTTGGTATGGGTTTCGGCACTTTCCATTTAAAAAGCGTGCAAATGTAAGAAAATAAACATGAATGAGGCCAGAAATAACGCGAATTGTGTGTGTGTGTGTGTGTGTGTGTGTGTGTGTGTGTGTGTGTGTGTGTGTGTGTGTGTGTGTGTGTGTGTGTGTGTGTGTGTGTGTGTGTGTGTGTGTGTGTGTGTGTGTGTGTGTGTGTGTGTGTGTCTTCCCTGCCTTTTTATTGCGGTAGTGATAATAATAAAATGGAAACGTAAACAGTACATAACTTAGATATGCTTGCCTGCCACGCACGATATATTTTCTCTTATACATGACTAGCAGAATACCCGTACTTCGCTACGGAGTTTTACGTTGTACGTAATTAAAATGTTAGTTTAATTAATAAAGTTTAATTAAAGTAGGCTTCTTAAAAATAAATAGCTGTTGCCCACAACTTCGTTCGCGTGGTCTTCAATTTAATGCGATAATATATTTAGAACAGAATCTATTCTATTGGGTTACCATAGTAACCAGATCTAATAGTTTTTTAAGACCGCAAAGGACCCCCCAGAGGATCGTATCGAAAAAAACACCTGTCCTATGTTGGTTCTCCCGTTGCGTAAAATATTTGTGCCAAGTTTGGTTGAAATCGGTCCAATGGTTTAGGTGGAGACGTGGAAGACCCCAAAGGACCCCCCAAAGGATCGTATAGAAAAAAACACTTGTCCTATGTTGGTTCTCCCTTTGCGTAAAATATTTGTGCCAAGTTTGGTTGAAATCGGTCCAGTGGTTTAGGAGGCGATGTGGAAGACCCCAAAGAACCCCCAAAAGGACCCCATCGAAAAAACACCTATCCTATGTTGGTTCTCCCGTTGCGTAAAATATTTGTGCCAAGTTTGGTTGAAATCGGTACAGTGGTTTAGGAGAAGATGTGGAAGAAACCTTCGCGGACGTGCGCACCACAACTCACCGAAGTTTCATCGCAATCGGATGAATGGTATAGGAACGCATACGGGACAAACAAAGAAACATTCATTTTTATATATAAGATGTAAACTATACCACTTACTTGACATAAACCGTGATAGCTAAGCTAATGTACAACATATATGTATTAATTATACACATAAATGTTCCTCGATAGACACTCCATCTATTGGCGAAAACTTTAATAAAATCCGTTCAGTACTTCCTGAGATTAGCGATTTCAAACACAGAGAGAAAACGGACCGACTTTACTTTATACTATGTACAGATTTACATTAAAATGAAAAATTTATAATTTTATTGCCTGGCAACAAAATTATTTTATTTTTAAAAATTACCATTGTTTGAAAAAGTTTAAATGAATTTTCAAGTACTTTACTCTTGTTAAAACGTAAAAGGTTACAGGTAAACTACCCCTTCCCCTTAACCGATCTTTACCAAAATCAAAAGGCCTTGAGTCCTCTACAATTCAGTGACCTATGCAAAAAATTATTTGATTCTGTTTGAATATGTGGCAGTTACCGTTCGTCATAGAAAATACGCTTGATAAAAAAACGTTGCTGGTAAACTACCCCTTCCCCTTAACCGATCTTCACCAAAAACAACAGGTCTTGAGTACTCTACACATCACGGCGGTATGCAAACAATTATTTGATTCTGTTTGAATTTGCGGCTGTTATCGTTTGCCATAGAAAATACCCTTGATAAAAAAACGCTGCAGGTAAACTACCACTTTCCCTTAACCGATCTTCACAAAAAAACAATAGGTCTTGAGAACTCTGCAATTTAGGGCTGTATGCAAATAATCTTTTGATTCTGTTTGAATTTGCGGCTGTTATCGTTTGCCATAGAAAATACCCTTGTTAAAACATAAATCGTTGCAGGTAAACTACCCCTTTCCCTTAACCGATCTTCACCAAAAACAATAGGTCGTGAGTACTCTACAAATCAGGGCTGTATGCAAAAATTATTTGATTCTGTTTCAATTTGCGGCAGTTATCGTTTGCCATAGAAAAAAAATCTACACACAGACACACAGACACACAGATAGACAGACAGACAGATACACACACAGACACTTTACGGAAAACGACTTTTTTTCATGTTTTGAGTGTAGTAGAATCAGAATCTGCAATAATCTCGAACACGATTTTTTTTGCCATCACCATACTTCCATTCCTTAAGGAATATGGAAGTAAAATCGGTATGGAGAACCATACATGACTTCCATATACTAAGATTTATATTTAAAATCATTTTCGAAATGAAATATTACCATAGAAACTACTTCTTTCTACTTACTTCTTCAGCCTTAACCACAGTACTGTGGTCACTAACGTATACCACCTCACGTTATCGCACTCGATTTTCACTGATGATGGAAGTCGATGGCATTGCCGAAACGTCTGGTTTTGTAGAAAACATTGGACATATCCCGGGAAGGAATTTTAACAAAAGCTACTTCTTTGTTGCCGATAACGTTGTACACATATATATAAAAAATATGCATAAAATTAATGGCTTGTATAAGTTAATGTTTGATCTCCATTAAGTAGTGCTCAAGTTTCCAAAGTTTTAATATTATGATGTCCGTAATTAAAACATCAGAGCAGGTTTAGTGTGTATGAGGGTACACCGTGGACAAAATTTTCAACATTTCCTATTGAGAATTGCTTAGAGTAAAGCTGTGAATCTACAGTGTACGTTTCACAGAACAAACACCCGGAAAAGAAGGAGCGCTCCGAAGTCACTCATGGACCCTCAGCATCTTGCAGAGGGTTCATTCCCTAAAGACGAAAAGTCTGTCTATGAGTCGTTCCTCTGTAAACACGTGCAGTTACACTGCCCAGCGATCCACAGGAAGCAAATCGGTATCCACGCTGGACACTTTTTCGGCTTGCACGCGTTATGTTGGTATGGGTTTCGGCACTTTCCATTTAAAAAGCGTGCAAATGTAAGAAAATAAACATGAATGAGGCCAGAAATAACGCGAATTGTGTGTGTGTGTGTGTGTGTGTGTGTGTGTGTGTGTGTGTGTGTGTGTGTGTGTGTGTGTGTGTGTGTGTGTGTGTGTGTGTGTGTGTGTGTGTGTGTGTGTGTGTGTGTGTGTGTGTGTGTGTGTGTGTGTGTGTGTGTGTGTGTGTGTGTGTGTGTGTGTGTCTTCCCTGCCTTTTTATTGCGGTAGTGATAATAATAAAATGGAAACGTAAACAGTACATAACTTAGATATGCTTGCCTGCCACGCACGATATATTTTCTCTTATACATGACTAGCAGAATACCCGTACTTCGCTACGGAGTTTTACGTTGTACGTAATTAAAATGTTAGTTTAATTAATAAAGTTTAATTAAAGTAGGCTTCTTAAAAATAAATAGCTGTTGCCCACAACTTCGTTCGCGTGGTCTTCAATTTAATGCGATAATATATTTAGAACAGAATCTATTCTATTGGGTTACCATAGTAACCAGATCTAATAGTTTTTTAAGACCGCAAAGGACCCCCCAGAGGATCGTATCGAAAAAAACACCTGTCCTATGTTGGTTCTCCCGTTGCGTAAAATATTTGTGCCAAGTTTGGTTGAAATCGGTCCAATGGTTTAGGTGGAGACGTGGAAGACCCCAAAGGACCCCCCAAAGGATCGTATAGAAAAAAACACTTGTCCTATGTTGGTTCTCCCTTTGCGTAAAATATTTGTGCCAAGTTTGGTTGAAATCGGTCCAGTGGTTTAGGAGGCGATGTGGAAGACCCCAAAGAACCCCCAAAAGGACCCCATCGAAAAAACACCTATCCTATGTTGGTTCTCCCGTTGCGTAAAATATTTGTGCCAAGTTTGGTTGAAATCGGTACAGTGGTTTAGGAGAAGATGTGGAAGAAACCTTCGCGGACGTACGCACCACAACTCACCGAAGTTTCATCGCAATCGGATGAATGGTATAGGAACGCATACGGGACAAACAAAGAAACATTCATTTTTATATATAAGATGTAAACTATACCACTTACTTGACATAAACCGTGATAGCTAAGCTAATGTACAACATATATGTATTAATTATACACATAAATGTTCCTCGATAGACACTCCATCTATTGGCGAAAACTTTAATAAAATCCGTTCAGTACTTCCTGAGATTAGCGATTTCAAACACAGAGAGAAAACGGACCGACTTTACTTTATACTATGTACAGATTTACATTAAAATGAAAAATTTATAATTTTATTGCCTGGCAACAAAATTATTTTATTTTTAAAAATTACCATTGTTTGAAAAAGTTTAAATGAATTTTCAAGTACTTTACTCTTGTTAAAACGTAAAAGGTTACAGGTAAACTACCCCTTCCCCTTAACCGATCTTTACCAAAATCAAAAGGCCTTGAGTCCTCTACAATTCAGTGACGTATGCAAAAAATTATTTGATTCTGTTTGAATATGTGGCAGTTACCGTTCGTCATAGAAAATACGCTTGATAAAAAAACGTTGCTGGTAAACTACCCCTTCCCCTTAACCGATCTTCACCAAAAACAACAGGTCTTGAGTACTCTACACATCACGGCGGTATGCAAACAATTATTTGATTCTGTTTGAATTTGCGGCTGTTATCGTTTGCCATAGAAAATACCCTTGATAAAAAAACGCTGCAGGTAAACTACCACTTTCCCTTAACCGATCTTCACAAAAAAACAATAGGTCTTGAGAACTCTGCAATTTAGGGCTGTATGCAAATAATCTTTTGATTCTGTTTGAATTTGCGGCTGTTATCGTTTGCCATAGAAAATACCCTTGTTAAAACATAAATCGTTGCAGGTAAACTACCCCTTTCCCTTAACCGATCTTCACCAAAAACAATAGGTCGTGAGTACTCTACAAATCAGGGCTGTATGCAAAAATTATTTGATTCTGTTTCAATTTGCGGCAGTTATCGTTTGCCATAGAAAAAAAATCTACACACAGACACACAGACACACAGATAGACAGACAGACAGATACACACACAGACACTTTACGGAAAACGACTTTTTTTCATGTTTTGAGTGTAGTAGAATCAGAATCTGCAATAATCTCGAACACGATTTTTTTTGCCATCACCATACTTCCATTCCTTAAGGAATATGGAAGTAAAATCGGTATGGAGAACCATACATGACTTCCATATACTAAGATTTATATTTAAAATCATTTTCGAAATGAAATATTACCATAGAAACTACTTCTTTCTACTTACTTCTTCAGCCTTAACCACAGTACTGTGGTCACTAACGTATACCACCTCACGTTATCGCACTCGATTTTCACTGATGATGGAAGTCGATGGCATTGCCGAAACGTCTGGTTTTGTAGAAAACATTGGACATATCCCGGGAAGGAATTTTAACAAAAGCTACTTCTTTGTTGCCGATAACGTTGTACACATATATATAAAAAATATGCATAAAATTAATGGCTTGTATAAGTTAATGTTTGATCTCCATTAAGTAGTGCTCAAGTTTCCAAAGTTTTAATATTATGATGTCCGTAATTAAAACATCAGAGCAGGTTTAGTGTGTATGAGGGTACACCGTGGACAAAATTTTCAACATTTCCTATTGAGAATTGCTTAGAGTAAAGCTGTGAATCTACAGTGTACGTTTCACAGAACAAACACCCGGAAAAGAAGGAGCGCTCCGAAGTCACTCATGGACCCTCAGCATCTTGCAGAGGGTTCATTCCCTAAAGACGAAAAGTCTGTCTATGAGTCGTTCCTCTGTAAACACGTGCAGTTACACTGCCCAGCGATCCACAGGAAGCAAATCGGTATCCACGCTGGACACTTTTTCGGCTTGCACGCGTTATGTTGGTATGGGTTTCGGCACTTTCCATTTAAAAAGCGTGCAAATGTAAGAAAATAAACATGAATGAGGCCAGAAATAACGCGAATTGTGTGTGTGTGTGTGTGTGTGTGTGTGTGTGTGTGTGTGTGTGTGTGTGTGTGTGTGTGTGTGTGTGTGTGTGTGTGTGTGTGTGTGTGTGTGTGTGTGTGTTCCCTGCCTTTTTATTGCGGTAGTCATAATAATAAAATGGAAACGTAAACATTACATAACTGAGATATGCTTGCCTGCCACGAACGATATATTTTCTCTCATACATGATTTACATTAAAATGAAAAATATCGGTATGGAGAACCATACATGACTTCCATATTCTAAGATTTATATTTAAAATCATTTTCGAAATGAAATATTACCATAGAAACTACTTCTTTCTACTTACTGCTTCAGCCTTAACCACAGTACTGTGGTCACTAACGTATACCACCTCACGTTATCGCACTCGATTTTCACTGATGATGGAAGTCGATGGCATTGCCGAAATGTCTGGTTTTTGAGAAAACATTGGACTACGGCCAAATATCCCGGGAAGGAATTTTAACAAAAACTACTTCTTTGTTGCCGATAACGTTGTACACATATATATCTGTGGCGAAGTTACATGGAGGCAATTGAGGCAATGCCTACCCTAACAAATTCTGTAGAATAAAAATTATAAATACGTATGAACTACATAACGTAAAGATTATACATTGTTACTGTGACTGTCAAATTTATTAAACCGAAACGTGCTTTATTGAGCGACCGCTAGATGGTGACAGGTGAGATTCGGCATAGTTCGTTTAAAGCGAATGAGGCAACCTGAACTTGCCTCAGCGTTTTTTGTATACATCGTATGTAAGCAATGTAGCGGTGTGCTAGGGAAGTGTTGGGAGGGGGGATTGTCCCGCGCTGTACACATAGAGCGTTGAGGCATGCCTCACTTCTGTGGTCCAAACAGTTAAGTTAAAGCGCCTGTGTTGTTTCTAAGTGTTTATTTTATGCGGTTATTAAAAGTGTCACTGTTATTCCGCTGAACTAACAGATGATCAAGATTGTTATTTGAATTATTTGTAACATTAAACATATATATAGAAACTAACCAAGTTTAAAAATTTGAAGTTTAATCAGTTGTATTATTGTGTATGACTAATACAAGGATTGTTCAATAGACACACGTATAGAGCTGTAAAGCATTTTTTATTCAACGATTTTAAAAGAAGTCTCCAATAACATTAAGACATGAGTTCCACTGTTGCGCTAACCTGTAGATTCCCTGCTAGTAAAATTCTTACGGCTGTTTGTGGAACCATTCGGTTACACCAAACTCTACCTCAGCGTCCGATTTGACCCACCGTCCTTTTAGTGATTCCTTAAAAAAAATTTAAGATAAGATTTTTGCCTACCCATTCATTAACTACTAGCTTCGCCAGTAAGCAAATTGATGTCCATTTTTTCGGCTTGCACGCGTTATGTTGGTGTGGGTTTCGGCACTTTCCATTTAAAAAGCGTGCAAACGTAAGAAAATAAACATGAGTGAGGCCAGAAATAACGTGAATTGTGTGTTTGTGTCTTACCTGCTTTTTTATTGCCGTATTAAATGAAAAATATTATATTACATTAAAATTAAAAAATTTTAATTTTATTGCCTGGCAACAAAATTATTTTATTTTTAACAATTACCATTGTTTCAAAAAGTTTAAATAAATTTGCAAGTACTTTACTCTTGTTAAAACGTAAAAGGTTGCAGGTCAACTACCCCTTCCCCTTAACCGATCTTCACCAAAATCGAACGTCCTTGAGATCTCTACAATTCAGGGATGTATGCAAAAAATTATTTGATTCTGTTCGAATTTGCGGCTGTTATCGTTTGCCATAGAAAATACGCTTGATAAAAAAACGGTGCGGGTAAACTACCCCTTCCCCTTAACCGATCTTCACCAAAAACAATAGGTCTTGAGTACTCTACAAATCAGGGCTGTATGCAAAACATTATTTGATTCTGTTTGAATTTGCGGCTGTTATCGTTTGCCATAGAAAATACCCTTTTTAAAAAAACGTTGCAGGTAAACTACCCCTTTCCCTCAACCGATCTTCACCAAAAACAATAGGTCTTGAGAACTCTATAATTTAGGGCTGCATGCAAATAATCGTTTGATTCTGTTTGAATTTGCGGCTGTTATCGTTTGCCATAATAAATACCCTTGTTAAAACATAAAACGTTACAGGTAAACTACCCCTTTCCCTTAACCGATCTTCACCAAAAACAATAGGTCTTGAAAACTGTACAATTCAGGGTTGTATACGAAACATTATTTAAGTCTGTTTGAATTTGCGGCTGTTATCGTTTGCCAAAAAAAAAATTTCCCTTGATAAAAAAAACCGTGCAGGTAAACTACCCCTTCCCCTTAACCGATCTTCACCAAAAACAATAGGTCGCGAGTACTCTACAAATCAGGCCTGTATGCAAAAAATTATTTGATTCTGTTTTAATTTGCGGCAGTTATCGTTTGCCATAGAAAATACGCTTGATAAAAAACGTTGCAGGTAAACTACCCCTTCCCCTCAAATGATCTTCACCAAAAACAATAGGTCTTGAGTACTCTACAAATCAGGGCTGTATGCAGAAAATTATTTGATTCTGTTTGAATTTGCGGCTGTTATCGTTTGCCATAAAAAATACCCTTGTTAAAAAAACGTTGTAGGTAAACTACCCCTTTCCCTTAACCGATCTTCATCAAAAACAATAGGTCTTGAGAACTCTACAATTTAGGGCTGTATGCAAGTAATCTTTTGATTCTGTTTGAATTTGCGGCTGTTATCGTTTGCCATAGGAAATACCCTTGTTAAAACATAAAACGTTACTAGTAAACTACCCCTTTCCCTTAACCGATCTTCACCAAAAACAAAAGGTCTTGAGAACTCTACAATTCAGGGCTGTATACGAAACATTATTTGATTCTGTTTGAATTTGCGGCTGTTATCGTTTGCCAAAAAAAAAAAAAATTTCCCTTGATAAAAAAAAACCGTTGCAGGTAAACTACCCCTTTCCCTCAACCGATCTCACCAAAAACAATAGGTCGCGAGTCTTCTACAAATCAGGGCTGTATGCAAAAAATTATTTGATTCTGTTTGAATTTGCGGCAGTTATCGTTTGCCATAGAAAAAAAATCTACAGACACACACACAGACACACAGACAGACACACACACACAGAGACACACACACACACAGACACTTTTCGGAAAACGACTTTTTTTCATGTTTTGAGTGTAGTAGAATCAGAATCTGCAATAATCTCGAACACGATTTTTTTTGCCATCACCATACTTCCATTCCTTAAGGAAATATGGAAGTAAAATTATAATTTTATTGCCTGGCAACAAAATTATTTTATTTTTATTACTTCCATATTCCTTAAGGAAATGGAAGTATGGTGATGGCAAAAAAAATCGTGTTCGAGATTATTGCAGATTCTGATTGTACTACACTCAAAACATGAAAAAAAGTCGTTTTTCGAAAAGTCTGTGTGTGTGTCTATCTGTGTGTCTATCTGTGTGTAGATTTTTTCTATGGCAAACGATAACTGCCGCAAATTCAAACAGAATCAAATAATTTTTTGCATACAGCCCTGATTTGTAGAGTACTCACGACCTATTGTTTTTGGTGAAGATCGGTTTAGGGAAAGGGGTAGTTTACTGGCAACGGTTTTTTTTATCAAGGGAAATTTTTTTTTTGGCAAACGATAACAGCCGCAAATTCAAACAGAATCAAATAATGTTTCCCATACAGCCCTGATTTGTAGAGTTCTCAAGACCTATTGTTTTTGGTGAAGATCGGTTAAGGGAAAGGGGTAGTTTACCGGCAACGGTTTATGTTTTAACAAGGGTATTTCCTATGGCAAACGATAACAGCCGCAAATTCAAACAGAATCAAAAGATTATTTGCATACAGCCCTAAATTGTAGAGTTCTCAAGACCTATTGTTTTTGGTGAAGATCGGTTAAGGGAAAGGGGTAGTTTACCAGCAACTTTTATGTTTTAACAAGGGTATTTTCTATGGCAAACGATAACAGCCGCAAATTCAAACAGAATCAAATAATTTTTTGCATACAGCCCTGATTTGTAGAGATCTCAAGGACTTTCGATTTTGGTGAAGATCGGTTAAGGGGAAGGGGTAGTTTACCTGCAACCTTTTACGTTTTAACAACAGTAAAGTACTTGAAAATTCATTTAACTTTTTCTAACAATGGTAATTGTTAAAAATAAAATAATTTTGTTGCCAGGGAATAAAATTATAATTTTTTCATTTTAATGTAAATTATGTATGAGTTAATATCTTTTATATATAATTCTTCTGTACGTGTGTATGTCACTGAACTCCTCCATGTATAAAATAATATATCGATCGTGGCAGGTAAGCATATCTCAGTTATGTAATGTTTACGTTTCCATTTTATTATTGCAGGTAAACTACCCCTTTCCCTCAATTGATCTTCACCAAAAACAATAGGTCGTGAGTACTCTACAAATCAGGGCTGTACGCAAAAAATTGTTTGATTCTGTTTGAATTTGCGGCAGTTATCGTTTCCCATAGAAAAAATCTACAGACAGACACACAGATAGACAGACAGACAGACAGACAGACAGACACACAGACACTTTTCGAAAAACGACTTTTTTCATGTTTTGAGTGTAGCACAATCAGAATCTGCAATAATCTCGAACACGATTTTTTTTTCCATCTCCATACTTCCATTTCCTTAAGGAATATGGAAGTAAAAATAAAATAATTTTGTTGCCAGGAAATAAAATTATAATTTTTTCATTTTAGTGTAAATCATGTATGAGAGAAAATATATCGTTCGTGGCAGGCACGCATATCTCAATTATGTAATGTTTACGTTTCCATTTTATTATTATGATTACTGCAATAAAAAGCCAGGGAAGACACACACACACACACAAAATTAGCAGCAGTAAGTAGAAAGAAGTAGTTTCTACGGTAATATTTCATTTCGAAAATGATTTTAAATATAAATCTTAGAATATGGAAGTCATGTATGGTTCTCCATACCGATTTTTTATAAATTAAAATGGTAGTTGATGATGCAGGAGGTAAATTTTTATAAGTTTTATATGTGTACTACGTCATTGACAACAAAGAAGTAGTTTCTATGGAAACATTTCATTTCACTTTAACAAAATTCTATATTTTTCATTTTAATTTAAATCACGTATGAGTGAAAATATATTGTTCGTGGCAGGCAAGCATATCTCAATTATGTAATTTTACTTTTCCAAAGTTTTATTATTGTGATTACCGCAATAAAAAGACCGGCAGGACACACACACACAAAATTCGCGTTATTTCTGGCCTCACTCATGTTTATTTTGTTATGTTTGCACGCTTTTTAAATGGAAAGTGTCGAAACCCACACCAACACAACGCGTGCAAGCCGAAAAGATGGACATCGATTTGCTGCCTGTGGATCGCTGGGCAGTGTTGTTGTATTAAAGCAATTAATACAATCTGTGTACTTATTTCTATTATGATATGAGAATTATAAACTAATATGTGCATGTATGTGTGTATGAAAAATATATAAATATTTTTCTCCTTTGGAAAATTGTTTCCTCCTTGAAAATATTTTGACCTCCCTGATGGCTAGTTATTTACTAGCCTGTGTGGAATATAGCGTTATGACATGGATCAGAATGGTGGGTGTTAAACAGGAGACACAAACGTATTAAGGAAGAAATGTTTTGCTGAGAAATTTATAATTATACGGGTGAACAGAATAGTCGTTCAGCAAATCAGAAGACAAATGGAAAGAAAGAAATCAAGACTCGGTTTTAAAAAAGAAAAATGACTAGTATAGAATTGACAGGAAAGACTTTGATAACACTACAGACATCCCTCGGCCCCTCGCAGCGAGAGTCCAATTTCACTACAGGAATCAGATCGCAGCTACCTTTAGCTAGCTCTTCGTTCGACCTACAGACATTTTATCCAAAAGTACAGTCCTTCCTCACGAAGGTTGAGAATAGTCTTAATCCACCTGACATGGTGGTACCATTTTAGCTGATACGTAATTTCTTCAGAACTCAAGCATCCACTTAATTAATTAACATTTAAATGATTTTAAATATAGGACATGGAAGTCATGTATGGTTCTCCATACCGATTTTTACTAAAGAAATAGTATAGGAATTGGGATTTTGTAATCTTTTCCATAATTAAAATATCGGTATGGAGAACCATACATGACTTCCATATTCTAAGATTTATATTTAAAATCATTTTCGAAATGAAATATTACCTAAATATTCCCTAAAGACGAAAAGTCTGTCTATGAATCGTTCCTCTGTAAACACGTGCAGTTACACTGCCCAGCGATCCACAGGAAGCAAATCGGTATCCACGCTGGACACTTTTTCGGCTTGCATGCGTTATGTTGGTATGGGTTCGGCACTTTCCATTTAAAAACCGTGCAAATGTAAGAAAATAAACATGAATGAGGCCAAAAATAACGAGAACTGTGTGTGTGTGTGTGTGTGTGTGTGTGTGTGTGTGTGTGTGTGTGTGTGTGTGTGTGTGTGTGTGTGTGTGTGTGTGTGTGTGCGTGTGTGCGTGTGTGTGTGTGTGTGTGTGTGTGTGTGTGTGTGTGTGTGTGTGTGTGTGTGTGTGTGTGTGTGTGTGTGTGTGTGTGTGTGTGTGTGTGTGTGTGTGTGTGTGTGTGTGTGTGTGTGTGTGTGTGTGTGTGTGTGTGTGTGTGTGTGTGTGTCTTCCCTGCCTTTTCATTGCGGTAGTCATAACAATAAAATGGAAACGTAAACAGTACATAACTGTGAAAAAAATACATAAATGAAAAAACTATAATTTTATTTCCTGGCAACAAAATTATTTTATTTTCAACAATTACCATTGTTTCAAAAAGTTTAAATAAATTTTCAAGTACTTTACTCTTGTTAAAACGTAAAAGGTTGCAGGTAAACTACCCCTTCCCCTTAACCGATCTTCACCAAAATCTAAAGGCCTTGAGACCTGTACAATTCAGGGACGTATGCAAAAACTTATTTGATTCTGTTTGCATTTGCGGCTGTTATCGTTTGCCATAGAAAATACGCTTGATAAAAAAACGTTGCAGGTAAACTACCCCTTCCCCTCAACTGATCTTCACCAAAAACAAAAGGTCTTGAGAACTCTACAAATCAGGGCTGTATGCAGAAAATTATTTGATTCTGTTTGAATTTGCGGCTGTTATCGTTTGCCATAGAAAATACCCTTGTCAAAAAAAACGTTGAAGGTAAACTACCCCTTTCCCTTAACTGATCTCCACCAAAAACAACAGGTCTTGAGAACTCTACAATTTAGGGCTGTATGCAAATAATCTTTTGATTCTGTTTCAATTTGCGGCTGTTATCGTTTGCCATAGGAAATACCCTTGTTAAAACATAAAACGTTACAGGTAAACTACCCCTTTCCCTTAACCGATCTTCACCAAAAACAATAGGTCGCGAGTACTCTACAAATCAGGGCTGTATGCAAAAAATTATTTGATTCTGTTTGAATTTGCGGCAGTTATCGTTTGCCATAGAAAAAAAATCTACAGACAGACACACAGACAGACAGACAGACACACAGACACACACACAGACACTTTTCGGAAACGACTTTTTTTCATGTTTTGAGTGTAGTAGAATCAGAATCTGCAATAATCTCGAACACGATTTTTTTTGCCATCACCATACTTCCATTCCTTAAGGAATATGGAAGTAAAAATTATCCAATATCAAAATTTATGTAACAATAAACGTACTTCGTTCAAAACAGTTATAGAGTTCTGCAGCTCAGGGAGTTTACTAGTTTTTAAATCTTTAATTTGAAATGCTTCAAAACCGCATGGGCGTAGGCAGAGAGATTTAGAAAGTTGAAATCGGCCGAAATTTCTCATTCAGCTAAAAACCGTAATATTTTGTATATTTTATAATAATAAAAATATTTTGGCCTTTTAAGATAGGTCTAAATATTATTTATTACAATCAGTAATAATTAATTTTGTTTATCTATATAAATGTTGTTAGGAAATAAGTAACCATAATGTTTATCCTCTCCACTTTTGTTTAACCCCCTCCCACCGCTGAATGAAATTCTGCCTACGCTCACAAAAAAAGGTAGTACCGCAGCGACAGAAGGATTAAATTGGAGGGTTAAACTCTGCCTCTCCCAAAGTGTACTAAAATAAAAAACTGTCAAACATTTTTTACACGAAAATGCTGTGTAATAATCTTGTTAGTAGACCCAAATTTAAAAAAGTGTTACTACCGTATTATCCCACACAGCTGAGAAATTAATAAAACAGCTCAAAGATAAGAGATAATCAAAATTTCTTGTACTGGTTAAATTAATAATGCTTTAATATGAGTATAACAGTCGTTTTATTTGCGTACGTATTAAACATATTAATTTAAAATAATAAATTTTGCAAGTAAGCTACTTTTACTGCATAGAAAACCCATGTTTCCTATGTTTCGCGGTCATAAAGCATTCAGAATTTCGTTGTACGCGGTGGTTCCCCAGTATTGAGACTTGCCTGTCCCTGAACAACAATTTCACCAAACGTGGTGTGTGTGTGTGTGTGTGTGTGTGTGTGTGTGTGAGGTGTTTGTAAACAAGATGTAATCACGTAAGCACTGCGGCGGTGACATGACACGTTTCACTGAACTCCAGCCACACAACACAACACAATAGGTGATTGACTTGCTACATAATCCCCGTCACTCGACAACGCCCTTGACTCTGAGAGCTCTGTTCACACTGAGATGAACGTTAAGCTCCATCTGACACGCCAACATCACATTACAACCCGTGTAGCTACACCCATCAATGTAGAATGTTCGCGAATAAATACTCGTAATGTAATAAGTACAATTATTATATTTGTCGTTTCACATATTAGTAAAACAGTTAATTAATGTCGAGATAATTTTAGCTAAATTAACGTCGTCATCATCTTTGCTTTCTGCAAATTATAAGGTGGTTTCTGCGCGAGGCACGAACACATATAATATGTGATCTGTAAATTACATGAGGCAATTTAGGATTATATGTGAGATGAAGTTCAAAAATTTGAAATATGGCAGGTTGGGGCTGTACTCAAATTTTCAAAAGGTTATTAGACGAGTGACAAATACGTAGATTGGTAATTCAGTTTTTACACATAAAGTTTATTTATTGTTCTTTTTATAATTTTTAAACAAAGTTCTTTTGAGAATTTAAGTCGAATTAAAAATTTTTAATATAGTTCTTTAAACATGTGGAAACAGCAGAGTTATGGGTCCTTTAACAACTTACTTCATTAAAAACTTAATTGACTGAACCTTCTTTATACTTACGAATAAAATTAAAACATGATTTTATGGATTTTACGTTTAAGTCATATTAAAATTATAGTCTCTGAATAATTTTCATAAATATTGAACAAATATTTACAAATGGTCTTTAATGTCTTTAAAATATTCTTTCGTATAATATTAATTCATGAAAACTTATTATTTTTCCACATCCAGGTATCAGTAGATCAGGTTCGTGCCGGATTCCGTTGCTGTGAGATCTCAACACGCCGTCTTCTGTTATCGTGTTCCTTACATTTTTTTCTTTCCCTAGGGGTGTTTTTGGGATGTCACACGTTGTTCATCCCAACGTCCCCCTCTATGCCCTCGCACAGCTGCTTTACTCAATGACGATGTCTAGCTACGAACTGTCGTATTCGAAGACTGATTCGGAATTCTCATTACAGAAATTCATTAAGTACAGTACCGCACACGGCCAGTAGCATCATAGCGTAATGCAGAATACTGTTACGACGGTCGCACGGATCGCCGTCTCGTACAGTGGAAACAAAATAACTGACACCAGACGAAGTCACTACAACTTTATTACAGTTAGACTCTTATACAATCCTTCCATTAACATTTGTCCAACACACAACAACAGAGGTTCGAGAAAAACTGTCATTTTCCCATCAGACAAATACAGGAAAAGGCGTATGAATATAACATAAAACTATACAACCAATATATAGACTTCAGACAAGCCTTTGACAGTATTAACAGAGGAAAGACGTTGAAAGAGCTTATACTTGGTATCCCGAAGAAACTCGTACAACTAGATTCGTGGAAGTTACTATGACTGGTCCCCGAGCAACGATACGAGTTGGCACTCAGTTCACATCCACATTTACTATTACCACAGGCGTTAGACAAGGAGAAGCACTACCCTCTTTACTCTCTGACTTAGTTTTAGAAGCAATAATCGACAGGTGGATATTACGGAACATATAGAAATAAAAACCACACAAATTCTTGCCTTCGCTTGTCATGCCGCCATTATACGTACAAACAAAAACTCACTGAAAGAAGGTATAATTAATATAGATAGGGGGGCAATGGATGAGGGCTAAAAGTCGATGACATAAAAACTAAATAAATGGAAATAAAAAGAATACCATGCAACAGACAACCTCTACTATGGGAAAATAATGAATTTGATCACGCAAGTGACTATTCCTACCTAGACTCACAAATAAACTACACTAACGCCATAAGCAATGATATCCATTGATAGAATAAAGTATTTACCTTATTTTGTTTGTCCGTCTGGTGGCTTTATTTCTTCTTCGTTATTACGACGCGTTTCGGGACATATGTTCCATCCTCAGGTATTGTCACTCAGCAGAGGTCGTCATTTAAGTAAAAATATCAACACATAAAACATATAACATAACTTACACATAATCAACAATAAAAACGTTTAAACTCTGGAGCACGTACAAGTCGAGATGCGCATCCCGGACTACAACGGTCGACTCAACGGTCGCGTCCGGGATGCGCATCTCGACTTGTACGTGCTCCAAAGTTTAAACGTTTTTATTGTTGATTATGTGTAAGTTATGTTATATGTTTTATGTGTTGATATTTTTACTTAAATGACGACCTCTGCTGAGTGACAATACCTGAGGATGGGACATATGTCCCGAAACGCGTCGTAATAACGAAGAAGAAATAAAGCCACCAGACGGACAAACAAAATAAGGTAAATACTTTATTCTATCAATATAAATAAGTGGCTTGGACACCGATAAACATGAATATAAAAATGATATCCAAATGAGAAATCCTTAGTGGTGAACGACGTTACTACGCCTACTCAAAATTAATGAAGTCGAAGTCACTGGTCAAAATTAAAATATAGAGAAACATAATAAGACCAGTCGTAACACTCATGTGGAACGTGGGTAGTAATACAAATAGACGAACAGTATCTAAGAATATTCGAACGAGAAATACTGAGAAAACTTTTTAAACCTCTGCAAAATAACGACGGTTCGTAACAGAGTATACAAAGGAATCACGAAATAAATCTAATACACGGAGCTGATATAGTGAGATTAATAAAGAGTAGCAGGATAGCTTGGCTGGGACACACATTGAGGATGAAACAACACAGAATTTCCAGAAAAATTCTAGACTGGAGACCACTATGTAGGAGATCAAGAGGAAGGCCGAGGAAGAGATGGATCGAGGGTACTGAGGAGTATCTGAGAAATACGCGAATAAGGATATGAAGACGACTGTAATGAAAGGGCTGAGAGAAAAATTTCTGAACAGGTTAAAACTCCTACTGGGTTGTAATGCCAATAGGAAAAGAAAGGTGTCTGCAATGAAAATGAGGATCGGATCTATTTTCAGATAACGCAAGGATAATACTGTAATAAATATGATTATTTAGGCCCTGTTATTGGATAAACTGATAATTGGACAGGCGTAGGTAGAATTTCATTTGGGGGATGGTCCAGTAAATACTGGAGGAAATAAATGTTATAGTCATCAAGATCATAGTACAAATGTGTTTTGTCATGCTAGTCGACGGTCTAAAATGACCCCATATACTTTGCATCTTCAGTTTGCTAAAGTTGACAAATGATTATCTTTCAAGGGAAAGCAAGATTCTCTGTTCGAGATGTAGCTACCCAATTCTCCTCCATCCATCCAATTACCTATGAAGACCTTGGTCCCTTACCGTTGCTGAAAACCAACAATTTTCAACATACATAAACGAACATTTGAATTTGAGGATAACACAGTGATACTAAACAGACATACAAACCAACAGACAGTTTCTACACAACTACAAGCTCATATGGACACCTAGAAGAATACTAAATAAATTGTATATAAAATAAAATACTTCAATGGAGTATTGAAGCCAAATGCTTTCTTGTCATGTTCACTTTAAAACGCATTGAATGTCCTGCAATTCAGTTCAATAAATTAGAGATTCCTAAACAACGGGAGCTGATACTTGGGACTACATTTCGACAGCTTACTAACTTGTATTCCTTAAATAACAAAATCAGGAAAGACATTGACCTAAAAGTTAAGTCAATTTACTGGTTCCTTGGTTTGTATCCAATGAGACTTTATATGCTGAGTTCAACATTCTCTTAGGTAGAGATGAGTGTAGGAAAAGAATTAAAACCCATTTCGAACATCCGAGCCATCCCAATGACGTACTTTGAACCTCATCTACGTAGTGAATCCAAAACAATTGAAAACATTTTGGGTCGGTGACTTCAGATATAAACCTCTAGCAAGATAATATCATTGGATTGATTCTCCTTCATAGACGTCAAGAAATTTACTCATAGTATATATTTTCCATACATACTATGCGTATGGTTGTATGTTCTCTACTTCTCTACTTCTCTTCTTCTTCTTCTATCAGGGACTAGTCGAATCACCTGTTCCGGTCCCAAAGGATTATACACTTCACCAACGCTTCCTAGGTCTTCCTAAACTTCGCTGTCCAACAGGCTTGTATTGTCAAACCTCTTTCCTTAGGTAACCTGCCATCTGGCATCCTATTCAGATGAACAGTCCACCTTTCTTTGTTCTCTGCAATCCAATCTTGGATATTAAAAATGTTCAACTCTTAACGAATGTCTTCGTTGTAGGTTTATCCTTTCTTGTGCAGCCTTCATCAGATCGCAAGAATCTTATGTCAAATAAATACCACTATTATATTAACGACTCGGAACACAAAGTTTTGTAAGTAAAAACATAAAGTTTTACCTTACAGCCTGAACCGGTTTTCGCCTTTAAAAGGCTTCTTCAGAGGCTGCCGCTGGTAGCGCTGTCCGTCCTGTTGTGGGCGACGGAATCGAATTTCGAAAGATCGATGCTGTGTGTGTGGGGTGAGATATGTTCGAATAATGCGTGCGATTTGAATTGTGTCTGTTCGTTTAGGATATCGTTTTTATTTGTTTTCGTGTGTTTGTATATTTCAAATTGTTCTAGAGTGTCTAGTGTTCGGCCTTTTGTGTGTACGTGTAGAATGTTCATGTTATTGTCGATGTTTTTTATGTGTGGTTTGCTTCAATGAGGTGGTTTGCAAAGGTGGATTCTGTAGTGGAGTGGAGTGCCTTTGTGTGTTCAATGTATCTCTGTTTGAAGCTACGTCCTGTCTGGCCTATGTAGAATTTGTTGCAATTTGAGCAATTTAGCTTGTAAACACCGGGTAGATCGAATTTGTTTTGTGCTTTGTGTGTGTGTTTTGATAGTGTGTGTTCTGTTTTGTTAGTAGTTTTGTAAGCGATTCTGTACCCTGCGTTTTTGAATTTGTGGGCTATTTTTTCAGTTTGTTTGTTGATGTATGTTAGTGTTATGAATTTGTTGTTTTCTGTTTTTGTCTGTTGTTTGTTTTGTGTTTTGTGTAGGAGTTTACTGACTATTGTTCTGTCATATCCGTTAGATTCTGCTAGATATTTTATCGTGTTTAGTTCGTCTTTGTAGTCTTTTTCATCTAAGGCGATGTTGTTAAGTCTTTGTATCATGGTTCTGAAGGCAGCTAGTTTGTGTTGTATTGGGTGATTGGAGTAGTTGTGTATTAGTGTGTCAGTTGTAGTTGGTTTTCTGTATATACTGAATTTGTGCCTGTGTTCTAGTTTTGTGATGGAGAGGTCTAAGAAGTTTATGGTATTGTTGTGTTCGTATTCGGCAGTAAAGGTTATGTTTTTATGTATTTTGTTTATGTGCGTTAGTAACTGTTCACATTGTCTTTTGGTGATGCTTATCTCTGATGCCTGTATTCTATTCACCTGTTTTGTCGCCAGAACCAAAGTTTCAAAACCATACAGTAACATTGGCACAGCCATTAACTTATAAAATTTAAGTTTTCTTGACACCCCTCGACGAATTGTGCCACATATTGACTCAAACTTGGCCAACTTGTGATCAACATCGTAATCTGCATCATAAATGACGTCACAACCAAGACAGCGGAAATGTGACACCTGCTCTATTACTCTTATTATCCAATACAATCTTAGTCCGTAAGGAGTTTTTGTCTTCTGCACAGAAATTGTTATGTTGTAATTTTAACAGACTTGCTGTAACTGGAATATTGATCTCTGGAGCTCGCATTCGTTGTTTTTAATTACTATTTGATCATCCGCTAACAGCATCGTATGTTTTATTTTAAATAACTATAAATTAATTTCGATTTTAAAAAAGATGTAAACTTAGTCCTTTTGTCTTAAACCCTTCTTTGGGCTTCTTTACATTAAACTACAACTTTCGCGTATGCTTATGTTGGGTTCGTATGAATGTCCGCACTGTGGTTAAATTGTTATCAGTCTAAAAAAGATATAGGATTGAGCTAAGGACACGTCCTTGGGCGCTATAATAAATTTAATACAGTTATGTTATATTTGTTCACTGTTCTTCTTTGATTAAGGAATGTTCCCGTGGACAGTTTGTATTATCGGTATTAAATTGAAATCCGCTTAATGTCGTTACGTTGACCGGTATGGGCCGCAACATTACATTTTTCTGTCAGCCACTGTACAGTGTCGTATACTCTCTGGCAGGCAACTCCCGGCCACGTGGGGATCGATCACATGGAGTAGACGTGCATGTGCTTAGTAATTTTTAATAACAATAAATATATCGCTGTCCTTCGTTTGTTAGAGTTCTTTCTTGTCGCCAGTTTCATTAACACATAAAGTAATTAAAAATAATAAACAATTCATGAATAGTGATAACGAAAACGTAAATACTACGCCGGTATCAACTGCATATATTAATTCAGTATTACAATAACATCATAATAATATGTGTAATATTGCATTTAACCTTGGTCTTCAACCAATGATTCATCACCAACTTTAAACATTTTACTTTCCTTACGCAACAAATTTCAATACTTTGACACAGACATTAGATTATAGCCTACGTCGCCCGTAAGTCGCTTGACAAAAACTGGATTTTTTATAGCTTCTAGAAATGAAACGTCTGTGTGATTCTATCGTTGACTACACACATTTTTAAACAGTGACGTATCTAGAATTTGATCTTGGGGGGGGCGGTGTCCGGTCGGCTTCAATACAAAAGGAAAACAAAATAAAACTAATCAACATTGCTACCTTTAAAGTGGCTAAAATCAGTCGCATTAAAGTAAACGGTAATAACAGAATAGAAATACACGTTATTGAAACATTGTTTACAAGATACTTATTAAATGAATTGATTTTCCTATACTTCATACTTCAAACGTATGTGCCAATGCTTTGTAATAAACCTGTTTGTATATTTAAAAGAGAGATACTATTATACGTATTAGCGTACACAGCTAAAAATATAATTAAACATCCTAAAAATTAAGAGAGTAACAAAATTCGTCAACTTTTTACCCCTTCTGGGGGCGTCCGGTCCCGCCCAAAAGTAGGCCCCTGTTTTTAAAACATTTGTGTCAACGTTTCAACAAAATTTATTGCCTTCACCAGGGACCTGTATACAGGCAATACAAACACAACTAATATGCATGTGAGTATTGATACGGATGGAATATTATAATAACTAGGCCTATATCTTGTTAATAGATAAACAACAATAATATACGCGTTATAGTTTTGATATTTTTTATGTAACATATACACAGACATACATTCTCACCTATTATTTGTATAAGACTATTCTTGCATTGCCCGTGTACAGGTCTTAATGATAACAATATTTTTCTGATTTAAAAGTGTGTCTAGTTAATGACTGAACTCACAAAACCTTCCATCATTTACGGTCACTACCAAATTAAGAATAACTTTTAATGTCAAACGATTTGCGGCTCAGTCCGTATAGGCCTATGTAGTGACTAGGTGCGTGTACTGGCTGGATGTCTGGTATACTATACGCTCTGTATACTTCGACTGATGCACTGAATGATCCATTTCGTTAGCTACTCGCTCTGTAATGTAAATGTTTTCCGTTAGATTTGCTTGATGATCTTTCTCAACCTCACTTTATTCAAAATATACTTGAAATCAGGTTTAGAACATAGAAGGCCCACCTGTCATAACATGTGAATAGAGCTATCTATGACGGAAAGGACATCACTTTGCATTTCGCGGACGATCATTAATTATATTAATTAATTAATAGCTGAAGATGACGATGGGATATGTTATATCCTTCGGAAGTTAGATACCATAAATGAAGCTTAATGATAAATACAAACAAGACTGAATATATTGTCGTGAGAAATACATCCAGTGATATACTGTTGGAACGGGGAGTTGTTTGAGTCGATCCATAGAAATCCTTGACAAGTGTAGCAGAAACAAAAAATTGTATAAAACAAGGGAAACAAGTGACGAGACAGTTACGTTCCATTTTATGGAGCAATCATCTGTGGCCCGAAACAAAAATCAAAGTGGAAGACAATAGTGGAAGGCATTGTAATATGTGGGGCTGAAGTGTAGGAAACTACAGAACATACAAGGAAAAGATCACTAACCATGGAAATTGGATACTGGAAAAGGTGCCATAGGCTTACATTGCGCGACAGTATTAAAGATGAAGAAATAAGAGCAATGAATATAATACAAAATGTACCAATATAAATTATACAGATGCAGGAAGATTAAGGTGGTATGATATGTAATGATAGATGGCCAAAGAAATTCCTGGAAATGACTCCTCCTGAAAGAATAAAAAGAGGGATAGACTTGGATAGAAGGCATAAGGAATGCAATGGCACCAGTGACCTATCTAGAATTTGGCCTTGAGGGGGGGGGGTCAGGTAGGGTCGGCTTCATACAAAACAAAAACAAGATAAGACTAATTAACATTACTATCTTTAAAGTGGCTGAAGTCAGTCCCATTCAAGTAAACGGTAATAACACAATAAAAATACGACTTATTGAAACATTATTTACTAGATACTCATTGACTGAATTGATTTTCCTATATTTCTTATTTCAAACATATACGCTAATATGTAATAAACCTGTTTGTGGCCCTATAGGTTAAAAAAGAGTTACTACTATATTAGCGTACACAGCTGAAAAAATAATAAAACAACCTCTAAAAATTAACGAAATTCCTTAACTTTTTTGGTACTCTGGGAGTCCGGTTCGATTTATTTCTGAGGCTCAAACCATGACTCATGTAAAAATATTTAATCTGAGAGAATTTTCGAACATTTGTACCGTATTCTTGTATACACTTACACTGGCTGACAAACTTCAAAATATCGTGGATGTTAGCCCAAACATAAATGTATCAAAATATTAAAGCAGTAGCTTACAAAGCAGTAGGTTATGAAGAAAAACAACAAGAGATTAAAAAGCAATATCGTGGAACATACAATGGAGCAATTGATTAAATGGAAGATGAGAATTTATGGCAAATGGTTCGTTATAAAGTATTTAGGTTCCACAATTGCTTACGTTTATTTCAGAAGACAAATAAATAACAACATAAAAAAGGGCAGAATATAATTTGGCAACAAAAATGTCTCGATTAGTGACAGTACATCAGGAACAAAATAAAACAAGGGAAGTGGTTATAGGTGTTTCCATTAACGTCTTAAAAAGGTTGTATAGAGAGCATAGTCATCCATAGTCATCATCTGAAACACAGGAGATAAATCAATGAAGGCTCCAAACGGTGGAGATGTATTTCTGTAAAAGGACTTTTGGAGTATCCAGCAAAAAAGGAATAAGAAACACTAAGAAGGTTTGAAAGAAAGATCGTAAAACGTGTTTACGGCTAAAGAAGATGAAGAGTGGAGAATAAAAAATAACCAGGAAAAAGACGAGCTGTTGAAGCATGAGGACATTGTAAGGTTTATAAAGACTCAACGAATACAATGGCTAGATCACCTAGAGCGGATGGATGATCAGTATCCAGCTCCGACACATTAAAAGTAAAGAAATTAGGAGGTAAACACATAAAGAAAGGACGATATTAGACACATAAATCTGAAAAACCCCTCATATAGTACGGCTACGTAGAATGAGTGGCTGATGATCGTTGATCCAAAAAGTTGATAAACTGAGCTCCAAGTACACGAAAGAAAGAGACGTGGAAAGAGAATTCCTACGAAGAAATGGAGAATATAGGCTTACAACCAGGAGAGTTGAAAAGAGAGAAACTTCTAGCGAGTAAGATGCGAGAATCGGCAGAAGCTGTAGGCCTACATACTCGCTATATGGAGGGAAAGCCATGAAGATCTAAAATATTCTTCTTGTTCGTACAATACAAAAACACTTTTACGAACCACATTTTTAACAAAGTTGTAAAAACACGTTTATGGAGTTTGACCTTTTCGTTGGCTTTGACCTTTCAGCAAATTCCAATTTACTTCTCGTTTCTATACATTGTTTACCGTTCCGATACTAACTCCTTAACAGAGGTAAGGAGGCTGAGGCTTACCTCAGAGGTTATTTAAATATTAATAGTCAATTTCACGAGTTCTCTATAAAGTTTTTATGCAGTGCCAACATCACAGAATAATTCTTAAACCCGCTTCAATCATTCGCACTTTTTTAGATAAGAGTACGATTTCCTCGTAGTCTCTTTCATTTTACGTTCACTTGCAAAAATACGAGCTTAGAAAAAAACATTATTACGTAAAACTAAAATAAAATAAGTAAACACCACTGTAAATAAATACACATCTACGATAAATAAACGTTTGCAAATTATTAGTTTACAGTGTGTAAGTTTTCAAGGTTAAATTCGTCACTTTTTAGTTTTAGCTCAATGTTTCCTGTATGTGAGTCGCACACTTGGGGGGTGAGTACGCGCGCGTGTGCATATATATATATATATATAATTAAAATCACGCTTTCCTTATGTAAGTTATTTTTTATATCAATAAATTGCCACTTTACCAAACAAGGAAATATTTTTTTATAATATACTGCGTAATATACAGCAATTACGATGTAGTATGTATGTACCAACTCCACCAATTAGCGAATAATTATAAATCCTGCATACCGATAGACAGATGTAATGCTTACAGGAAATAAAACGATCGTATAGAATACAGTGTCACGTGAAAAGCCAGTGGAACAGGTAGCACACTTTAAATGTCTAGGTTGCCTCCTGTCTTATGACAACTACCACGAGGCTCGTGATGAAACATAGATCAGATCATCAAATGATGAACGGAGTAAAAAATAAAAACGAACAGTGCCCAAGAAAACTAGTGCAGCGTAATTTTATAAGACTGTAGCGGTTCTATCGTTACTATGCAGCAGTGGGTAGTGAATCGTACAAAGAAGTACACGAGTATTCAGTCGGCGGAAGTGAAGGTCTTGCGATTAATCGAAGGTTGTACCAGAAGACTCGACCGCAAACGAAACGATGAAATAAGAAGAGAACTTAACATATGATCATAGTCGGTGGGATCCAGGAGATCAGGATTAACCTGAGAGAAGCATTCGCAGAGAATGAGCAACGCAAGCTTTGTGAAGCTGACATTTAAATACCGGGCTGCGGGGTAGCGAACCCTAAAAGGCGGAGAAAGAGGTGAAGTAATGAGCCGGAACGGGCCCATGGCCCCTACTACTTGAATTTGAAGATAACAAAGGTAATCATGATTTATAACATAATATTTATCTTTAAAAAAAAAAATTTTAAAGGAAGTGATTTTTATTAGTTACCTTGACTATTGGCTGTATATTTGAGATTATTTGCATTGTTACTTCATAAACGTTACAATTGTTTTCAAATTTGGATACTTTCCCTGCACTAAGCTTCGACATTTCAATTATGAGATAGTCGGTATCGGTAGACAGTGAATATCGGTCCTAATTTTCGTAAAATTATAGAAAGTTTGTTAACTGCTTGTTTTGTGCTATTACTTTTTTTGTTTTCGGTCATAATTGGTTTTCTTTGTCATGTGATTTTGATGCTGTAAATGCTGAAGCCTTTTTTTTTCAGTATTGTAGTTTAAGCACCTAAACAGCAAAACATGATGTTGTTAGGTTAGTAGACAAACTAAAAGAACGAGAAAAACCAATACGACTTTAAAATAATCACCAAGACTACTTTGCAAAACTATTTACAATTCACAAAGAAAACCAACTCGAAGCAAGGTGATTACTATGCATGTCTCATGCTATGTAACAGAATTCGCTTTTCGCTTTAAACGTTAAATTTTATTTATTGGTTTTACGCCTGTTGAGATTGTCACCAAATATTTACTCTGTTAAAATCGTTGTTTTCAGTTGCATTACAAACTTACATTTCACCATGAACTTTCTTTTTTTAAACAATAAACTAAAAAAACAAAACATTCTTGCCTAACATCATGCTTTCAAATATTTCGTACTACGATCATTTATTGTTTATTCCTTCTTTTCACTACGAGCGGCTAAGGCAGAAACTGTGACCATGGCACATGAGTAGAATTATAGCTAACACCAGCGGGCCGAAACCTTCCAAGCGACAATTACTGATGTCAGTTACGCACTCAATACTACAGTAACGTGTAGAGATCTGTGCTGATGCACTCAATCTCCAGAAATACAGAAGACGCATGTCAGCAGTGCTCAGCAGACGAAGAGGAGCGCTCAGAGTGTCTTGCTTCTACCGCAAAGTTTCGGAGACCGCGGTTCTTGTCGTCGCAGGAATAATTCCAATATATTTGCTGGCACAGGCTTACAAGAGAAGGTCAAAGTAGGTAAAGTACAAACTTACAGGGAGGCCAGAGCCCATACATAATGCCCATAATGGCAGGAAAGATGGACCAATGACACGAAAGGAAGATAGACCGTTAGGCTCAGATAGCTGAGTGGACTGGCCGCAAACATGGAGAGATTAATTATTTCATAACGCAATTTCTAATTGTCATGGACTGTTCCGGATATACCCATAGGATGGGAAAGTAGACAGACCAGACTACGCTTTCCGCAAATAGGAACTAGACGATGTGCACCACACGTTTTTCACCTGCGACAGATGGAAAGTAGTATAACTTTACTTTTAATACCCTTTTGTTTATCTCAGGGTTCAATTCAATAAAATCCCCACTGGATGTAGGTAGTGGACCATAATAATCCAAACTTATTAACTCTCCTTTCTGTGTAGGTAGTATTTGCCGGGTTTCCCCGGTGATGATTCGGTTTCCGCTATCCTTACATCTTTGGCACAGGTCACAGCATCGTATTATTTGGCTGACAATTCTGCACATCGCGTCGCTCGTAAAATGTTCCTTCAGTAGCTGCAGTGTCCTTTTCGTGCCAGGATGACCGTACATTTGGTGAATCTCCTGGATTAATTCAGTCCTAAGCACTTCCGGAATATACAGTTTCCATTGGTTTTTCCATCTTCGGTATAATTTATTATTTATTACCTTAAAATGTTGATTTATCTGGTCGTCGTCTCCCTCCTTAATTTTGTTTATTATTTGTTTGAATTTACTTTTCTCGAGTTGTAACTGATGTATTGTTTTCAATTTAGCGGCAACATTTTTGTTCATTTTGATTTCAATGCATGCATATAATATTCATGCTTTTCGTCGGTGGTTTCGTTCACGTCGTTATCTTCTGGATATCTGTTTAGTATATCTGCAACTAAGTTTTTCTTCCCCTTCCAATGTAGAATTTCGAAATTGTACTCCTGTATAGCGAGTATCCATCTAGCAATCCAGGTGTTGTTTAAATGGCATTTCTGAATGAAGGTTAGTGCTTTGTTGTCCGTAATTCTGGTTAGTGGTTGACCTAATATGTATATACGGAACTTTTTTAAGCATTGGACTATGGCAAGCAGTTCTTTTTCTGTTGTAAAGCAATTTCTTTCGGCGTTTTTAAAGGTTCTGCTTGTGTATGCGATGACGGCGATCTCCCCCTCCTGATCGATCTGATACAGCTAGCCCCCGTATGCATAACTACTTGCATCACATTGTAGGTAAAACCGGCGTCCTTGCATGGGAAATTTTAGTATTACGGTGTCTATAAACAATTCCTTCACTCGCTGAAACTGTTTGCTCATGGTAGTGTCCCATTTGAATTTATTTCCTTTTTGTAGTAGTTTTAGTAATGGCTGGGTATATTCTGCGTATCTACTTGTGAATTTATTATAAAAATTGGTAAGTCCCAAGAAACCTTTTAATTGTTTGGGATTTCTCGGTGTTGGAAAATTTAAAATAGCTGATACTTTATCTGTTGTCGGTTTAATCCCATTGGTTGTTAAACAGTAACCGAGATACTGTATCTCCTTTCGGAAGAATTGCGACTTTTTTAAATTAACGGTTATGTTGGCCCTACTTAGGTCATCCAACAGGTTTTTCAAATGTACAACGTGCTCCTCTTCATTTTGTGAGAAACATAGAATATCATCAACGCATATGATAGTGTGCTTCTTGACCTCCTCCGTTAGTATGTGGTCAAGTCCCCTTGCCAGGCTTGCTAAGCTTGTACTTAGACCAAAAGGCGTCACTTTGAACCTGTAATATTTGCCTTCGTATAAGAAACCTGTATAGTTACGACAGTTCTCCTTTAGCGGAATTTGCCAAAAGCTGTTTGTTAAGTCACTTTTATGTTACTGCATCGTGCTAGAATTTCATTTATCGGCGGCGGTCCTTCATAATCCGGGATGGTTATGCTGTTTGCTTTTCGGGCATCTAGAGACAATCGCACCCTCCCGTCTCTTTTAATGACAGTTACCAGAGGCTGGATGTAGGGGCTTTGGGCTCTTTCAATTATCCCGTATTCTATCATTCTCCTAACTTCATCCTGAACTGCCCTCTGGTACTTGATAGGAACGGGCCACCCCTTTTGTAGGTAAGGCGTACTGTCGGTTACCTGGAAGTAATGCTGGTATCCAGTTATGAGGCCTGGCCGTTCATTAAATACTCTTTTATTTTTATGTAAAAGTTGTTCCAACTGACTTCGTCTGGCTTGATCCACCCCGTCAAGTTCATCAAATTTCTTACGGATTTCCTCATCCATGTTACATATATCTTCTTCCATTACTAACAGAGGCACTTCGCAGGGACCTTCCTCCACAGTCGTTTCTAATTCCGGTTGTATTTTAATCCATTTTTCCGGTATGTTGATTACACTCTTTGATTGTTCCAGAAAATTCATTCCGAGTATACAATCTCTTACTAGCCCCGGTACGATTAAGAACACACAATCCACACTTATGCTATCATTTAGAATTGTTTCACAAAATACTTTCCTTTTAATGTGTTTAGATTTATTTCCTACTGCGCTAACTATCGTCGTATTATTAACACTTAGGATCTCGTGGTTTCCAAGTAGCTTTTTATTGTTATTATAGTCTACCAATTTTCGGATAATGCGTTGACGGCGCTTCCTGTATCAATTAAGGCATTAACCGGTACTTGATTAATCTTAATTGATATTTCAGGGCTTATAATTGTTTTGATTTCTATGTTTTGCTCGTTTTCCTCCATCAAATCTTTTTTGATATCCGGAAAAATTGCTTTTATACACTCATCATTTCTGGTTATCTTGTTGTTTTGACCAACCTCTGAGTTCATTGCACTCGTAGGTAAAAGTCATTTCTGTGTTGACGTCGACGGTCGTTCGTCTTGCTTAGAATTCGTGTGGCGCTCAATGACCAAACTATTTATGGCCTGCGGCTTGCTGGTTTCACTCGTCGGTACTCTTTGTACAACGTTGTCCCTCCAGCCGGTGCGCGGTTTATTATTGCCGTTATTCATTTGTCGAGGCGGTGGTGCGTCACCCTTATATTTTATGACAGAGCGCTCACCTACTTTCTGTCCATCGTTCTCAGTTCTCGTATTTATGTTCATGTATTCACGCAGTAACGCCTCGAAGCTATTTATTGTTGTTACGCCCCTCGTCACTACCGCAATCTGTAGTTCCCTACTATAGTGTCGTGCTAATTTCATATCATGTGTTTATCTGAGAGTATTGGGATTAGTTGTCGGCTCTTCAATACGCATCGTTCCATATACTTATAACTTTTTATTTTTATGTTCTCTAATTTTATGTCCCGCGTGTGGGAGCCAATTTTATAACAATAATATTTTATATGCTCTTTATCTCAGGGTAAAATATAAATAAATGCTCAAATTTTCTTATAAATTGTTCTTCGATTTATTACAATTAGCTATGATTGATTATCATACTTTATCATTTACATATGAACTATATAAATTCTAATCAAAATATAAACATATTCATTTTCATAAATCTTATTTCATTACTCATATTCATAGCTCTAATAATTTAAATATTGTAATTCTTATTCAAAGACAAAACTTTTACTAATAATTTTCTTAAATTATTATATATTACGACATTGTTAATTATTGATCTGGATTCATTTAAAATCGGTGCTTATAGATAAACTTAATTTCCATAATTTCCTAATATGATTTAATTTTGTTCTAAATAAAATTTTATCTTAATCCTTTAATTAAATCTTATGAGTTCTTTAAGTGAACAGACAGTGGACCTAATACTAATTATGGCATGAAAATTTTACTTGTGGTATGTATCCAAATCTGGTAGCGGTTCATATTCAAGTTGGTTGGCATGTTGATCGTCTGGCGTAACTGCGATATTTCCCTCTGGATTAGCAGATTGTAACGTGGTCTCCTTGTGGTCACACAAGACACTGCACAACACCAACTTCACTCACTCGAAATTAGTTCGCGTTAATTGTTATTATAGTTATCCGCTTCTACAGCCATTATTAATTATTATTTATTAACTGCGTTATGGTTTGAATCACTGTTGTTACGGGTTTAGTTCGTTTCGAAATGTTACTCGATGATGAAGTTATTGTTGCGTATTTGCACAACTAAATCACAGCGTTATTTAATTATCATTTGTGTTGTATTAATTCACTTGTACGTCACTAGTAAAATTACAGTTTTTCTCTTTACCGAACTTTGTTCTAGTACGAGCTTACGTTTCTAACCATCGTACCGAATTTCTCTAAGTCCAATAACTATGGGAATCTCGGTCGCGGACTTACACTCCCGTTTCCGTCAAAATTTTTAGTTAAACTCCTGAGCGCGCCTTTCTCGCGTCCCTATATCGAATTCCATATTTCTCCCACTTACTTCCGATTTTTCTAACGCTGTTTTCTAATTGGTTCTACTTTACGACTCTTCAGATTTAGAGACCACCTATTTTTCCGAAAGAACTTCTCTGAAAGGCTTTTGGATTCCCACCAGATTCCTTCCCTAGGTCACTACACTGAGGTCGTTGTCGCTGCTAGATACTGTAGCAATAATTCTTGCCTGTCACTTTTTTGGAGTAAACAAAACAACCCTTAACTTTCTCGTCAAGTATTGTTTTCATGCACTAGGTTGTTCTAATGGCATCAACTATTGTTACTTACAGGCCTTACCAAACTTCCTTTCAACACTTCTTGTTTGTGTTCGGACATTGCTCCGAGCTTTCTCTCTTCTCAGTAAGGTCGAAGTCCTGTCGCTGACCGTTTGAGTCTTTCAATAACATATACCTTTTTTTGTTTCGCTATATGCAGCTGGCGTGTATATGTATTCTGGTCTATTGTTAATACCTACAGCTGCTCTTCAAATGAGTTCGTTTACTTCTGTGCCCTTTTTTCTACGGATTTGAGGTAGTTGTCAAAGTTTAACGTTTCTTAGTATGGAGAGCGATGAACTCAGCCTATTTGCCGTGAGCGTGTTGGGGCTGATATATGATTTTATTGCCTGTCAGTCACCTCTGCGTTTCACACAACAATTCCCTGTTACGGCGCTTAAAGATACATCTCTACTCAAAATAAGAAATTTTCAAAATTTCTGATTTTGGCGTTATATCGTCCCCGAAATTTGTTGCTTTGGATGGATTTCATACATCTAAAAGAGATTCAAATTTCTGCGCCTTGTCATCGAGGTTTAACATGACGAAATGCATACATTTTATATTCCTAGTATTGGCTCATCATCCGTTGGACGTAGTGTAATGGATTTGCTACCTGTAGTGACCCACTGCGGGCTGTTTATTATGTAATGTAAACAGTACCCCAGGACCCTTTTTCAAAACACTTTCGCTTCCCGTTTTTAAATGAATCCGTTACATATATCTTTTAACTTTTTTTCTTACAACCCTTACTTAACATATAATTATACTTACAAACTAATCTTTAGACATTAAATTTAAACTCGTCATTCTGCATCAATTTAAAACAACTCCTTACATATCCCTTACAGGACCTATAATATTTACAAAATTAATTTAGCAAGTTTTATTCAATGCTAGCATCATTTATCATATCAATAAATTTTATATTTCTGTAAAATAATTTTTTTTAGAATTCCCTCTTTTCATTGTACAATTTTACACATGTTAATCATTATGTTAACCTTTAATTTAACTATTCATTTTAATATTCACATTGATTTACTCTATATTACTTTGCAGTATTTATAAAATATTAATTACTATCAAAATTTCTACTAATTCGCCAATTACATCTTGCTATTCTAATAATGTTATAGATTTTAATGACATAAATTAATCAAGTTTTCTACAATAATTCGCTATTAATGTACTTTGATAGTCCATCTTTTACTTATTGTCGCTTTTCAATCATTTCACTATTTAATTGAATTTTAAGAGTCCTTGTATCACATATATATGTATATATCACTATTCTAATTTTATTGATTGTTCGCATTCAATTGTTATATTAAACACATATATTAAACAATCTTATTCTAACCATATTAATTGTTCTTACACTTGCATTCGTTTAACATATATATATTGTCTATGTACTTATGTTAACATAATTATCGCTAACATTTTCAGTTCACATTTCGTTATCTTGAAGATTATAAGTACTACTACACTTGTTAGTATTTTACTTCATAGTTTATACAATTATCATTTTAGTTTAATTAATGTTAAAATTATTACAATTTATTTAATATTCTATTGCGTCTTACAATTGCTTTATAATTCATAAGTTTTCACTGGCGTCAACTAAGAATCTGAATGATACTTTTTTAGTTGCCTAGTGTTGAATATTCCTCGTATAGAATCGTTATTCTGGTCGTCCTGTAATTGGTACGTAGCGCTTCCGATTTTTTTTACTATTGTGTACGGACCCTCATATATCGCACAGAATTTTCCTATTATATTCTGAGTAGCGTCCGATATATGATGCGCTCGTATCAGAACTCTTTCTCCCACTTCAAATTCCGTAATTTTCTTTGATTTATTTATTCGGGCCGCCTGTCGCTCTCCCCTTTCCTTGATTCGTAATTGTAGTCTTTCTACATTTACTCCTTCATTGTTAATCACAATAGGGTCTACATACTGTTCCCAATGTCTGGTTGGTTTTTTCCCAAACTGAGCTTCGTATGGCGTAATCTTTATTGTCTCTTGGTATGTTTCATTCAGACACGTCTTGATTGTTTTTATGTATTTTGCCCATTTAGTGTGTCTCTCTCTGACAAAAATACGGAACAGGTTTCCGAGCTGCCGGTTCCATCTTTCCGCAATATTAGTGCAAGGATTCCGAATCGCTGTGTATTTAGGTTTTATGTTTAGCTCTTTCAGACCCTCCATCCATTTTCGAGACGTGAATTGTGTGCCATTGTCTGTTAACAGACTATCCGGTTTACCATGTATATCAATGTATTGTTGTAGTCGTTTCAATGTTATGTTTGTGGTGGCTCTACGTAAAGCATACAATTCCACGTATTTCGTAAAATTGTCCACAATAACTAATAGGTACTTCACTCCACCACTGGACATCGGTAGAGGTCCGTAATAGTCCATGCTTAAGAGCTCTCCCTTTCTTGTAGGCAGGATGGGTCTTGTTTCTCCAGAAATGAGTCGATTCCCACTGTCTTTACATCTCTGACACAGGTCACAACATCTGATCAGCTGGCTGACACTCTTGCACATTTCTTCGAATGTAAAGTGCTCCTTCAGAAGCTGCAGAGTCCTTTTTGTACCTGGATGGCCATATATCTGGTGGATCTCTTGTATCAATTCCTTCCGAATTTCCTTTGGGATGTATAACTTCCACTGCGTCTTCCATCTCCTATATAGTTTATTGTTTATTACTTTGAAATGTTGGTTTAATTTATGATGGTCTCCCTCCTTAACTCTGTTGATCAATTGTCCTAACTTCTTGTTTTCCATTTGTAGCAGGTGTATTTTTCTTAATTTGTTGTTATATCTTTGTTCATTTTTATTTCCATTGTGTGGATGTAGTATTCGTATTTCTCGTCGATGGGTTCGTTTATAGTATCACCTTCTGGGTATCTGCTTAAGAGGTCTGCAACAACATTGTCTTTACCCCTGCAGTGTAATATCTCAAAGTTATACTCTTGTATCGCAAGTATCCATCTTGCGATCCTGGTATTATTTAAATGGCATTTTTGGATAAACGTTAACGCTTTGTTATCGGTTAATATAGTAAGAGGTTGGCCTATTATATACATCCTGAATTTCTTTAAACATTGGACGATTGCTAACAGCTCCTTTTCAGTAGTAAAATAGTTTTTCTCCGCATTTTTGAATGTTCGGCTAGTGTACGCTATTACGGCGATCTCCCCTTCCTTGTCGATCTGGTATAGTTGACCTCCGTAAGCATAGTTGCTTGCGTCACACTGCAGATAGAAACGGCGTCCCTGTATAGGAAATTTTAATACCACAGATTCTATAAATAATTCTTTTACAAGTTGGAATTGCTCCTCCATCGTTTTATCCCATTTAAACTTAATGCCTTTCTTTAGTAGATGCAATAAAGGTTGTGTGCTCTCCGCGTACCTACTGGTGAACTTATTATAAAAGTTTGTTAAACCCAAGAAACCTTTTAATTGCTTTGGGTTTCGTGGAGATGGGAAATTTAAAATTGCTGAAACTTTATCCGGTGTCTGTTTGATTCCTTTCGTAGTTAGACAGTAACCCAAATATGGTATTTCCTTCCTGAAAAACTGGGATTTCTTTAGATTGACTGTGATATTAGCTTTCTTCAAGTTGTCCAACAAGCTATTTAAGTGTTCCATATGTTCTTCCTCACTTTGCGAGAAACACAAGATGTCATCTACGTATATAATCGTATGTTGCTTAACTTCCTCGGTCATCACATGGTCGAGTCCCCTGGCCAAGCCTGCTAGGCTGGTGCTCAATCCAAACGGCGTTACTTTAAATCTGTAGCTCTTACCTTCGTATAAGAAACCAGTGTGATCTCGACATTCCTCCTTGAGTGGAATTTGCCAGAAACTGTTTGTTAAGTCTATTGTGGACATGACTTTGATGTTGCTGCACCTTGCGAGGATCTCGTTGATCGGCGGAGGTCCCTCATAATCCGGGATAGTGATACTATTCACCTTCCGGGAATCTAGGCATAATCGCACCCTCCCGTCCCTTTTAATTACAGTTACCAGAGGTTGTATGTAAGGACTGTGGGCTCGTTCTATTATCCCAAATTCCAGCATCCTTTGAATTTCATCCTGAACTGCCCTCTGATACTTGATGGGGACGGCCCACCCTTTTTGCAGGTAAGGTGTGCTGTCGGTAACCCGGAAACTATGCTGGTATCCCGTTATGATCCCTGGCCTATCTGTAAAGATCTCCTTGTTTTTATCCAGCAACTGACCCAATTGATTTAACCTTGTCTGATCCATTCCTTCTAATTCTTCAAGTTTTCTGTAGATTTCAGTTTCAATGTCACATACATTTTCTTCTATGGTTAGTAACGGTACTTCATAAGGATGTTCTTCCGCATTTGTTACTACTTCCGGTCGTACCTGTATCCACCCTTCTGGTATGTTAATTACCCCCTTTGATTGCTGCAGGAAGTTCATACCAAGAATACAATTTCTCACTAAACCTGGTACTATTAAAAACACACAATCGACACTTAAATTACTGCTTAATACTACTTCTAAAAATACTTGTTTTCTAATACTTTTTGACCTATTTCCCACGGCGCTAACTATCGTGGTGTTATTGACGCTGAGGGTTTCATGGTGTCCCATCTGTTTTTTATTGTTTTCATACCATTCTTCAGATATAGCGTTCACGGCGCTACCTGTGTCAATAAGAGAAATTACCGGAACTTGATTTATTTTAATCGCTAGTTCAGGACTTTTTATTATCTTGACACCAATATTTTGCTCCGCCTCTTCCATCAAGTCTTCCTTGATGATTGGGAAGATTGTAGTAATATTTATCTTGTCTGTATTCGTTTTGTTTTTCTGTTTATACCTTAGGTTTATTTCATTTGAAGTTTGGAGTCATTGTCTCGAACTTGAAGGTCGTTCATCCGGTTTTACAGCCGTCTGTCGTTCAATCGTGACACTGTTTATAGTGGTTTGTTTACCTCCTCCCCCGCTGGTCCTAGTTGTCGCTTCCTTTTGTTGGTAATTTTCCCTCCAGCCAACATGTGGTTTACTGCTTTCATTGTTCGGCTGGTTAGACAGCGAGTTCCTTTTGTAATTTATGGCTGGTCGGTCACTTACCTTCTGTTCATTATTGCTTCCTCTTGTATTTATATTCATATATTCACGAAGGAGTGCTTCAAAACCATTTATAGTCGTTACTCCTCTCGTAACCACAGCAATTTGCAATTCTCTGTTATAATGCCTAGCTAATTTCGTGATCATATGTTTATCAGACATGATCGGGATTAACTGTCTGCTTCTTAAGACGCATCGCTCCATGTATTGAATCATGTTAAGCGATCCATTTGGTTTATAGCGCCCATATTCAAGTTGGTCGCGAACCTTCTCTTGTTGAGTCGCACTCCAATATTTGCTCATGAAGGCTTCTTCGAACTCCTTAAACGTCCTTACCTGCTCCCTCACGATTCTCCACCACAGAGCCGCTTCTCCGGTCAAGTGACGTCCGATCCACCGGGTATTCTCCTCACCATAATACGTTTCCTGAATTTCCCGTAACTCCTTCAAGAACTCCATTGGGAAATTATCCTCACCGTCGAAAGTGGCTTCCTTATTTATTATTGCTGTATTCATGGCTACAGCCGGTCTTTGCTCGATTTCCTCCAGCCTACGTTGTACTCGTTGCTGATTCTCGCGAACCGTTGTTAGGTTGTTGGCGATCTCATCGAGTTTTCGCCCCCTTTCTGTAGAGACTTCGTTTATCTTCTCTTCCGTACTTCGGTTAGCTTCTTTTATGCTCCTTACTTGCTGTTCAATTCCGTCGATCTGCAGTTTATTTTGATGTTGATTGTTGATTATGGCTTCTTGCCATTCCTTCCGGTCCCTCTCGCGAGTTTCTTTGTTTTCTTTCGCCTGTTTCTTTATTTCTCTGCTTAACTCCTTAATTCCGCTTTCGTTCTTCTTCTGTACTTCTTCTAACTTTTCTGACTGTCTTTGTAGTTCAGTACCCACCTGGTGGATTTGTCCTTGTAAATCTCCTCTCATTAACTCTATTTTTTCGTCTAATTTCTCGGCGAGTTGTTTACCTATTTCTTCATTCTGTTTTTTCGTTTCTTCAATTTCTTCGTCTATGTGCCTTTTCATTTCTTCATTCTGTTGTTTCATGAATGTCATTAACATTTGGAAATTAATTTCAGATGACTGTGGTCCCCGGGCGCCATTCTCTTCACTCGTTGTAGAGCTCTCTTCATTCACCACATTTCTGTCCTCAGATTGCTCCATCCCCATCTGATTGTTAATTTCGAATACCTCGGAATTTTCTTTCCCTGTCGCCATTTTTGCCTTTCGTCGGGTTATCATTCAGATACTTATCGACAAATAACAATAATAACGTTCTTATTCTACAGTACTAACATTTACTTATTTAACTTAGTGTATCTCTAACCACTGTCTGTCACTGCCCTAGCCTAATTTCTTTAATTAAGCCGTGCGGTGCGGCGCCAATTTATAACTTAATTACTTTCATGTTCTCTAATTTTATGTCCCGCGTGTGGGAGCCAATTTTATAACAATAATATTTTATATGCTCTTTATCTCAGGGTAAAATATAAATAAATGCTCAAATTTTCTTATAAATTGTTCTTCGATTTATTACAATTAGCTATGATTGATTATCATACTTTATCATTTACATATGAACTATATAAATTCTAATCAAAATATAAACATATTCATTTTCATAAATCTTATTTCATTACTCATATTCATAGCTCTAATAATTTAAATATTGTAATTCTTATTCAAAGACAAAACTTTTACTAATAATTTTCTTAAATTATTATATATTACGACATTGTTAATTATTGATCTGGATTCATTTAAAATCGGTGCTTATAGATAAACTTAATTTCCATAATTTCCTAATATGATTTAATTTTGTTCTAAATAAAATTTTATCTTAATCCTTTAATTAAATCTTATGAGTTCTTTAAGTGAACAGACAGTGGACCTAATACTAATTATGGCATGAAAATTTTACTTGTGGTATGTATCCAAATCTGGTAGCGGTTCATATTCAAGTTGGTTGGCATGTTGATCGTCTGGCGTAACTGCGATATTTCCCTCTGGATTAGCAGATTGTAACGTGGTCTCCTTGTGGTCACACAAGACACTGCACAACACCAACTTCACTCACTCGAAATTAGTTCGCGTTAATTGTTATTATAGTTATCCGCTTCTACAGCAATTATTAATTATTATTTATTAACTGCGTTATGGTTTGAATCACTGTTGTTACGGGTTTAGTTCGTTTCGAAATGTTACTCGATGATGAAGTTATTGTTGCGTATTTGCACAACTAAATCACAGCGTTATTTAATTATCATTTGTATTGTATTAATTCACTTGTACGTCACTAGTAAAATTACAGTTTTTCTCTTTACCGAACTTTGTTCTAGTACGAGCTTACGTTTCTAACCATCGTACCGAATTTCTCTAAGTCCAATAACTATGGGAATCTCGGTCGCGGACTTACACTCCCGTTTCCGTCAAAATTTTTAGTTAAACTCCTGAGCGCGCCTTTCTCGCGTCCCTATATCGAATTCCATATTTCTCCCACTTACTTCCGATTTTTCTAACGCTGTTTTCTAATTGGTTCTACTTTACGACTCTTCAGATTTAGAGACCACCTATTTTTCCGAAAGAACTTCTCTGATAGGCCTTTGGATTCCCACCAGATTCCTTCCCTAGGTCACTACACTGAGGTCGTTGTCGCTGCTAGATACTGTAGCAATAATTCTTGTGTGACGATTTCATTAATAAAAATATGTTAATTAATTAAGTTGATAATATATAAGCGGAGAAATTTTAAATTCTTAATAAAATCTCACATTGTAAACTAAATCTTATGGCAATCATTTAATAATAATAATATTTAATATAAGTCTAATAATAAAATTAAAAGGGAATTGAATTGTACAGAAAGGGTAAAGCTTATTAATTATTCCTGCATAAACAGGCGCTGACCAGAATTAACTTGTTTTCTGACCCCTAAATAAACTAAGTATTATTGTAAATTTGTTATTATTTAAATAATTAAATAAGACCATTGTTACGTACTTTGATAACTTCTGCAACTAAGAATATCACGATTTAATCATTTAATCAACCGTAGTCCTTTAATTAAAATTAGAAAAACGGAACTACTTTTATGTAGCCTAGTAATTGTCTTGAGATTACTACGCTCCCCTTAACTATTTTCTACCACTTGGAATGGAGCGCTCACGCCGTAAGCAGCGTAAAGCGTTGTTTCGCTACGTGTATATATAAAAAATGTGAAAGGCTTGATACAATGACTATTTAAATAAGTAAATTTGTGTGGTGATGACATCTCTCTATATTATAAAATAACGGACTATGTAAATAATACAGTATTACAACCAAGAAGGTGATAGTAAACTAATCTATCATCATGTGAAGTGAATAACAGTGAAACAAGCTTTCTATCTATGTGTTCTAACTACAAGAATTACTAAGAATAACTACAGTCGCCTGAGATGAATGTACCACACCAGGAATGATTTCACATACTTCTAGAACTTCACCACCACAGTATGATAAGGTAACGACTGAACTTCAAGAAACATCAAGAGGACCGAAGAACTAATTCTGCACCAACTTCAGGAAACACACAGGTGACATGGAGGCTTGTCTTCCATGGTTAAGAGTTACAAAATTATAAACCCCAAAAGACAATTTAAATTATCATATTAAAGACTTTAAAACTTATGTTTAAATGTAATAACATTAAAGACTTTAGAAACCTGACATTTTAGGTAACATGTAGTATAAAATCTAATAACGCTAGTTATAGCAAAAAGGTAAAGTTTAAACTAAAAGTTTTGTTGTTTTAGAAGATTAATAAAAAACCATTCTTCAAATGGTTAGAGTTTCAATATTGTACATGGCAAGGTGAGCATAATTCATTTAATATATTTAATCCCGGATCCGTGGAATTAATCAATAAGATGTACATCATATTTTGAGGCCCCTTTGTAAAGTAGTAATTTATATATTTAATCATATAGTAAACTATATTGTTTGAGAACTTTCAATAGAGAACTTAATCACCAAATGTAATAAAGAGATGTCATCTAAGTACCGAGTAAACTGAGTGCATAAATCAACAGTCTTCCCTTCCTAATATCCTGGTATAAGAATTGTTTTTATTTGTTGTGATTATTTTCAGTGCTTCACAACGAAGGCAGCCTGTATAATTGGCACATCCAATTATTACTGGTTCCCTAAGTTATAACTCAAGAGAAGAGGTTATAAGTTGCGCAACTCTGCTATTCTGCTGCTATTCTGCTGTAATTTGCTTATTTTGCTAATTTGCTAATTTTGCGTAAGAGAAAAGAAAGAAGTAATTGCGTCCCGATATCCCACGCACAAAAGCTGTTGATCTATTCACTCATGTATTTCAATATGTGTCAGAGTTTTAATAAGATAAAAATAATAATTAATATTATAGTAATATAGTATAGGTAACTTTATTAGTAAATATAATATGTGTAAAGTAATAATAACATATAATCCCATGTAAACAAACCATGTCGGTACTTGTTAAAAGTCCCATTCATAAACGTGCCACATTCTCGACAATCTCGGACGTGTAAGTTTCCTGTTGCCGTTTGTTTAAAATTGTCATTGTTTAGTTGAGTTTGACAATAAGCCACCCTCCTTGTGTGGTCTATTGTTATAAGAAGCGTGTCTGTTCATGTGTTAGTAACCGAAGGGGGAATCTTTTGTCGTACGCATATTCATGCCTGTGTGAAATTTCTCTCTCTCTCTCAAAGTAAAACGATAAAGGTTGTCATAACATTTTAAGTGTCTATTTGTAAAAAAAAAGAAAAAGGAAGCGTTGTATAGCATTTAATGCAAATAGTAGAATAATTAGTTATAGCCGCTCACGTTACAAAAATGGCTGAATTTAATCCTGATCTATTATTAAAAGATGAGCTATGCTACGAAGCACTTTTACGAGGCCTAAAACACGTAGATGTAACCGTGTCGGAGTTACGAAAATCATTACGCCAAACCGGATCAGATACACCCTCGCAGTTAGATAGATTGCGTGAACTCGATTATGACGGCGAACGAGAAACCTGTTATGCGAAATATAGGGAACTGATAGTATTATCTCAGAACCTTGAGGACAAGAAATCACCTACGGAATTTTTGCGCGTTACGCAACGTATAGAACATTTAACCCGCCGGTTAAATAATTTATTAAGCTGGCCCGACGTCACCATAATCCCCGGCGATGTGCAGAAATTTGCGGAGGAGGCATTAAGCCAATTACCCATAATTATCAACGACTTACGACGAAAATCAGACTCATCGAGAATGGAGGAAATTGAGCACTACTTACAAAAATTATATATCTCCCCAGTTCAATCCCCTACTTTAGAACACCCTCTCCCCACCTCGAACCCCGAATCACCCACCGTATCGAAGATACCACAGAGTCATGAACAATTACCTAGTAGAGAATTAAAAACCCAAACTATGTTAGAACCCCCACCGCCAAATGTTCAGCATACTCGCACTAGTAAATATGCGATTACAAATCCTAATGCAAACACCAATCCTTCTAAAAGTATACCTAACGTATATTTTAATGTAGACCTCTACGGAAAGATTTCCCACCCAGTAGAGAAAATAATTAATGAAATTCCTTACACCGATGGCTTAAGCATCACGACTCTATTGACTTTTATCAGATATCTACTGCAAATAAAAGATCTACAACTATTGAGCGATTGGCAAATACTGCAGGTCATCTTGCCCAAATGTAAACCACCTTTACGAGATCGCGTGCTAGAAGCATTAAACTCGACTCTTCCGGTAGAAGAACTTCATACAAATATAATCAAATATTTTATCCCCACTGGAATATATGAGGAGATAAAAAGGAATACCGTACTTCGAGAACAAAGAGCTCAAGAAAGACTGGCCCACTATATCGCAGACATCAGAGAATCTTCACGTCTACTGCAAGTCGACTGGACTGAAAAACAATTGGTCGATACTATATTGGTAGGCTTATCTCCTGAAGAACGCTCCCGTTTAGCTCTAATAAGTAGACCCCTTACTTTCGCTGACCTTGAACAATGTAGTGTGCACTCTTCAAATGTGTGGTATGCAGATCAGCATCGACATGCACCGGTATCCACAACACCACATAGAAAGGAAACGCAAGCCCTATCCTCAGATACAAGAAGTCTACGAGAACGACGACCATTTCGGCGACCAACCTATGTTCATGGCCACGGTAAGTACAAAGAGGCACCACCTAGACACGAAACCAGTGAGACCCCGCGTAAAGAATATATGTGCTATAACTGCGGAAAACCTGGACACCTCAGTAGAAACTGTAAACGGAAACAGTATCATCAGAAAACCGATTATCCAAAAAACGTGTAAGGCAGGGAGATCCGAAACCCTGTGTCTTCCGCAGCATCGTGAAAACAGGTAAACCCCTGAGAGACCACAAATTAAAACAAAATACTAATAATAATAACAAAAGAAAATTAGACCCCTATGTTAGGAAATTTATCGATAAATGTAACTCTTTTAGTAAATGTGATTACAATAGGTGTGAATTACCGTATATACAAGTTGACATTGGTGTTACATCCACCCTCGGATTAATTGATTCCGGATCCACGCGAAGTTTAATTAGTCAAGAGCTAGCCAATCAATTATTTAAACACAACTTAGTTAAACGCAGTCAATCAGTAAATATTAGATGCGCTACAGCTAATAAGCAAAACTTAATGATAAAACTTATCATCACTTTTAAAGTAAAAATTAAAAATCTAACGTGGTATTTTCCAATGTTGGTATGCGACGAATTAGGACCCGAATTAATATTGGGAGCTGATTTTATCAGTAAAACAGGAATAATTTTAGACATTCACGAGAAGATATTTTACTTTGGATTCGATCGTTCACGGAAATATAACTTGCATGATAATGCAAATAATAGAGAAAGTACTAGCACCACTTCTACACATATAAAGCATCACGAATCTGAATTAAGTCATCTGAAAAGTAAAGATAGACTGAACATACAGACTTTAATAAAACAATTCTCCAACGTCCTCACCCCAAAGTTAGGACTGACGGATCTGATAGAGTACAAAATAAATTTGAGTGACAACAAAGTAATACGTTTAGCCCCATACAAATTATCACCACCGAAAATGGAAGTGATGAGGAACCAAATTAATAAATTGTTAGAACAAGGAGTCATCGAACCCTCTACGTCATCTTATTCATCACCCGCGTTTTTAGTACCCAAAAGTAACGACAAACATAGGTTAGTGGTGGACTACAGACAACTAAATAAACGGATAGAATTTGAATCTATACCACTTCCCGACATCCACAGTGCATTTCATTATTTTACTAAAGCAAAAATCTTTACCATTATGGATTTAAATCAGGCATTTCATCAGATACCCCTTTCGGAAGAATCAAAACGTCTTACCGCCTTTGCCGTCCCTTTCAACCTGTACCAATTTACAAGGGTACCTTTTGGTATATCCCAAGGTAGTTCTGTATGTAGCAGATTATTAGAAAAGTTATTTCATGACATAAAATTTAAATATGTGTATCACTACTTAGATGACATTGTTATCTACAGCGAGTCAATTGAGCAACATCTTAATCATCTACGTGAAGTACTAACCCGATTGGAGAAAGCTGGATTAACCGTAAATCCCAGTAAAGTAAATTTTGCTGTGACACAATTCTCATTTTTAGGTCACATCGTAAAAGCAAACGGAAAGGTAAGCATAGACCCAGAGCGAACCCGTGCCATCAGAGAATTTTTACCGCCGCGGGATGCGAAAGGAATAGCCCGATTTTTAGGAAGGATAAATTATTTCCATAAGTACATCCCACATCTAGCCGAAATTGCAGCACCGCTAAATACCTTACGAAAAAAGGGAATTAAATTTGAATGGAATGAGCAACACCAAACTGCATTCGAGAAATTAAAAGAAAGCATAATATCACCCCCCGTACTACAATTAGCCGACTTTACAAAACCATTTGTAGTGCAAACAGACAGTTCTAGTGTCGCACTAGGTGCAGTAATATATCAGGAAGTAGATAACTCAAGGTTACCTATTAGTTACGCTTCTCGCACCCTAACTGAGCAAGAAAAGAAATACTCCGCATACGAATTAGAATGTTTAGCAATAGTTTTCGCTTTTGAGAAGTTCAAACCATTTTTAGAACATAAGGAGTTTTTATTAGATAATCAAGCGTTATCTTGGCTACTAAATCACCCAAAACAGTTAGGCCGTATCGGAAGATGGGTATTAAGATTAAATTGTTTTAAATTCAAAGTACAACATATTAGAGGCACCCAAAACGTAGTTGCCGATACACTGTCACGTATGTTCCAGCCTAGTAGTAATACTTACGAAAACAAGAGTAGAGAAACGCCGATTATTAATACTTTAATTACCGCATTTCCTCTTGCATTTACGGATTTAGCCCAGTATCAAATACAAGACCCACGTTTGAGTCCAATTATTGAACAACTTGAAAAAGGAAATAAGTCAGAGAAATACATATTAAGTAGGAGAGTATTATGTTGTAAAATAGCGAACGGAAAATATCTACGAATAATTGCTCCTGATATTATTAAACCTATGCTGATGGAATATTATCACTCTTCCACCATTGGAGCACATATGGGAATAAATAAAACCATACACAGAATTCGTAAAGAATATCACTGGGAAAATATGAACAGTGAGATCGCCAATTTTGTAAAAAAGTGTAAGTTGTGTGCACTCAGCAAACCAGCGAGAAACAGCCAAATAAGTCAATTAATCTCGGAGATTCCTGCTACCCCGTTCTCCAAAATTTATGTAGACTTTTCAGGACCCTACCCGCGTTCTAAATCAGGAAATACAATGTTACTAATTTGTGTAGACTCTTTTAGCAAATTCGTCTGGATGTACCCCATGCGGCGAGCCTTAGCTACAACCACAGTAAATATTTTACAGCATAGATTATTTAAAGAATTCGGTATTCCGGTCCATCTAGTGTCGTATAACGGACCACAGTTTAAGTCCAAGGAATTCAGGAACATGTGTTTCAAACTAGGTATAAACCATATTACCACTACAGAGTATCGTCCGCAAGGTAATATAGCTGAGAGGTATTTGCGAAACCTAAAATCTGCTTTAATTGCCTACCATGCTAACGACCATACTTCTTGGGACCAGAACTTATCCTGGATACAGTTCGCTTTTAATTCAGCATATCATGAAGGACATAAGTCTACCCCATTTGAATTATTGTTCAAATATAAACCCAACCACCCATTATCCACTAAGTGGAAAATACATGAATTGTTACCCCTTGAAATTAGGGATAAAAATATTAGGAAAATATGAAATGAAGCGCGCGCTAATTTACGAACAAACTTAGCGAAATCAAGGAAATATCACGAGCGAAATAAAAATAATGAAGTAAAGTACCAAATCGGTAACTTAGTTATGTGTAAAACACATCCTACGAGTAGTGCAATCGATAAGACCACTTCCAAGCTATCATACCGATGGTGCGGTCCTTATCAAATTCACAAATATTTAACTCCAGTAACCGTAGCACTGTATGAACCCTCTACTCAAAAATATGTACGAAGGACACATATTTCTCAGATAAAACATTATCACGAAGAAGGTAATGGTAGAGTGCAAGTTAAATAAATGTAAAGAAAAAAGAAAGGTATATGTTTTGTACTCAACTGCAAAGGAGTACTAGAGTAACATTTAGCTAGCTAATGGTATAGATAGGTACGAGGCCTGATCACCCTTGAATCCTATTCTTCGAAAGTAGAGCAAAGTAAGAAGTCAGCTGACAGCAAATATGAGGAATAATTAAGTAACAAATTACTTAATGAGTAATTCTATCACTAGAATAACTCCCAACTAAAGAAAAACCCGGTAGTAGTCATAAGTAGTAGTGTTAAGAAAATTTAGAATGTTAACTATATGTTTTATAATGTGTGAATTTTATGTAGTATTAGAATTAGTCTGTAAAGTATGATATGTAGATAGTAAGAATAAACAATTCGAGACTGACGTGTGTAACTCATAATTACATACAGAGAGAAACTGGTGAGAGAAATTACACACGGAAATCCCTAAACATACTCCCGGTATATTCAAAAAATATCGGTATGGAGAACCATACATGACTTCCATATTCTAAGACTTATAATCTGAAATATGCTTGCCTGCCAAGCACGATATATTTTGTAATGTATACATAATTTACATTAAAATGAAAAAATTATAATTTTATTGCCTGGCAACAAAATTATTTTATTTTTAACAATTACCATTGTTTGAAAAAGTTTAAATGAATTTTCAAGTACTTTACTCTTGTTAAAACGTAAAATGTTGCAGGTAAACTACCCCTTCCCATTAACCGATCTTCACCAAAATCAAATGGCCTTGAGTCCTCTACAATTCACTTACGTATGCAAAAAATTATTTGATTCTGTTTGAATTTGCGGCAGTTATCGTTTGCCATAGAAAATACGCTTTATAACAAACGTTGCAGGTAAACTACCCCTTCCCCTCAACCGATCTTCACCAAAAACAACAGGTCTTGAGTACTCTACAAACCAGGCCTGTATGCAGAAAATTATTTGATTATGTTTGAATTTGCGGCTGTTATCGTTTGCCATAGAAAATAACCTTGTTAAAAAAACGTTGAAGGTAAACTACCCCTTTCCCTCAACCGATCTTAACCAAAAACAGTACGTCTTGAGTACTCTACAAACCAGGGCTGTATGCAGAACATTATTTGATTATGTTTGAATTTGCGGCTGTTATCGTTTACCATACAAAATAACCTTGTTAAAAAAACGTTGTAGGTAAACTACCCCTTTCCCTTAACCGATATTAACCAAAAACAATAGGTCTTGAGAACTCTACAATTTAGGGCTGTATGCAAATAATCTTTTGATTCTGTTTGAATTTGCGGCTGTTATCGTTTGCCATAAGAAATACCCTTGTTAAAACATAAAACGTTACAGGTAAACTACCCCTTTCCCTTAACCGATCTTCACCAAAATCAAAAGATCTTGAAACCTCTACAATTCAGGGCTGTATGCGAAACATTATTTGATTCTGTTTGAATTTGCGGCTGTTATCGTTTGCCAAACAAACAAAATTACCCTTGCTAAAAAAAACCGTTGCAGGTCAACTACCCCTTTCCCTCAACCGATCTTCACCAAAAACAACACGTCGCGAGTACTCTGCAAATCAGGGCTGCATGCAAAAATTTATTTGATTCTGTTTGAATTTGCGGCAGTTATCGTTTGCCATAGAAAAAAAATCTACAGACACACAGACACACAGACACACACACAGACACACACACAGACAGACAGACAGACAGACACACACACAGACACTTTTCGGAAAACGACTTTTTTTCATGTTTTGAGTGTAGTAGAATCAGAATCTGCAATAATCTCGAACACGATTTTTTTTGCCATCACCATACTTCCATTCCTTAAGGAATATGGAAGTAAAAATTAAACCGGAGTCTGTGGCTAAAGCGGCGGAGTATGTGACGATTTCATTAATAAAAATATGTTAATTAATTAAGTTGATAATATATAAGCGGAGAAATTTTAAATTCTTAATAAAATCTCACATTGTAAACTAAATCTTATGGCAATCATTTAATAATAATAATATTTAATATAAGTCTAATAATAAAATTAAAAGGGAATTGAATTGTACAGAAAGGGTAAAGCTTATTAATTATTCCTGCATAAACAGGCGCTGACCAGAATTAACTTGTTTTCTGACCCCTAAATAAACTAAGTATTATTGTAAATTTGTTATTATTTAAATAATTAAATAAGACCATTGTTACGTACTTTGATAACTTCTGCAACTAAGAATATCACGATTTAATCATTTAATCAACCGTAGTCCTTTAATTAAAATTAGAAAAACGGAACTACTTTTATGTAGCCTAGTAATTGTCTTGAGATTACTACGCTCCCCTTAACTATTTTCTACCACTTGGAATGGAGCGCTCACGCCGTAAGCAGCGTAAAGCGTTGTTTCGCTACGTGTATATATAAAAAATGTGAAAGGCTTGATACAATGACTATTTAAATAAGTAAATTTGTGTGGTGATGACATCTCTCTATATTATAAAATAACGGACTATGTAAATAATACAGTATTACAACCAAGAAGGTGATAGTAAACTAATCTATCATCATGTGAAGTGAATAACAGTGAAACAAACTTTCTATCTATGTGTTCTAACTACAAGAATTACTAAGAATAACTACAGTCGCCTGAGATGAATGTACCACACCAGGAATGATTTCACATACTTCTAGAACTTCACCACCACAGTATGATAAGGTAACGACTGAACTTCAAGAAACATCAGGAGGACCGAAGAACTAATTCTGCAGCAACTTCAGGAAACACACAGGTGACATGGAGGCTTGTCTTCCATGGTTAAGAGTTACAAAATTATAAACCCCAAAAGACAATTTAAATTATCATATTAAAGACTTTAAAACTTATGTTTAAATGTAATAACATTAAAGACTTTAGAAACCTGACATTTTAGGTAACATGTAGTATAAAATCTAATAACGCTAGTTATAGCAAAAAGGTAAAGTTTAAACTAAAAGTTTTGTTGTTTTAGAAGATTAATAAAAAACCATTCTTCAAATGGTTAGAGTTTCAATATTGTACATGGCAAGGTGAGCATAATTCATTTAATATATTTAATCCCGGATCCGTGGAATTAATCAATAAGATGTACATCATATTTTGAGGCCCCTTTGTAAAGTAGTAATTTATATATTTAATCATATAGTAAACTATATTGTTTGAGAACTTTCAATAGAGAACTTAATCACCAAATGTAATAAAGAGATGTCATCTAAGTACCGAGTAAACTGAGTGCATAAATCAACAGTCTTCCCTTCCTAATATCCTGGTATAAGAATTGTTTTTATTTGTTGTGATTATTTTCAGTGCTTCACAACGAAGGCAGCCTGTATAATTGGCACATCCAATTATTACTGGTTCCCTAAGTTATAACTCAAGAGAAGAGGTTATACTTGCCTGTCACTTTTTTGGAGTAAACAAAACAACCCTTAACTTTCTCGTCAAGTATTGTTTTCGTGCACTAGGTTGTTCTAATGGCATCAACTATTGTTACTTACAGGCCTTACCAAACTTCCTTTCAACACTTCTTGTTTGTGTTCGGACATTACTCCGAGCTTTCTCTCTTCTCAGTAAGGTCGAAGTCCTGTCGCTGACCGTTTGAGTCTTTCAATAACATATACCTTTTTTTGTTTCGCTATATGCAGCTGGCGTGTATATGTATTCTGGTCTATTGTTAATACCTACAGCTGCTCTTCAAATGAGTTCGTTTACTTCTGTGCCCTTTTTTCTACGGATTTGAGGTAGTTGTCAAAGTTTAACGTTTCTTAGTATGGAGAGCGATGAACTCAGCCTATTTGCCGTGAGCGTGTTGGGGCTGATATATGATTTTATTGCCTGTCAGTCACCTCTGCGTTTCACACAACAATTCCCTGTTACGGCGCTTAAAGATACATCTCTACTCAAAATAAGAAATTTTCAAAATTTCTGATTTTGGCGTTATATACTGTATCAAATTAAGTGATCCGTTTGGATTAAAGCGTCCATATTCCAACTGGTCACGGACCCGCTCTTGTTGTGTAGCGCTCCAATATTTACCCATAAATGCCTCTTCGAATTCCTTGAATGTTTTAATTTGTTCAGGCACAATTCTCCACCAGATAGCCGCTTCACCAGTCAAATGTCGGCCTATCCATCTTGTATACAATTTTTTCGTGTATATACTTTCTCATTTCTTCATTATGCTTTTTCGTTTCGTCAATCTTTTCGTCAATATGCTTTCTTTGTTCTTCCCCCTGTTGTCTTATTAGTGTCATCAACATGTGGAGATTAATCTCGGGCGGCACTGATTCCTGTCCCTGCGCCCTACTTTCAATATTCTCTTCACTACTGGTTGCACTTTCTGTTGCGCTACTTTCGGATTGCTCCACACCCATCTGATTATTTACATCAAACTCTTCTGAATTTGCGTCCCTCGTTGCCATTTTCGCTTTCCTCCGCGTTATCATTCAGGGACCTAATGACTTACAATTATCTTATGCTACTTAATCCTAGACAAATTTATAACCACACTGTCTGTCACTGCCCTAGCCTAATGACATTAATTTGTCTATCAAGCCGTGCGGTGCGGCGCCAAATATAACTTTACTTTTAATACCCTTTTGATTATCTCAGGGTTCAATTCAATAAAATCAATACTTCATTACTTTCTAGTAGTTAATTTATTTAACAAAATATCATTATATATCATCATATTTCATTGTACACATAATTATTAATATAAATATTAATTTATGCACATTTAACAAATTTAATAATTCTTCAATCTCTAAAACTTTACTTCTTACTATATTTTATTCTTCAATATTTAATCAACTTAAGTTTAGTACAACATATTGTGTATCATAACGGATTCATTTAAAATCAAAGCGATTGTAATATAGATCTTTTATGAAATACTAGACTTCCTACGATTTTCTCAATGGGTTTCAACATGACCTTACTTATAATGAGGTCTCTAAATTAATACTTTAAATAAATTTCCTTAGTGAGTTCCTTTAGTAAATTTCTTTAGTGAGTTCATTTAGTAAATTTCTTTAGTGAGATCTTTTAGTAAATTTCTTGAGTAAGTTCTTTTAGTGACAGACAAGTGGGTGTAAAATTTAATTAGTACATAACAAATTTATTTTTGGTACGAATTATCCATGTCTTGTAGAGGTCGCAGGTGTGGTAAGCTACGCTTCTTGATCAACATTTGGAGTATCGATGATAAGTCACCTCCGGAATCTCGAGTGGTCGGCGTGGACCTCACTGTAGCCCTTCACATATACAGCACATTACACAACGCGTGTTCGTATTGGATTTATTGCGAGTCTAAATTATTGTTCCTATTACTTCGGTTATTCACTGACATTCTGTAAGTATATCATTTAATTTACTCGCGATATTGTTTAAAGATGTATGTTACACTCGTTTTTCTGGTTTGTTTAACTGATACACTTGACAGTAAGTTACTGTTATTCGTTCACGACAAAATTGAAAAACGCGTGATAACATCTTGAAATCAGTCCCATTAAAATAAATGGTAATATCAATAAAAATACGCGTTATTGAAACATGGATAAACAAACTTATTGCCTGAATTGACTTTCCTATACTTCATATTTCAAATGTATTTAAAAAGAGCTACTACTACATTATCGTACACAGCTGGAAAAAATAAAACAGCCTAAAAATTAAGAGACGAATTAATCTAATTCGTCAACTTTTTCGACCCTATGGGGGGGGGGTTCGGTCCCGTTAGTATCATTAGTAAAACATATAGCCTATCAGTTTTATTCTGCACCTGAAACGGACCGTCATATGCTGGCTCCACTGGTTTCCATCAACTCTAACAAATAGCCTATATGCGTACGAGTTTTCAGATCTTTATGAACAAAAACGTTTTTTGCTGTTTTATGCGTGGTTTTCATAGGTTTTAACAATGCCGTACGTTCTTAAACACAAATCTTTCGTATTCCGCCTGAGTTTGTGGTACGTTTCACCTGGGAGTCTTATAGTTTTTCCTTATGTGAATCCTCAGTGTAAGCAACGCAAGTAATGCTTGCCCAGAGAAAATCAGGCGAAAGTAAATAAATGATTACGTAACCAACATTATAGTTGTCTCCAAAAACTGTTTCACACGCCTTCTTACCTCTCGTCTTTTGAAAATTCACCTATCTACCAGTCAAAATGACATTGATGACTTGATTTGATCGAAGTCATTAATATCACTTCACTTCCACTTCTATGCACTGTTTTAACAGCTGACTGACTGCTCCGTCCCCAAAGCAATCGCTTCAAAAAATGCTTCGGTCCACCTATGCGTTGACCATAATTTCAGAAACTTAGCGTTTGTTTATGAGTTCATAAATACGCTTTCATTATCTAGCCTTCTTTTTTACATTAAGGTACTGTTAGAAATACTCAAAACTTATAACAATGTATAATGATTTGCTGGTACCTACGTCTACGTATTCTAATGCTAAACAGCACAGCACCTGACAAGCGTCTACGGGCTGAACGAGTTTTATGATTGAGCCGTAAATCTGGCATTGTGTTGACAGAGAGGTGCGAGCGGAGCAGGCGTATGGTAATCTAAATCTATACTAGCCTACTATTACAAAGAGTTAAAGTTAGTTTGTTTCATTGCCCGAGATAAACTCAGACAACTCAGATCCGATTTAAAAAGTTCTTTCACAACCGTGTTCTTTGAAGTCTGAGGATGGTTTTAGACTAAATTTAAACCGATAGTTTTAACAGTTTTCAAAAACAGAGCCTTAAGACAGTTCCACATCAGGGAAGTTTTTTTTTTAATTGGATGTAGTGAAATTTTCGACAATCGACAAACTTTCGTTTTATGAGAGACAGCTATATGGTGTCACCAAGTGAAATTTAGAGAAAATTGCAAATTTTATTTTGTTTTTTGTTTCAATAAAAACCTCCTTTTCATTTTCGAGTCATTGGCGGTTTTGTAAGAAATTTAGTTGGTTGGCAGGTACAGCAAAGCGCATGAATGCTGCTAGTACAGTATAAACTATTTCTTATCATAACGATTTTCTTAATATTAAATATTATCTTAATATAGGCCTAATCATATTTTAATATTTATTATATTATCACAATCATATTATAATTTTTAATTGTTTTGTTTTTTGTTTTTACATTTCATTTTGTTTTTAGTTCACTTTTTAATTCACTAATTTTTACTATACTAAGTACACTGATTAAATTACATTTATTAGTGTGTGTGTGTGTTTGTGTGCGCGCACGCGAACGCGAGAGAGGGAGAGAGAGAAAGAGAGAGGGGTGAGGGCTCGTTTTGCTACACTTTTGTAGTAATCCTAAAACTATAATATCAAGACATCAAATAAAAATTATCTTGAAAATAATTATTTCTATTAGAATTTCAAAATCGATTTTTTTAATGAACACAATAATGTTTTTACAAAAACTGTTAGGTGAGACGAGTTAAAAAAAATCGGTATGGAGAACCATACATGACTTCCATGTTGTAAGATTTATGTTTAAAACAATTTACTTGAATTCGATTCAGTAATTTCTAAAAAAAATATCGCCCACCCTCAAACTAATTTCACTATTTATAGATATTTTTGTTATTATGGGGTAGTCGTTTAATATAATGTTATTTTCAATCACTTTATTCATAAAAAATTAGGTAGGCTTACTTAATTTATAGCAATCAAAAAATTAAAAATTTAATTTTCGTTCTTGACCAGTTGTTCTCACGCTACGGTGGCAGTGACTCTAAGAACAGAGCCATAAAACAAAGTAATTGGGGTAGGTGACAACTAACGCCCTATCAGACAATAGAAGCGCGTTCAGTACGAGGCAACAATAGAAATGACGACTTGAGTTGATAGGAGCGTGCCAACGGAGAATTATGACACCGTAACAATTTGAACAATGTACTTGGCTCAGCCGTACGTTTACGCAGAATCGAAGCGAGCATACATTTAAGGGTGTAGCTAAGGAACGAGGTCACTATACAAAAAACGAGACGAAAGACAAAGGGTTCAGGACGTACTGCAGTCTTTAGAAACGATCCGAACAACAAACTATGAAGAGAACCAGCGGCAAGTCACAGCGGGATATACGCTTAAGTGACAAGCTGAGATTTACGACGAGAAAGCGTGGAGGTTACAGCTGTCGACACTGGATGGAAAACTGTTAATTGCCATGACGCAGAGTTTCAGAAACGAACAATAACCGAGATGTTAAGAGTAAACCCTTGCTGGAAACTCGAACAATGAGTTGATTGACACGCGGGGAATGGCTTGCATTTCCCAGAATGAGAGTGACGCCTGGACAAGACGATTCAAAGGACATCTCTAGCTACCTATCAGAACAAAGTATGTCACGAGAGAGAGCGGAAAAGAAGCCCGTTTCCATAGCAACTAGCAGAAGAACAAATCAGAGGGTAGAAGACTGGAAGACTTCGAAATGGTGTGAAACGACTTCGAGAAAGGGTAGTGTTTCAGCCTATCATAGTAATCTTAGGCGTGGACAAGCCAGAGACCAAATTTCTAGTAGGGAGACGTTAATAAAAACCAAGTGTCCAACGCGGGATGAGGCAGTCTACAATAATTTTCGGAGTCTCATTACAATTTTCGGCAGTGATATAATAATGTTGAAAGTCTTATAATAGTTCTCGAGCAGTCCGCGAGGAGTCTGATTTAGAAACTTTGAGTGTCTAACATAACTTACCAAACAGTTCGCGAAGAGTCTTATATTAAATCGGACTACAAGAGTATTTGTGCGACATATAACTCTCGTAATTAACTTTATAATGTTACAAACAATCTCACAAGTTTACTAAGTGTCGTACTTCTATTAAGAACAGCCACGTGAATTTCGAAGTGAATCGGTATATCGAACAACCGTGAATTCTCAAAGTACGCGGAATGGTGAACTGAACTTTATTTAACTAAGAATATATATAATTGTTTACGTATTAGAAAACAGTATAACGAGCAGTAATTCACAATGTGCGTGAACGTTGTAATAATATCTATAAATCACTGTAAACAAGACATTTTTATTCAAAGGATATATTAGACAGCGAAATATTAGACAGCCACACAATAATACCTTGTGTAGTCACACAAAGAACACACAGAACACTTAAGCAAACATGGATATACGCGGAGACAAATTGGAGCGTGTGAACATAGAATAACACAAAACACTATTCTGTTAACGACGCGAGTGCGAATAACAAGTGAAAGTGATTATCACCATCATTATTCAATGGAGCAACATTTCCAACGATCGTCATCACCTGGAGATAGCGCCGATGGATTAACGGATTAACTAAACCAAGTAACTCTTTATGATCTTGTTAACATAGTCAACTACTGTCCTTTCTCTGTCCAAGAATCTAACCCTGAGCAATTATGAGAAAATTTATTAAAAGAAGGTTGCATTCAATATATTTATAATTATGTTCTATTAAAGCCAATCCATCTGGGTGAATGCATTAGGTAGAGTAAATATTATTTGATTTTGTTGTATGCATTTTATATATGTTGTATGTATTTACAGGGAGCCATTAAGGAGGAATTTATGTTTTGAGATATATGTTGTATGTATTTACAGGTACCAGGAAGATATATATATATATATATATATATATATATATATTTGTTATTGAATACGAAATGTTTAACATATAATAAATTAGTACCTAAGTAATCAATAATGCGTTCATCATTCTCAGTAAACCCTGTGTAATTCACAATTCACATCACTATTATAATTTAATATTAAAGAAGCAACCTAAGTAAATTAGTAGATTTGTGCCTTAATTACATTGTGGTAGTTAGCTTATGAAGGGTCTACTCATTAACCCTTACATTATTCACAATTAAGAAATTGCAAATATCATTTAAATCCCAATTAATACCATATAAAATTGGCGCTCCAACAACACGGGGCTATCTAAAGTCAAATTTTATATAATTAAGGTAATCTATTAATTTATGCAAGTAATTTGCATATTATCACCGTAAATTCTTATAAAGCAGCCGAACTACGCAGATAATCATCCCTCCTCCGAAATCACTCATGGACCGTGAGCATTTTGCAGAGGGTTCATTCTCTAAAGTGGAAAAGCCTGTCTATGAACCGTTCCTCTGTAAACACGTGCAGTTACACTGCCCAGCGATCCACAGGAAGCAAATCGCTATCCACGCTGGACACTTTTTCGGCTTGCACGCGTTGTGTTGGTGTGGGTTTCGGCACTTTCCATTTAAAAAGCGTGCAAATGTAAGAAAATAAAAATGAGTGAGGCTAGAAATAACGCGAATTGTGTGTGTGTGTGTGTGCGCGCGCGTGCGTGCGTGCGTGCGTGCGTGCGTGTGTGTGCGTGTGTGTGTGTGTGTGTGTGTGCGTCTTGCCTGCCTTTTTTCCTGTAATCATAATAATAAAATGGAAACGTAAACATTACATAATTGAGATATGCTTGCCTGCCACGAACGATATATTTTCTCCCATACATGATTTAAATTAAAATGAAAAAATATAGAATTTTGTTAAAGTTAAATGAAATGTTTCCATAGAAACTACTTCTTTGTTGTCAATAACGTAGTACACATATAAAACTTATAAAAATTTACCTCCTCCATCATCAACTACTATTTTAATTTATAAAAAAAATAACCCCTTCCCCTTCAACTACCCTTTTCATTTATAGATATTTCATCTACCTTTCTACAGTGGATTATTATGGCCTTCTTTTCAGGATACTTTATTTATCAAAACTAAGCACTTTACTCTTGTTAAAACGTAAAACGTTGCAGGTAAACTACCCCTTTCCCTTAACCGATCTTCATCAAAAACAATAGACCTTGAGTCCTCTACAATTCATGGCTGTATGCAAAACATTATTTGATTCTGTTTGAATTTGCGGCTGTTATCGTTTGCCATAGAAAAAATTCTACACACAGACACTTTTCGAAAAATGACTTTTTTTCATGTTTTGAGGGTAGTACAATCAGAATCTGCCGTTATCTCGAACACGATTTTTTTCGGCATGACCATACTTCCATTTCCTTATGGAACATGGAAGTAATAAATAAATCTCAGTAGGCTTTTCTGATATGAGGATCGCTTCGCCTGATTTTAAAGAAGTAAATATCGGTATGGAGAACCATACATGACTTCCATATTCTAAGATTTATATTTAAAATCATTTTCAGCCAAACAGCCAGGCTGTGTCTTACCTGCCTTTTTATTGCTGTATTAAATGAAAAATATTATATTACATTAAAATGAAAAAATTATAATTTTATTGCCTGGCAACAAAATTATTTTATTTTTAACAATTACCATTGTTTCAAAAAGTTTAAATAAATTTTCAAGTACTTTACTCTTGTTAAAACGTAAAAGGTTGCAGGTAAACTACCCCTTCCCCTTAACCGATCTTCACCAAAATCGAAAGTCATTGTGACCTCTACAATTCAGTTATCGTTTGCCATAGAAAATACGCTTGATAAAAAAACGTTGCAGGTAAACTACCCCTTCCCCTTAACCGATCTTCACCAAAAACAATAGGTCTTGAGAACTCTACAATTAAGGGCTGTATGCAAATAATCTTTTGATTCTGTTTGAATTTGCGGCTGTTATCGTTTGCCATAGGAAATACCCTTGTTAAAACATAAAACGTTACAAGTAAACTACCCCTTCCCTTAACCGATCTTCACCAAAAACAATAGGTCGCGAGTACTCTGCAAATCAGGGCTGTATGCAAAAAATTATTTGATTCTGTTTGAATTTGCGGCAGTTATCGTTTGCCATAGAAAAAAAATCTACAGACACACAGACACACAGACAGACAGACAGACAGACACACAGACACTTTTCGGAAAACGACTTTTTCTCATGTTTTGAGTGTAGTAGAATCAGAATCTGCAATAATCTCGAACACGATTTTTTTTGCCATCACCATACTTCCATTCCTTAAGGAATATGGAAGTAAAATAACTTTTTTCTTCACTATCTAAAAAGGTAGGAAAACGAGTTTCTAACTTACGATAAACTAAAACATTAACAGTCCAGAGGTCACGTGCTGTAATTAATAGACTTTCATACTCACTTATTTCACCATCACGCTACTGATATTTTAACTACATTTCATTGGCACAGTAAAATATGTTTATTGCCTACAGAAATTTAGAATATCAACCTACGTTTGAATATCACTTATTTTGTACATAAATTTAACGTCAAATTTATAATATTAATACATTCTAATAAAGAGCAACATATTCTCACACTACCTTTGTTACCTACCACACAGTACTGATAACGCAGTACTTTAGGCTATCACAGACTATAATTAGCGCGGTAAAATGTTGGAATGTCTTCGTTAGAATTCGTATCATAATCGGCTAGGCTCCCCAACATGCCAAACTTACGGCCCGATCATAAAGCTGGGTCAGCCCGTAGAAACTAGTTAGCTCCTGGCTTTCAGAGACGCAAAAAGCAAGCACTCTGTAGTGATTCTTAAGCCGCTAGGAGCGCTAGCAGTTTCCCGGCTCGGTGAACTTGTTTATTACGTATTTCGGTTGTTGCTGTTGAGGTTAGCTTCCTGTGTGTGTCCTGGGTAGTGACTGTTGAAATCATAATTTTTTAACTAGGAAGTAGAATCACAGCTTGCTAATCGTCACTTTTACTTCCGTGTTCCGTAAGGAAATAGAAGTATGGTGATCGTGAAAAAAATCGTGTTCGAGATAAGGAGTGATTCGAGATATCTATCTCTGCTTCTTGTCAAATATACATTACAGACGCAAACGTAAAATTCTGCACCTGTCATGTCTTGGTTGTAGAGTAAAGAACGTAAGTTTTCGTAGCTCCGTGCTCAGAGCACATATCGACAAATACTAATAGCGGTCACTAGTCTTTCTTTGGTCTTTTTGATTGGCACAGATAATGAAAATTACGTCTGAAAGTCACCCTATAACATATGCCTCTTGTTGAACGGAGAAGCGAGTTCTTAGGGTTTAATTCGACCGTTTGGCATTTGTCTGTCTGTCTGTCTAACTATTTGTGGTATGTTTCACGATAACTTTTGAACTCATCAACCGATTTTCATAAAACTTGGCACACATGTCCGCACTTTTACCCTACAGAATCTTGTTGTTTTTTAGATTGATCACTACAAAAATAGGACGAGGAGTCAAAATTGTTAAAAAATTGAAAAATTCCGTGTGAGGTATCAAATTAAAGGGAATTTAACCACAATCTGAATATAGTATTCATTCTTGAAATTTTAAAAGTTTTTGGACGACAGAGCCCAAAACGTTGGCGAAATTTTTTATAAAAATCACCAAAATTCATACTGCACATTAAGTTAAAGCAACTTTGACTAAAATCTGAATGTAAGTTAAGTTTTACAATTTCAAAATATTTGGGCTCTGGGAACCATTAAAGAGATCACTTTTTTTTTAAAGTGAAAATCAAACTGGGTGTCAGATTAAAAGGAATTGTAATCAAATCCAAATGTTTCTAAGTGTTAGCGTTTATTGGATGATTGTGTGCTCTACAGTTGTTATGTTACGAAAGAAATATTAGAGTAATCGGGATGTTTGTAATTTTTCCCGTAATTGGAAAATTGCCTAATAACGAAATTTATGTAAGAATAGATGCACTTCGTTTAGCGAGTTCTGCAGCTCAGCGAACGTACTAGTTAATTATAATGAGACAAATATATTTTTAAAAAGTCCGATGTACGAACACACAAAGATTATTGTAAGATAGTTGAACATGTAATATAGCCTACTCTTAAATTTTTGAGCTAAGCAAAAGTAGGCCTCGTTCAAGATTAGACGCTGTGAGCACGCTACTAGTGTAAAAATATAAGATAAAAGATAAAACAAGACACTTAAATGTCCGAAGAGAAACAATTTAAATGAAAAACTCCGGGCAAAAAAGAAATTACCTGAGCAAGACTAATTTTTACTTCCACGTTCCGTAAAGAAATAGAAGTATGGTGATCGTAAAAAAATCGTGTTCGAGATTCTGATTGTAGTGCCCTCAAAACATGAAGAAAAGCCATTTTCCGAAAAGTGTGTGTCTGTATGTAGAATTTTTCTATGGCGAACGATAACTGCCGCAAATTCAAACAGAATCAAGTAACTTTTTGCACGTGTCCCCCAGTTGTAGAGGACTCAAGGCTAATTGGTTTTGATGAAGATCGGTTAAGGGGGAGGGGTAGTTAACCAGCAACATTTTACGTTTTAATAAGAGTAAAGTACTTAATTTTGATAAATAAAGTATGCTGAATAGACGGTCATAATAACCCACTGTAGAAAGGTAGACGAAATATCTATAAATGAAAAGGGTAGTTGAAGGGGGAGGGTAATTTTCTGTAAAAGGAAATAGTTAATGAAAATAAATTATATTAAACGACTACCCCATAATAACAAAAATATCTATAAATAGTGAAAATAGTTTGAAGTGAGGGATATTTTTTAAAAAATTATCGAACCGAATTCAAGTAAATGATTTTAAATATCAATCTTAGAACATGGAAGTTCTCCATAGAATCATGTATAGTTCTCCATACCGATTTTTTTAATCCTCATATTAGGTCAATGACTATATCAGGCAGTTTACATTCAGTAATTGCTTCCACTTTTTCCGAAAGTGGTTTTGAAATCCACTTTCCTAAAATGTTTCAACACAAACCTTCAACACCAAATGCATACTTAGTGAGATTTGATTCAAAGGTCAACTTTTTTCAGCATTTCGGTACCTATATGAGGCGTTCTTCGGCAGACACTGATGCTATCAGGCAGTCATCAATGCACGGAAAAACAATATTAATCCTCTGAAAACTTTATTAATGAAACGTTGAAAAGTATGTTTGCCATTGCGAAATCCGAAAGACAATACTGAAGTTCTATAAGGTAAAAGTCTAATTATAGTAGTTTTTTGTTTGCCTTCTTTTGCAACGGGTATCTGAAAATAAAACTTAAGTAGGTCAGTTTCAGTTAATATCTTCTAATCTTCTTTTCAGCTATGTGCTGAAAATCCTCAGTTTCAGGAACAGGATATCGATGCAGAATGTTTTGTGCATTTAGTCTACGACAGTCACCACATGGTCGCAGACCATAATTTCAAATAGTTCTAAACTCGGAGTTTATTTTTATTTTTAAACTCGCAGATTCCACTCCGTAACGAACAAAAAAGAGTAGGACGTAAAAACTGAGTATCTATTTAAGTCTCAACGATACGCCTTTGTAGAGTAAACACAGAGGTGTAGGGTAGATTTATTGTATAGGTTAAATAAAATCACCACCGTTATTTGTGTACCCACATTATGAGGGGGTGAAACAGTTTCTCCACCAGCACGGTTTCCTATCTTGATACAAAATTACTAATGTTTAATTAACAATTAGTAAATGTCTGTGCATAGAGTACATTTACAAGGAATTCCCACAGGGCGTGAGATTAATGAGCTCGTGATGAACAATCGTTTGGTCGCGGGTTTCTGATTGTGTACAGTCACGCACACTGCATCTCGGAAGTATTCCCCTGCGCCCGGCTTTTGTACTAAACGTTGCTTTCTCGTTCTGTCTGTCTGTCTATCAATCTACAAGTCCCTCTATCTCTCTCTTCCTCTTCTATCTATATCTTTCGATATCTATCTCTTTGTTGTGCACCAAACTGGAGCCTCGAAATATATCTTCCTCCGTTTTTATTCCTAAGCCTAACTTAACAGAGATAAATCTTCGTTTAACGACGTATCTTCTATGTAAAGTCTCGATCGATTTTGATACCATGGCTTTGTCTTGATCCTACCAAAAACCCATTCTAGAACCCTCTGTCACCTCCATTTAGTAAAAAGAATACTTAATCTGTCGTCGGAGTCAGAAATCGGTTACGTGTGGGAGGAGGGGCGGCTACATCGTTTTCCAGGTGGACATAGTCACCAGCAGTGGCGGCTCGTACAGGGAGGGCAAAAGGGCGCAGCCCTCCCACTAAATTTGCAAATTAAACTTGTCAATAATATAACTATAATGTGTAGTATCCTTATGTGATAGATATATTTGGGGCGATTAATAGCGATCACCCGAAGTTTTCGGCATGGTCCCGCAGCCGGACGCTAATACTACAGCCCTCCTGCATAGGCGGGTCTTGCGGGGAGCGGGGAGCGGGGAAAGAGGACGTGTACACATGTCTATGCTTTTAAATTAGCGGTAGCCATAATAGGGAGGATTCTGCCCGCTGTCTGATTTCGCGGCTATTTTCATAGAGAACCGGAGCGTTGTTCAAAACTTCTCTGTTGCTGTTTAAAGTGCATATATTTTCTCTTGTGTTTCATATAGTTTTGATTGTTGTACTTTTTGTGTAAACGTAATGTTCTAATAATTTATTCTTTATTAGGCAGTGTATTCTGTGTAAGGGAGTGTTTTTGTCGAACCTTGTGTACATAAACGTGTAACTTATTCTGTATAGGCCTGAGGCTGTGTGTTCTGTGCGTATTTGTTAGAAACGAAAAAAATGGCTATGAATTCAGTAAGTAATATTAAACATTTGATTAATTCAAATTCACTTACTTACGAAATAGACCATTGAATAAAGGCAGATTTTGTGAAAATCTGGACAAAAATCCTCCAGACACGAAATTTGGTAGAAAGTTAGGTTTTGGGGTCACTTTAATGGGGGAAAAACCGGACACTCCAACTCACCGCTGCCCCCCCCCGGGGGGGGGTTAAAAGGTGGGGCAAAACGGTGTGTTGTAAATATCTCAAAAACTAAGCAAGATATCAAAAAACGTTAAATACAAAAGTTGTAGCTGACCACATTTCCCATCAAAATGGTCCTTAGTACTTTTTTTGTCAGACGCACTGGGACAGAGATATGAGCGCTCAAAGTTGAGACCTTTTTTGCAATTTTTCGTATAAGGCATTTTTACGAAAAAAAAACTTGCATTTTTTTGAGTTTAGGCCGATATTTTTGTATAGTAAAAAGCGCTAAATATGGGTATGTAAGTGTTTGTACATGTAATACCAAGTATTTGGATGTAAATTTTTGCATGTATATATTTATGCACACAAATACACACACACTACAACTACAAAAACGTGCATTTTTGAACATAAGCGTTACATGCATATACTGACTAATCCATGCGTATAGATGTGCATTTTTGGATTTAGACAAGTATAATATATATGCATGAAAATATTTCTACACATATTTGCACATATATGTGTGTGTATATACATGTGTACAACTAAAAACGCTTACGTTCAAAAATGCACGTAGTGTTCATAGTTGTAGTGTGTGTGTATATGTGTGCATAAATATATACATGCAAAAATTTAAATCCAAATACTTGGTATTATATGTACAAACACTTACATACCCATATTTTGCGCTTTTTACTATACAAAAATCGGACTAAACTCAAAAAATGCAAGTTTTTTTTCGTAAAAATGCCTTATACGAAAAATTGCAAAAAAAGGTCTCAATTTTGAGCGCTCATATCTCTGTCCCAGTGCGTCTGACGAAAAAATTACTAAGAACCATTTTGATGGGAGATTTGATCAGCTACAACTTTTGTGTTTAACTTTTTTTGATATCTTGCTTAGTTTTTGAGATATTTACAACAAACCGTTTTTCCCCACCTTTTAACCCCCCCCCCATGGGGGCCCAGCGGTGAGCTGGAGTGTCTGATTTTTTCCCCCATTGAAGTGACCCCAAAACCTAACTTTCTATTAAATTTTTTTGTCTGGAGGATTTTTGTCCAGTAAAAATCTTTATTCAATTGTCTAAAAAGAAAATAGAACTAAAAAAATTAGGGCCACCAAAACCCAATTTATATATCACACAACAAAATTATAAAACGGGCAGGCCAGCATCAAGTAAAAAACTACACAAGAAAATTTAATAGAAACTGTTACTTACACGCTGATTGGATATGTGGATGTGAGGTGATGAATTCCTTTTTTTGTTATGTATGTTTGGTGAGATGAACCTAAACAGTGATTCAGCCTGAACTGAAAATGGAATTAAGGACTTGAAACATTTGGGAGAAAAAATTAAAAAATCGGTATGGAGAACCATACATGACTTCCATATTCTAAGATTTATATTTAAAATCATTTTCAGCCAAACAGCCAGGCTGTGTCTTACCTGCCTTTTTATTGCTGTATTAAATGAAAAATATTATATTACATTAAAATGAAAAAATTATAATTTTATTGCCTGGAAACAAAATTATTTTATTTTTAACAATTACCATTGTTTCAAAAAGTTTAAATAAATTTTCAAGTACTTTACTCTTGTTAAAACGTAAAAGGTTGCAGGTAAACTACCCCTTCCCCTTAACCGATCTTCACCAAAATCGAAAGTCATTGAGACCTCTACAATTCAGGGACGTATGCAAAAAATTATTTGATTCTGTTTGAATTTGCGGCTGTTATCGTTTGCCATAGAAAATACGCTTGATAAAAAAAACGTTGCAGGTAAACTACCCCTTCCCCTTAACCGATCTTCACCAAAAACAATAGGTCTTGAGTACTCTACAAATCAGGGCTGTATGCAAAACACTATTTGATTCTGTTTGAATTTGCGGCTGTTATCGTTTGCCATAGGAAATACCCTTGTTAAAACATAAAACGTTACAGGTAAACTACCCCTTTCCCTTAACCGATCTTCACCAAAATCAACAGATCTTGAGAACTCTACAATTCAGGGCTGTATGCGAAACATTATTTGATTCTGTTTGAATTTGCGGCTGTTATCGTTTGCCAAACAAACAAAATTACCCTTGCTAAAAAAAAACCGTTGCAGGTAAACTACCCCTTTCCCTCAACCGATCTTCACCAAAAACAATAGGTCGCGATTACTCTGCAAATCAGGGCTGCATGCAAAAACTTATTTTATTCTGTTTGAATTTGCGGCTGTTATCGTTTGCCATAGAAAATACCCTTGTTAAAAAAACGTTGCAGGTAAACTACCCCTTTCCCTCAACCGATCTTCACCAAAAACAATAGCTCTTGAGGACTCTACAATTTAGGGCTGTATGCAAATAATCTTTTGATTCTGTTTGAATTTGCGGCTGTTATCGTTTGCCATAAGAAATACCCTTGTTAAAACATAAAACGTTACAGGTAAACTACCCCTTTCCCCTAACCGATCTTCACCAAAAACAATAGTTCTTGAGTACTCTACATGTCAGGGCTGTATGGAAAACATTATTTGATTCTGTTTGAATTTGCGGCTGTTATCGTTTGCCATAGAAAATACCCTTGTTAAAAAAACGTTGCAGGTAAACTACCCCTTTCCCTCAACCGATCTTCACCAAAAACAATAGGTCTTGAGGACTCTACAATTTAGGGCTGTATGCAAATAATCTTTTGATTCTGTTTGAATTTGCGGCTGTTATCGTTTGCCATAGGAAATACCCTTGTTAAAACATAAAACGTTACAGGTAAACTACCCCTTTCCCTTAACCGATCTTCACCAAAATCAACAGATCTTGAGAGCTCTACAATTCAGGGCTTTATGCGATACATTATTTGATTCTGTTTGAATTTGCGGCTGTTATCGTTTGCCAAACAAACAAAATTACGCTTGCTAAAAAAAACCGTTGCAGGTAAACTACCCCTTTCCCTCAACCGATCTTCACCAAAAACAATAGGTCGCGAGTACTCTGCAAATCAGAGCTGCATGCAAAAATTTATTTGATTCTGTTTGAATTTGCGGCAGTTATCGTTTGCCATAAAAAAAAACTACAGATAGACACACACACACATAGACAGACAGACAGACAGACAGACACACACACAGACACTTTTCGGAAAACGACTTTTTTTCATGTTTTGAGTGTAGTAGAATCAGAATCTGCAATAATCTCGAACACGATTTTTTTTGTCATCACCATACTTCCATTCCTTAAGGAATATGGAAGTAAAAACAAAATTAGTGAAACTCATATGAACAATTGTATTGAATACTCATTGTTAGGAAAAGTCAATATTAGTTGCCAGTTAGACAGTGCATATAAGATTAAAAGTTAAACAGCATAATGAAGAAGTCTCTAAGAACAGATACATCCTAAGTAAGTTAATTGACTGTGTAAAGCTTTGTAGAATATTTGAACTAGCTTTAAGGGGACATGATGAAACAAACACATCTGAGAATCCAGGTATTTTTAGGGGCTTAGTAAATTTAATGGCAGGCCTACATAGCACCTTAAGAGAGCATATTGAAAAAACAAACAATAGGGTTTTCGTTGGTCGTTCTAAAACAATTCAAAATTAAATTTTGGATTCTATTTATGCAGTGTGCATTGGACTAATAAAAAAAGAAATAAATGAAACTGACTACATTTCAATTCAAGCAGATGAAACCACGGATTGTGCCACTCTGTCACAAATGGTGTTTGTTGCGAGGTATGAATTGAATGGAAAATTACATGAGAGATTTATCAGTTTTGGCAGTCCACAAGATCACTCCGCTGAAGGTATTAGTAATACTATTTTTGAAGAATTAGCAAAATTTAAACTTGATAAGATGCCTAGTAAAATTATTGCACAAAGTTACGATGGGCAGCAGTAATGAGTGGAAAACAACGGTGTTCAAGCAAAAAGTTAAAGCCGTGTACAAGAATTCCCAGTATATACACTGCTGTGCCAATCAACTAAACTTAATTATTGAGCGCGCTGCATCACAAAACAAGCAAGTAAAAATATTTTTCTGTAATTTAGATGGCTTTACAACATTTTTTTCAAGATCTTCCAAACGAACTGCCATACTTGATGAAGTAGTAAATAAACGTCTCCCAAAATGTTCTAATACCAGGTGGAATTTTAAATCCCGTTGTGTGACAACAGTATTTATTCATAAAAATGAAATTTCCGCTGCTCTTGAAAAAATCATAGACGATGACGATAGTGACAGGTCCACTGTTCAGAAAGCATTAGGACTGAAAAACACATTAAATAATGATGATTTTAATTTTTGGTTAACATTTTTCAACAAAATTATGCCAGCCTGTGACATTTTGTTTTATCAATTACAGCAAGTAGAAATTGACAGTATTAGAACACACCAGTATGTTGCCTCATTCAAGTCACACATTCAAAATGTCAGAGATTATATTGATTTTGATGCTAGTCTGTCTGTAACAAATAATTTTGGAGAATCATCTCAAAATCCAAAAAGGTCACGTTTTGATGAAAGCAAGAAGACTGCAGCTAAAGAAGTTTGTGAGTAGTTACCAACATAGACGACAGATTTTCATTTTCAGACCATTTAGCAATAGCAGTTTTCTTGCAACCAATCCTGTTTTCTAAACATCAGCTTATCTTTCCAGAAACACAGTTACAAATTGCTGCTAAACAATTTAATTTAAATGAAACTTCATTAAGACATGAACTGGTAGTTCTAAGCAGGCCCGACTTCACAAAGGAAACTGGCGCATTGGTTCTACTCAATTTTGTATATGAAAACAATCTAGTTACTGTTTTTCCCGAACTGGTAAAACTATTAAAAATTATTTGTACAATCCCTATGACTACAGCAGAAAGTGAACGATGTTTCTCAACTCTCAAATGCATTAAAACATTTACACGTAATACAATGAAAGAGGACAGACTACGTGCTCTGGGAATGTGTTCAATAGAAAACAAAAAAAACACCAACAAGTTATTAATCATTACAAAGAAGTAGTTAAAGAAATTTCGACGAAACCGAAACATCGAAGCATGATAATGTTTTTAGGCTTTAAAAATAAGATTTCTAGACTGTGGGGAATCGAAAGTGTGGAAAAAATATAGTGTTAACATCACCTGGAACGTTACATTTTTCGATGACGTTACACATTTTGCATCACGCATTTTGTGGAATGACCCCCAGCCTAAAAACATTATCATGTTAAAAATTGTTAGAAATAACTCCTAACTTCAATGAATTAGTTATTGACCATTTTGTCAAGCAAAAGGAGAGGAGAATGGATTTCATGTTCAAGCAAATAAACTAATCCAAGGTAGAGAACAAATATATTTTATTTAGTAATCCATCCATTTAGTAATATATAATTTATTAAGTATTTAAGTTTAGGAACGTGAACTGCTTAGGGTTATAAATAATTTCAGTTTCAAACACTGTTTAAATATTGGTAGTTTGCAAGGTAGGTTTTTGATATTAACAATACTTTTAGTAGTAAAGCAAAAGATTTAATTTTACAATTATTTCATGATAATAGCAATAATTTAGTGTCTACTGGTGACTTTTGTTACATATGGGTCCAAAAACATTTTGCCCCCCCCTCCCCCCAGTCAAAAACGTTAGCAGCCGCCACTGGTCACCAGCGTTGCCAGACGTTTCGATTTTAGAGACAATACATTAAAATCCCTCTTGGGACGTATAAAAAATCCCGATTTTGACACATCGAATAATTAATACTGAATAATTTTAATAGTCAGATGAGTAGAATTTGCATCAATTGGCTTTGATTTAACAAAACGGTCTACGCAAATCATAGTAAAAATTCAAATACAGCTGGAAATTCAGTGCAGCTGGAAATAAATGACAATAGTTTTAAGTTGTTTCCAGAAAGGCTGTGAAAAATATTGTAAATTGGTTTTGTACATTCTGAGCTTACCGACATTCAAACATTTTATAGAAATAGTAATTTCACAAATGAATCGTACACAGTATGAAACGAGAAACAAATGGTCTCGTCTGTTTACGAAATCGGAGTTGCTGGTTCTACTCAATTTTTAATTGTCCTGTCGTTTATTTTACCAACACATTAAAGATGATAAGGATAATCTGGCACGGAGTAAGTTGTCTACAGAGTATAATTAAAAATAATACAATTGTTAATCTTATGTTAATAAATCTCTAGGGGGGTCTACGTTAGTTCGCGGTAATCTCAGAATCTACTGAACCGATTTCAATGAAACTTTGCACGCTGATAGCAGGTACCCAACGGAAGGTTTTCCACTTTATTTGATAACGATAGGTTAAAAAGAACCGAAGTTACTGAAAAAAATTCATTTTTCTAAGAGGTACCCGACGCTTCGATCGCGAATATTAGTATATGATTGTTGTAGTAACTGTCGAGTTGGTAAATTGCTAATGGTACATCTATATTAATAATATTCTTATATTGTAAGTTATGAATATCTAAAAAGTGCGAAGCAATAGATCCATCATTCATGTTTCCTCGATACGTAAAATCAAAATTTGATAATTTAGTAGATATTTTACAAACATCCAGTAACACAATTAGATGAATTGTTTATTCGTATAGAATAATACAAATAGTGTATACATAAGTATATTGATATCAATTATTCCATTTGAATATTTACATTTTAGTAGGGATATGGAATTCTTATCAGCATATGGAATTCATATAAACAATACAATAATTCATTGTTGGATTATATTGTAACATTGATTATATAGTAGGGTCTACACGTTGATTCTGACAAACCATACTCTTCGAAATTTGAATATTCAGTATGTTCAGTAGGGATAATTAATTCTCGAGAATTATACTTAACTTACTTCACCTCAGTCATGCGATGAGTGTCAGTGACGTAGTATAAGTGCCTTTTCTCGTTAATTTTACGTCATCGGTAAGTAATAAGTGCAATATGTATTGTATAAATTATTAATTGCCCCCTAGAGATTTATTAGTATAGATAAAATAAATACATTTCCACTTTTTTAGCTTTGCAATGCCAAAAAGACGATCATATTTAGGAAGATCTACTGCTGACGCGAAAAGAATGAGACGTCTTAGAGCAGTGATGGGCAAAGTACGCCCCGAAGGCCAGATCCGGCAACCAGACTGGTGTAATCCGGCCCGTGACAGAGTTCTGAATGACAACTTACCTACGCACATTATTTACCATGTTCCCAGGAGAGAACAGTGTTCAGCTTTGTCAACCAAAAACAAAAATGCATTTTATCGTATCACATTGTATTTTTTCTGTGTCTGTATTATGAACACAAAAAATGGTAACGGAATGCAGGGCCGCTGAATAGGGAATGTTTATCCCTATTCAGCGGCCCTGAACGGAATGGCGTCAGAGCATTCACAACAGTAGTACTGTACTACAAGACAGACACGTTACAAGTGTAGTTACCCCCACCACTCCAGCCGCCGCCTACTCCTCGACCATCCTATCGGCACATCACGCCACAGTGGATGAGTAATACTCTCAGTCAGTCTGAGTCAGTGGCTTGTTACACAGCCTTTCTCAATTCTATATCGCGTATTCTTATAAGTTGTTGTTTGCTTTTTTTGTAGTGAGTATTTGTGAGACATTTCTGATTTGCCATAATGGCAACTAAAAAACGTAAAGTTGATTCAGAATGCCGTGTTTTTAAAGATGAGTGGAGTTGGAAATACTTTTTCACAGCTTTTAAGGATAAACCGTTGTGCCTTATTTGCAACGAAACCGTGGCCGTTTACAAAGAATTTAACATTTCCCGGCATTTTACATCTAAGCATAGTCTAACAGTGCTCGTTATGAAGCCATGACCGAAGATGAAAGGAAACAAAAAACAGAAGATTTACGTAAGAAGCTCTCAGGTCAGCAAAATATTTTTAAAAAACAAAACAGTTCTCAAAAAGCTGCTACACATGCTAGTTATGTTGTATCGTACAATATTGCTAAAAGTAACAAAGCTCTTTCTGATGGGGAGTTTGTGAAACAATGCATGCTCCAAGTTTGTGATATTTTATGTCCTGACAAAACAAAGGATTTTGAGACTGTCAGTTTGTCTCGAAAAACAGTTACTTCTAGAATCGAGACAATAGATAAACACCTATTATCACAGCTAGAATCAAGAATTACTCAGTTTAAATTTTGTTCTGTTACTATGGATGAGAGTACTGACATAAATGATACTGCTCAGTTACTAATATTTGTAAGAGGAGTTGATGATAACTTCTGTATTACTGAAGAACTAGCATGCACGGGATCATTAAAGGGGACGTCAAAAGGATCAGACATTTTTCATGAATTTCAAGAAGGCCTATCGACTTTAAAAGTACCCATAACCAGTATATGCAATATTATGACTGATGGGGCACCAAATATGACGGGGAAAAATCTGGTTTTGTTGGTATATTTAACCAAACATATCCTGAGAACAAAGTTGTATATCTACAGTGTGTCATACATCAAGACACTCTGTGTAAATCTGCCCTAGACATGAAACATGTGCTTGATGTCATTATTAAAGTCGTAAATAATATTCGATCTCGAGCGCTTACTCACAGACAATTTCGAGAGTTTCTTGACTCAATGCAGTCTGAATACACTGATGTACTCTACTACACCAAAGTAAGGTGGCTTAGTGCAGGACTTGTTTTTGAGCGAGTTTGGGAGCTGAAAGAGGAAATTATTTCATTCATGCGTGAAAAACAGATGTTTGAAGGCTGTGAAATTTTGGAAAATACTGCATGGCTTTCGGACTTGGCTTTTTTCACAGATCTTCTGTGTCATATGAACAAGTTGGATGTTTAGCTGCAAGGAAGAAATCAATTTATTTACGATGTCTGGGGTCATCTCAAAGGGTTTAAAATGCAACTAGTTCTATTTGAAAAACAGCTAGCTAAAAGAGACCTGTCCCACTTCCCGAGACTAAAAACAATAGTCCCAGTGGTGGAAGACAAACTTGTAAGCTAAGAGGAAAGCGTGAGAAGACTCCATGATGAATTCGGCGCAGGTTTCAAAATTTTAAAAATATTGAACAAGACTTAGTATTTCAGTATGCCATTTAATTTGGACTGTGAAACAGGGAGAACAGAATTTCAGCTTGAACTAATTGAGTTATAGTGTAACACTGAGTTGAAGCAGTTGTTTCTTAACGTCCCAAAAGTGGAGTTTTACAAGTCGCTATCGAAATCAAGTTTCCCAAATTTGAGATCTCATGCCCAGAAGATAACTACTATGTTTGCATCATCCTATGTCTGTGAACAAGTGTTTTCTACCATGAAGCTTCGAAAAAGCAGTGTCAGAAACAGATTGACAGATGACCACTTGGCTTCACTTCTGAGAGTCAGCTCATCCCAGTTACAACCAAATTTTTAGACACTTTTAGAAACACAGTCACAGTTCAATTCATCGCACACTCCTTCATGCTCTTTCAATCATTAATTGAGCTTTGTAACAATATGTCAAGATTCAATAAGAAATTTATAAAAAAGTAGTTTTTCTATGTACAGTATTTCTTTTTAATAAATTTTGTTGGCCCGCCTAGATAGTTTTCTTTTTCCTCTGGCCCTCTCCTACAAAAGTTTGCCCATCACTGTCTTAGAGCATCTGAAAATGACGTCGAAGGAGTCGAAATGCAATCAGCTCCTGGAAACTCTTCGGAAAGATCTGGATTAGAAGAAGTCTCACGGGTTGAAAGTCCTACGATTCGTGAAAATAGATTAGCGGCACAAAGACGCAGGCAAGCGACTCTCAAATCACGAGGTCCTACTTTACGATGGAATGCAAAATAAAATAGTGGTTTCAATTATAATCCAGTTATTAGCTACGCGAATGAAACAGATATCGGGTTATTGAGTATGGTTTGCCCTCATTGCAAAGCTTTAAAGTGGAAAAATGAATCACATGGATTATGTTGCTCTGCAGGAAAAGTGCGATTAGATCCCATACTTCCTCCTCCAGAACCGTTAAAATCATTATTAAATGGAGAACATCTTTTATCGAAAAAATGTTTGAATGCATTGAGATCGTACAATTTAGCTTTTCAATTTACATCATTCGGAGCCAATGAAATAGTCGAAGGGAGTTTCATGCCTACTTTCAAAATTCAAGGGCAAGTATATCACCTCATGGGATCATTACTCCCCACACAAAACGAAGTACCAAAATTTCTACAGGTGTATTTCATAGCTGATTATTTACAGCAAGCTGAAACAAGAATGGATCATATTCGTAACTTGGATAAGCCATTAGTAACAGAACTTCAAAATTTACTTCACGCAATCAACCCATATGTTAGTGAACTGAAAAGTGCGTTTGAATTTGTAACATCTGCGAATAATAATCAGTACAATATTGTGATTCTTGCTGATCGAAAAGAAAATACTGAAGAGCACAGGGGTCGCTACAATGCACCGACAACTAATGAGGTGGTAGTAGTTTTAGTTAACCAGGAATGCGATAAACGCGATATAATAATCCGTGCGAGGGATCATACGCTACATCAAATTGCAGAAACACATCGAGCTTATGATCCTTTACAGTAGGCCTACCCTTTAATGTTTTGCAGAGGAGAAGATGGTTATCATTTTACATTAAAATTAGCCGATCCTCAGACTGGGTTACAAACTACTAAGAAAGTTTCAGCCCTACAATTTTATTCGTACAAACTCATGATGAGAAAAGATGAGTACAATCATTTAATTTATTACAAACAGCTTCTGAATCAATATATTGTTGATATGTATGCTAAGATAGAGACGGAAAGGCTTATATACATCCGTACTCATCAAACTCAGTTAAAATCTGAGAATTACATACATTTGCAAGATGCATTACGAAATAATGAAAGTTTGTATAATTTAGGCCGCTTGGTCATTCTACCCTCAAGTTTCACAGGAGGTCCACGATATATGCATGAGCGAACGCAAGACGCTTTTTGCTACGTACGCAAATACTCGCGGCCTGATTTATTTATTACGTCCACTACAAATCCTAAGTGGAGAGAGATCGTCCAGGAGTTGCATCAAGGCTTTTCAGCTCAAGATCGACACTAGCACGCGTATTTCATCTGAAATTGAAGAAACTAATGGATTTCGTAGTGAAAGGTAAAATTCTCGGCTCAGTTGTCTGCTACATGTACAGCGTAGAGTGACAAAAACGAGGTTTGCCGCATGCGCATATTTTGCTCTGGTTAGAAGAAAAAATACTACCAGATCAGATAGATTCTGTGATTATTGCAGAGCTGCCGGACCCTGATAAAGATCCAGAGCTGTATGATATAGTTAAAACACATATGATTCATGGGCCATGTGGAACAATTAATGCACAAAATTGAATTGACAACAATTCATGCAACAATTGAATTTATGTATGAAGGAGGGTCAGTGTACTAAACGATATTTTAAATCGTTTACAAAAGAAACGACGATAAATGATGACAGCTACCCTAATTATTGCCGACTAAGTCCTGAAGATGGAGGTTTTCAGTGTGAAATCCGTTTGAGAGATGAGATTTTGATAGTTGACAATAGATGGGTAGTTCCATACTCACCGGTGCTCATATCAATGTTGAATTGTGTAGTAGTGTAAAATCCATTAAATATATATGTAAATACATCAATAAAGGATCTAGCTACGATTGGTATACAAAATTCTTAAGATGAGGTATTACAGTTTCAAAATGGTCGATACATAAGCACATCTGAAGCTATATGGAGAATCTTCTCTTTCCCTATACATAAGCATTTTCCACCTATTATTCATCTAGATGTACATCTCGAAAATGGGCAGAGAGTTTATTTTCGTGAAGATAATTTGCACGAAAGAATAGAAAATCCAAGAAGCACCACTCTCAAGGCATTTTTTTATCTAACTTATGTCGGGAAGATGACTTTGCCAAAACTTTGTTGTACGAAGAAGTGGCAGCATATTACACTTTCAATAGGCAGACAGGAAAATTTCAACGTAGACGTCGAGGAGTCTTATTAGAAGGGAGCGAGAACGTATATCGTGAACACGTATTGGGTCGAGTGCATACACTTCATACAAACAATCATGATGTTATTTTCTTCGTTTACTTCTGCACAATGCACGTGGTCCAACTTCATTTGAAAATATCAAGACTGTCGACAACGTAATTCATCCAATATTTCAAGCTGCATGCCAAGCTCTTGATCTCCTAGAGAATGACAATCATTGGAACGACACATTGTCAGAGGCAAGTTTATTTGCTAGCCCTGACAAAATGAGAGAACGTTTTGCAATAATATTGGTGTTCTGCAGTATTTCAAACCCGAGTGCATTGTGGATTAAATACAAAGGCCACTTCTCTGAAGACTTGATTCGATATATTGTGCGTCGAATTCCTGATGCTGATTTGAGTTTATACAAGGAAAGCATTGACAATAGTTGTTTACTACTTTTACAAGATTTTGTTACTTCTGTCGGTGGTAATCCGATAGCTCAATACGGATTACCAAATCCACAGTCTACCATGCAAAGCAAAACATTTCAAAGAAATATCTTTCTGAAACCACTTATGACAGACAACAGCTACTTTCTACAGTTGAAGAGAATGAAGGATTACTGACAGACGAACAAGGAAATATATATCAACTCATTCTTCAAAGTGTTTACTGTAAATCTGGAAATGCATTTTTCCTTGATGCACCCGGAGGCACGGGTAAAATATTTTTAATCAAATTGACTCTTTCGAAGTTAAGAAGCGAAGGCAAGCTCGCACTAGCAGCAGCTTCCTCGGGAATCGCTACTACATTATTAGCTGGAGGAAAAACGGCTCATTCCTTATTTGATATTTATTACAAAATACCAGTAGATTTGAATTGCAGCAAATTTCCAAAAATAGTGCTAAAGCAGAACTGATTAGAAATGCAGACTTGATTGTTTGGGATGAGTGCACTATGGCCCCTAAAAATCAGTAGAAGCTTTCGATAGAACTCTACGAGATTTGCGCAATGACAATAGATTTATGGGCGGAATAACTTTTCGCTTTGCCGGAGATTTCAGACAAACATTGCCCGTAGTTACGCGAGGTACCAGAGCTGATGAAGTAAACGCTTGCGTCAAACGATCGAATATATGGCGTACCGTTCAAACAGTATCACTCACAATAAACATGAGAGTCCAACTTGGAGGTGATGCAGATATTCGCGAATTTTCTACTCCTTTATTAAACCTTGGAGATGGTAAGATACCAGAGACAGACGGTGCGATATGTTTACCGCCATCATTATGTCGTACAGTTTCTTCACTGGCAGAGTTGATCGAAAAGGTTTATGGATATATTGAGTCTATAAATTTGCACGATGATGTGTGGTTATGTGAGCGTGTGATACTAGCACCAAGAAACGAACAAGTAAATGCCATAAATAGCTGTATATTGCAAAAATTTCCAGGAGACGAAACAACATATCACTCCATTAATACAGTTTTGAACGAAGAGGATGCAGTACATTACCCAACTGAGTTTTTGAATACTTTATCTGCATCAGGATTACCAGCTCACACATTGAAATTAAAACTAGGTGTTCCATTTACACTCATGAGAAATCTGAAGCCACCACAGTTATGCAATGGAACACGATTGAAAGTTAGGTCGCTAAAAAAACATATCATCGAAGCGACTATCTTAACAGGCTGCGGCAAAGGAGAAACAGTATTTATCACAAGAATTCCAATCATACCCAATAACTTTCCATTTCAATTTAAAAGACTTCAGTTTCCGGTTAATTTATGCTTTGCAATGACTATCAATAAGTCACAAGGGCAAACTTTACGTACAGCTGGTGTGGATTTAAGAGCTGTTTGCTTTTCTCACGGACAACTGTATGTGGCATGTTCTCGAGTAAGCAGAAGCAGCGAGCTCTTTATTTGCTCTGATAACGGCAGAACGAAAAATTTAGTTTATAACGAGGCACTGGTGTAAAAATGTATATAAAAACTAAGTATACTGGACTGTGATACATTTACGTATATAAGGATTCTACCAAAAAGTTTAAAACTGCCTTAGCACGTAAGATTCAACTAACATAAGTATATCAATATACTTATGTATACACTATTTGTATTATTCTATACGAATAAACGTTTCATATAATTGTGTTACTGCATGTTTGTAAATATCTACTAAATTATCAAATTTTGATTTTACGTATAAAGGAAACATGAATGATGGATCTATTGCTTCGCACTTTTTGGATATTCATAACTTACAATATAAGAATATTATTAATATAGATGTACCATTAGCAATTTACCAACTCGACAGTTACCACAACAATCATATACAAATATTCGCGTGCGAAGCCGCGGGTACCTGCTAGTTAATAAATATAAAAATAAGTTTTATTATTATTATTATTATTATTATTATATTAATTAAATTCAATAAAAATGTTTGCTTATTATATGCCTTAGCTTTTATCGCGGTTTTGCTATATCAAAATAATTTACTCATGTCCCTCTTTTTTTCAAAATTCGCTTATTATTGGCTTTAGGAATATTAATCCATATTTCTAAAATTAAAAATTTGACAATGCAGATAGCAATCCATCTCTACTGACAGTCCAGTTCGCTGTATACTCAATAGTATGAACGACGTGTTTCGACTGTCGTGCTACTTTTATTCAGCTGAAAATAAAATGAGATGAAGATGATGACGGCAGCATTTATACGGTAGGTTTTAGGAGAAAACCCCCTCTCTGTTGTCTTCTCCCCATCCTTCTTCATCAGTCAGCAGTTCTTATCTCCTGTACGTCAGTCTGCATTCCCCAGCTTCTTCTCTCGTTACTTCTTTTTCCATTCTTTTACACTTGATAATTAATTTCCGACCACAATTGCTCCTTAGAAAGTGGCCGATCCTATTAGCTTTTTTTTTTAACATACTTCAGGAGAAGTCTTTTCAGTTACTTTTTGAGAACCTCCTCATTTGCCAGTTTATCTATTCATTTAATCAATTCCATTTCCTTCGGTAGTTGGACTTTAAAATTTCTCAATATATTACCGATTGGATGAAAAAGACACTGATTGGATGCTCCTCAATGTCAGTGTTTCTGAGCAACATCAGTGTTAGCTAGGCAACAGTCTAGACTAAGTATTCGATAAAAATTTCGAAACAGTTAATTGTCTCTTACCAGTCTGGTAGTCTTTATGCTTTTTTTTAAACTTCTGCTCGTCTGTTATACGAGAAACATTAATGCATTTATGCTCGTAATCCTGTGCTCCTACCTACGTGTTACCTATGGGTTGTACTATGGGTATGTTATGAAACAATGAAAATGTATTTATGACTTTTATTGTCTTTATTTATTACTATTTATTACAAAAATATCGCAAGAAAGCGATTTAGTTTGACATTACAAACACAGTGATAATATTTTCACGGAAACACATATTAAAATATTCGAACTTACGAATCAGCAGCACAGAAACTCCAAACCCGAGGGTTTTTGACGTATTGGATTTACACATAATAAAACTTTCGAACAAACCTTTCGGGTCATTTGGGTCAATTGAAGCGAGGAAACCGAACAGCCATTCATAACGAGATAACCGACGTAACCCGCATGCATACATTTACATTCCTCGCATAAATAAATACGTTAACAACGGGGAAACTGTATTCTAAATTATTATGTGCTTTCTTATTTACATATTTTCCCAGAATATCGGGTCAAACATTCACCTTCTTTGTATAAACAGAGAATGTAGAGCTCAGTACTCTGTGCTTTACCACAACGTCGATATATTCAGTACTTATGACGTCCAGATCAATGCAGATAACTATACTCAATTTTACCCCAGTTCACTGTTGATTTTATTTTTACCGCAAAAAGTCATACCAATTTAAGCATTGGTATGAATTTTTGCGGTAAAAGTAAAATACTTAACAAAATAAAATAGTAAAAAAATATTCAGCCAGGGTCTTTCTCCTAAAATAAGCTGAGCTTATACATGGAATCTTATAGGATAGAGAGTACAAAAAGTTGAAGTCAACAGAGATAGATGTTTCTCTGGATATGAACAGACGAACGGTTAGGTTGAGAATAAAAGTATCTTACGTACAAAAAGGAGATTTCTAGGCTAAAATCGTTAAACTGTAGGAAGCATAGCTCAACGTGAAGAATTTGGCTATAGTACTAAGCTGAACACTATTGATGAAAAAAGTAATCGAGTTCCATGACAAGATCATCATCATCATCACCACCAAAATATAGACTAGTCTCCACCGGCCTCCTCGATCGTACTACTCTTCTTTTGCCAATCGCTTTTTAGCTCCACTACAACTGATTCTATCCACGTGTTCCCCTTCTATGCTTCGTTGTAAGGCTATCTTCTAACTTAACATTTTGTCGGAAAAACTACTACGGATACGCTCGCTCAACGACACTCATAAGTATCGCAAGCATTTCTTTTGTTTCAGTTCGTTATTGCTAAAATATTCTGCGATTCCTCAAATAGCTTCTTCTCCTCAATATTGGGATGAGAATACTTGTTCTCCAATCATCCGGACTACGTTCTGTCTCTATAAACCTTGTTAAATAATTTAACTATTTATTCCTCAATAGCATAATCGATATAAAATACTTTTATATTGATTATCGAAATATTTTAAATCAATATAAAAGTTAAATAACACGGGCGACAACAACCAAGTGTATTTTGTCGGGTTCTTCCACTAGTGGAACCTCCTAACTACAGACTAATGCGAGTATAGACTTTCGACACCCGAATTAAGAGAATGGTAGAGTCACACTGGGTCGCTTTCGAAATTTCACGGGTCAGTGTCAATACAGTGGGGTTGTATTGGCCTTACAACAAATCCAGTACGCTTGAACTATCCTTCAAAACCTATGCAAACAATCTTCCACTACCACGGAAAACACTCGGTTTTCCGCTGCGATCGGACCAACACTTGTTTAAAACACTAATTTAATTAGTGATTATCTCTCCTAGGTCCGCAGCGTTCCGTAATTGCCAAGATTTTAGTTTAAAGTGAATGGTAGCGATAAGAAAAAAATTATATGGCATAGTCGCAATACGTATTTGTGTGATATACGATTGTGATATATCTACGTGCGTATGGGAAACAAGATTAAAAACAAATCAAACAAACAGAAGTATGTTTTAGCAGATCATAATAATAATTGGACCTACAGAAGTAGCTTAAGGCGAACCAGGCAATGTACAGTAAACAGCCAACGTGAGCCGTGCTTCAAGATAGTGTGGGCAACACTAGCTTCAGCTGCCTAAGATAACATCTCAGGTATCGTTTTTACAGTCTGAGTCGATCTGTAAAAATCCTTGATTTTTATGTATTTTAATGAAGAAAGTTGTGTTAGTGGTTATAATCACAAACAGTATTATCACTGTTGCACACCACTATAGAAAAATTATTCCGATTAGCGCTTTCAAGCTTCTCAGCTCATCGTCAGATCGGAGAAGCTGGAAAGCACTAATCGGAATAATTTTTCTATAGTGGTGTGCAACAGTGATAATTCTGTTTTTTTTTATGATATTTCTTGGGTACGACAAGATGCAGAATGCCTTTGTTTTACAAAAACAATAGCAATAGCTTGTCAGGTATGTCGCGGAGTTTCTTTGAAAGAAAAAAATTAACTGTTTCACAAGGTAGGTAGGTGTACACAGTGGAACGTTTTTGTTGTCATATTTGTTGACAGATAATGTGTTATGCGATTAGCTAATTGACGACGTAAGGTCAAGACATAACAACGCTGCATTAATAGATCAGTAGTAGGCTGTAGTTATTATCTCTATTGGAATTTTTTGTAACTGCTTTCTACTCTCGACGAATAATATAAGAAAAAGCCACAATGTATTAGCAGATATTAACTGCAAGAAAACAATCAGCGGGTAGCCCCTTATCAAGAAAAGAAGGTATTGAGTAGTAACTATAAAAGCAAACGAAATATGATGATAATAAAATTATTTACATGCAATTATAAATTATAATTAATAACAATAATAATTCATCAATAACAATATTTGTTTACAAAAATTAAAAATGGGGAGATTTGAGATCGGTGGATGTAATTTTATGTGATGACGATGTTTTTTTTCAATGAAGGGGAAATGTATTATGAACCATTCTAGAAAGAGCTCTCCGGTGTCTGGAACACCCACCCACTAAAAATAAATACTTCCTCCTCTTCAGGCTAAACATCTCGGGGCAGCTTTTGCTATGATGATGCTGATGACGACGACAACGATGATAATGACGATGATGATAAAATAATATTAATAATAATAATTTAATAATAATGTAATTGATACATCCCAATATAATTATCAACAGCAATAGTAATAAATACATAGCAACTTTTTTTAATAGAATAGGAAGAGATATAAGTGTGCTGGTATTTACTATGAAGGACTCACGAAATTTCACTCCTGCTATAGGGATAAAAAAAAGAACGACATTTTTAAGCCTGTTCAGAGAGTCAAATTTTGTAAAAAAAAAAAAAAAAAAAAAAAACACAGTGAGATACGAGAAAAAGAAGGAGGGAAATGAGGTAGATAGAGATGTTTAACCTGAGAGAGAGCCTGATGCTATAGAAGTGTGCATGACTACTCGTATACACTACAAAACAACAATGATCGTTCATCACGAATTCATTACTCTCACGCCCGGATAATTTACTTGTACACAGACATGTACTAAACGTTAACTAAAAACTTATAACATTATCAAATTACAGAACAGTGGCATAGAAAAAAGTAATGAATTGTTCACAAATAAGGTCTGATGTTTTATGCATTCAACGTATACCTTTAAGAGATACGTTTTCAATGATTATTTACTCTTTTTGTTCCGATATGGCGAAAACTTTTCATATTAAAATTAAGTCTTATGAAGTCATTTTTGAAACTTAAATTGATTTGGAGGTAGAGCGTTTGGAAGAAGAAAGAAACGATTTTTCGTTTTGACTGAGAAGAAGCTAAAAAATCGGGCAGGTTTTTCATCAGGTTTTGCATCGAACCTGTGACACGCTGGTAACTTCAAGTAATGGAAAGCTTACCCTGCTGTGCATCGCCATTTGGTGATATCTCTACATATACAAAGTACAGACATTGATGTGGTCATAATTCTTGCAAATTATTAAGCAAGTTATTTTTACATAGAATCAAAAACACGTAGCCAAGGGGAAAGCGTTCCGAAGCGTATGCATACCTCCTCGGGATTGACCGCGGCACTGGATTCTCAATTTTTATCTACTTGACATTCAGTTGTAGCTTCTCATGGAAAAACATAATAAAAAGAAAATTTTCACAAGCCTGTGATAAATGTGGGTTTGGGTTTTGTTCTCTGGACGATATAATATATCATTGCACAGCGGGCACCCGGACGGAATCCCAGCTCACCAATCCGACAACAGGATCCTATAAGATTTTCTTTATATTGGGAGTTTTTGATAATTGTAATGCCCCACGTTCTTTGGGCGGCAAATATAAGACTAATGCCACGCGTTGTGCAGCCAAATATAAGAATTCTTACTCGGGGTGGTTAAACAAGTAATAAATTAATAATTAAAATCACTTACTGCCAAAATGTTTCAATTTCCCGGGCGCCACCTCATATCTACAAGGATGTGGATATAAAGGATTCATTTGCCAAACACACAACAACAATATTATGTCTAATGCCTTATTTAATTAATTAAGTTGTAGCAAGTTACAAATATAACACTATGTATGGATATTTCCTTAAGTATAATCACTTCTCTTATCTTAACAATGAGTATCTCTGAAATCGCGATTAATTAACATTTAATAATTTTCTAACACTTATAATTGTAAATTATAATCTACAATTGTATTTGGCAAATTTAGATTACTGTTTAGATATGATTTTTTGAAGAATTTACCAATTGACGTTTTATTTCGCTTCAGTCGAATGCAGAGCACTGAGAGGCAGTTCTCAAGGTTAATTAATTATTATACGCTGTCCAGGCAGTGAAGGCGGCTGGAGGGTTAGGAGACCCTCACACACACACACACACACTGACAGGCCGCCTAACAATATACAGGGACAGGCCTTTGACCTGCGCTGCTGTCTTTTTAGTTACAGTCCACTACAATAAATTAAATTTTATTGTCGTGCTTAAACTTTTAATTTTGATTGTTCCATTGAATTCAGACTGTAATTTCATTTAAAATAAGTCCAAACACGAAGTTTTTATGGCGATATTCAAATGTTTTACATTTATTTGTTTATTTTAAACTATTGTTAATTATTGTTAAACTTTAGAACACCATCTAAGCGACTATTATTAAAAATGATGATTATTAAAAACTAAGTTACTGATCATCTTATTTATTTTTCAACTATTTTTCTGTGACACTCCCTTTAATTTTTTTTCCGATTCACCAATTGTGATACTCGATAAAGAGCAGATTGACGACCCACCTCTTTATTGTTATAATACTGAAAAAATTAATCAACATATGTAACAGATTTTAATATATAGATATAAAGATTATTTTCAAACCTCATATTTTTATTTCAAATAAACAATATATGAAATAATAGTTGTTATACGTTATCGAAATAATTGTTTGTCTTTTTACTAGCACCGACTGTTTTTGAATCATGGTTCTTCGATACATTACTGCCATCCATTCCTCAAGGAGCAACTATTGTTATGGACAATGCTCCGTATCATTCCAGGATTCTAAACAAACCACCGACATCGTCATCAACAAAAGCGGAAATGATCAGCTGGTTGAAAGCTCGAGGTGTCCCTTTCCCAGATAACCTTCTTAAGGTGGAACTATATGCGTTAGTTCGATTACATAAGCCACCAACGCCTACCTATGTGATCGATAAAAAAGCATCTGAGTTGGGTTTCAAAGTAATTCGTCTACCGCCCTATCACTGTCATTACAACCCTATTGAAATGGTTTGGGCGAATCTAAAAAATTACGTAAAGGTTAGGAATACAACCTTTAAACTGGCAGATATTGAAAACCTATTTAGAGAATCTGTTGTCAACTTTACTTCCGACATGTGGACTAAATACGTCGACCATGTACAGAAGTTGATTGATGAAGACTGGAGGAACGAGGGGTTAAATGAAGCAAGTGTTCAGGAACTGATTGTAAACTTAGCACCTGACGACTCCGATGAGGATGAATATGACGACACCACTGATGAAGACGATTTTGGTTGTGCACCTATAGTATAAAGTTGCACTCAACCCAAGCTACATTTAGCAAAACAACAAAATTGCTACATTTTGTAAATATTTTATTAGAATTTTGATTTTTAATTGTTGTAAATTTGTAAATATTGATAAACTTGTATATAACTTTTAATGCGGCCATCGGCAGTCTCAAGCCTGCAAAATAAGCATCAGAGTTTTGAACGCAGAGAGAAAGTTAATTTTAAAATTCCGAGTATATACTTAGTTGAATTTTGAGCTCGAGTTTAAAGCCTTGTATAAAAAAAGTAAAGTAGCCTAACTATTTAGAATTAATTTGACGTGTAGTATAAAAATATACTAAAAGTAATGCATCCGCTACGATGAATATACAAAAAGCCAGCGAGATCGGCCGCTGGCAGTTCTCAGTGTCATTTGACGGGCCGATTTAATCGGCCGCTAGCAGTTCCAACAATGAACCATAGGGCCATTTAACCGGCTTCTGGCATCCAAAGGGAGTGTATCAGAAAAATAGTTGAAAAGTAAATTAAATGATCAGAATCTTAGTTTTTAATAATAAAATTTTTTTAATAACAGTCGCGTAAATAATTCTCAGAAGTTTAGCAATCACAATATTTCAAAATAAACAAATAAGAGTAAAACATTTGAAAATCGTCGTACAAACTTCGTGTTTGGACTTATTTTAAATGAAATCACAGTCTGAATTAAATGGAACGACCAAAACTATAAGATTAAGCAGAATAACAAAATTTAATTTATTATAGTAAACTGTATTTAAAAAGACAGAAGCACAGGTCAGGTGCCGTCCCCCGTCTATTGTTAGGCGGCCTGCCAGTGTGCGTGCGTGAGCCAAGGGTCTCCTAACCCTCCAGCCGCCTTCACTGCCTGGACAGCATATAGTGTGAGTTCTTTGACTTGAATGAATTGAGTTTGTTGACTTAACTCTAAAGTACCATTAGTTTGAGAGCGTTGATTATTCGTAGTTCATACTGTCGGTGACATCCTGTGGTCCTCTGTGTTTAGTAGTTGCTGGTCTCCGAAGTCGTTGTAGATTACGTATCCCTTCGCGGTCACTGCACCTCACAATTACTGTTTAATTATTGAAGAATTCTCGAACTGTTCACTTTTCACGGCACACGTATTGTGTTGAATATGAGTGTCCTTAATTGATGTTTAAAGTAGTTGTTTAGATTGCTGATTTTATGTCTAATATCTCTGTGGTAGAATATGCACTGAGTCTCTCTGTTGATGTGTTCTGTATTATATATAAAAGCTGCTGTAATGTTTATAGTTTCTTGTGAATTATTTGTAATTGTAGAATGTCTGTTAATTGAATTTGTCTTCACTTAGTATTGTACTGTATATCCGTATTCTCCGACACTTTGTTTAAATTACGGTGAAGTTAATTAATTGTAAAGTCTGTTTTAAAGGTTGACTTCGCGTGATATTACTTTATACTAATAGTCTGTCGAACGCGATTAACTGTTCAAATCTCTTGCTATGAGTTTAGAATTTAGTGATAATTATAACAACGAGTTTCGTACGATTTGTCGTATTCACTTCATTGTTCACTTTGCGAAATTGAATGTTCGCACTGAAGTAACCGGTTAAGATGACTCGTGGTGATCACTTTGTAGATGAGTACTAGACTGCCGTTTTTCTGTTCTGAGATCTACCAAGTAAACTCTCATCCCGCCTACCTCTGCTGAATCTTCCATCTGCTTGGATACTCTTATTGGTTCTTTAGCCAGTGTGACAAATTGTATATTCGTAATTGGTTTTCGAGTATATCTGCTTTATACGTGATTCTCTTGTCGAACTCCCATTGGTCCTGATTGTTCCTACAGCCGTTTCCTCTATTTACTAGGAATCTCATTCAAGCACTCCAGAATTCGTGAGTTTCACTTTCCCCTTGTAAATCAGGCGACATTTCTTTGTCTCTCGTGGCCGTCTCCTAGTGTCCACTTTCTGTTACGCTTTGACATAGATACAATACTGGTATTTTTCGATCTGCTGCACCATTGTTTATCTTCAAGTTGCACTCTGGCTTTGTTTTGAGTCTGGAACGAATCTTCCTTTGTAATCACGACTTTCGTCAAATTTCTACGTTGCAATTGTTCTGGCCTCTAATGTTGTACCGTATCGAATTGACAAACTCTTTGCTTTCAGTCTGTGTCAAAGTTTTAAAAAGGGTAGATTGGTTTATTGGGGGTTATGCCTTTCTTACTCAGACCAGCTGCCTGATGCGAAATACAACGCCTCACATACATCTAGTAAGTGTCACTCTTTTTGTCAAACAATTAACTTTACAGCCGTAACAAATCAAGCTGTCTGTAGGTTACAATGCCAAGAGGACAGTCTTACAAACTTTCCCTTCACACACCCTCACATACTTCTTTGTCAAATATAACTGCTAGTACACATTATTTTTAGCTATTATTTACTACTTGTACAATTTTATAAATATTTTTCAAAAATAAACGTTACAATCCATAGGAATTTCTTACTAAGCCGCAAAGCTTAGTTTTCCAAGTGATGTCAAGTGACTTTCCAAGACCAAAAAAGTGATGTCAGCACCCCGTAACTTAGACACACTGTAATCCATCACCCAGATAGGTGGTTTTGGGATAGATGACCATTAGTATGGTGTGAGATTCTCCAGGTAACATCCCTTATAAAACGGAAAACAAATAACATGGCATGTTACGAGAAGGGAATTAGACACAAAGGTTGGATAACACACGAGACAGGTTTCCACGGTACGATACAACGTCAGTAGTAATGACGGAAATGGTATTGAAGCTACCGGTGTGGAAGCTTAAAACAATCATGTCTACAAATAACAATAGCCAGTACCATTAAATCACTTTCAGTTTACACTCAAGAGCGAGTAAAATATACCTAAGTGGCGAATAAACGAAGTTAAAGTTTTGAGCACCCACTTAGGTCTACAACAGGCATAGTCTGGCAGACCCCACTGCAAGCAACAGGTGATTGTTGATGGTGGTCACGGAATCCACCCTTCTGTACGGTTGCGAAATCTGGGCCGATGCACTAAATATGGAGAAATACAGGAAACGTATGACATCGGTGCAGAGAAGAGGAGCCCTCAGAACAGCATCCTCTTACCGGACAATACCAGAGCCAGTAGACCTGGCGATAGCAGGAGTGGTTCACATAGACCTTTGGGCACAAGAGCGGAAGCATCTCTCGAAAGGAGAGATGTAATTGGAAGGGATGCGGCAAAGCATGAAGCAGCCACTGACAAGATCGATGGAATAGGGAGGATAGAGGGAGGTGGACCCCAAGGCTCATACCGCACCATAAGGAGGGACAATTAGAAAGAGCCCGAGGGCACAATAAACTCTAGCCTGAATCAATACGCTAAGTTGTTTACAGGATATCAGTGCCTGATTTATAGGTGGGTTTTTTAGTGGGTGAGACCCACACACATCAGGGGACAGACGATTTCCTCTGACGGTGAATAAAGCATTTTCCCCCTCTTAAAAAATTATTATTATTGTTATTATTAATAGTAGTAGTAGTAGTAGTAGTAGTAGTAGTAGTAGTAGTAGTAGTAGTAGTAGTAGTAGTAGTAGTAGTAATAGTAGTAGTAGTAGTAGTAGTAAACATTATTTTTTGAATCACGTATTATAAGCCTTGCCAAAAGATAATCGTAGACTCTACGTTGGGACGTCTAAGATTGAGCACCTATATGAACATCTAACTTGGGTATGCTATTACATATAACCTTATTCTTTTTTAACTACTAAAAATACTCGTTTTGTATCATCGAAACGGTTTGTGCCGAGGAAGACAATCAAATGTCAACTGTGTCTGCATAGAAGGAAAGTAATGTGGCCAGTATTATGAGTAAGCCACCTACTATTACCTTAAGTGTTATCTTTCTTAAGTGCTCATTTCCACAGGCTGAGTCGACCCACAGGGGCCTGAAGGCACCTTGATTTTTTTCGGTGCCGGAAATTGAATCTGGACCTTTAGATTAGTACGGTAGCCAAATTCCATACTCGTCAGTGTATTAGCTCCACATTTTTCTACAGTTTGTTATAAAGTTTCATTCGGTTGTCGTTTGTTTACATGAGGGGTCACAGTTGAAGTAACTGACCACCGGGCATCGGGTCACTGGGTTACGTACAGAGGCGCGCCTGCTCTGTAAATCAATACCCACGGCACTGCGCGTGCGTAATAACAGCTATATCGCTCTTCTCTTCAATACGCTGCAAACTTACGGCTGTTCTGTAATCCCACGTAGAAACGCGTTGCTGTGTACTGAATGGTTGTACTAATGTGATAACGATCGTACTGTCAGACAGTAAAATATCTACAAATACAGAAAACAAAATTAATACAAAGAATCAGTGCTACCAGCACCATACCTCTAACTTCTTCACACGTCCCTATTGTCGAGAGGTACATTTCGGCACAAATTCTGGGATACGTTACTTCCCGACAACTCCTTATAAGTGCTAGTGATAATACGAATCTACAAAAATGGCTTATCGACCGTGTATCGCAACACTGTTGACATTATTCTCTGCCGGGCTATTAAGCCGTGGTCTACTACTGACAGCTTACAACAGACGTTTTCGACCACACCATTAGAGGCCATCTTCTACTTTTAGGTTTTATATAATAATACTAGATTTAGCTTTTAGGTATATTTGTTCATGCCAGAATTCTCAATAAAGGTAACCGTATTGCTTTGAATGAATATCCTCTATCTAGTTTACAATATATAAACCTATGCTTGCCTAAGTTTATAGATATTATTCTAAAGATGACACGACACTACAATGGATCGAATCACCAACAGAAATAAAACGCGTTAAATTCTGTTCGGAACAGGATATTTAAACAACTTCGCACTTCCTCCTTCCAAACAGTGATTCTGAATCCGTGCGTGTCATACAGAAACGTTTTCTATATAACCAGTTTTCCTGCTTAATGTCCAAATTAGTTTAGAAATGTAATAATAATCTGTTTCAGTGACCTATGTTTTAATTGCAGTTTTTACAAAGAATATTAGTTCTGCGTCAGAGACGTCTCAGAGCCTGTAGAAAGTAAGAACTCTGCATAACTCGAACTCTACAATTCTTTGCGGTCCTCCTATTTCGCATGCGCTCTTTGCTATTCGGAATAGCAAAGTATTATAATTATTATTTTAATCGTCTTTGAAATGGTGAGATCGTTCCATATGTTTGCTAATTTTGTGCAGTCTGTCTACCCCTCATTCTGGGCTTCGGGGGTCATCGTGTTGATCAGCGACTTACTCAAAAATGGTATCACAGGTCGTGAACCAGCCCGGCCGGGGGTAGGTCCCCCCCCTGGTGGTCACGAGTTGAGAAATGGTTTCGTGGTGGCTGTGGTTGACCCAGTTAGGGTAGATTTTCCTTAAAACTGGTCTTTCTGGGAGTTCGGGTGTGTGTCTTCAGATCCTTGTGCACGATGGAGGGCCACACCCGGTTCCTCCTCTTTTAGGAGGTTTCAACGCTCGGACGCTCGGACGCTCGACAGTCTGTCTACGCCTATTCTTGGTCGGTGTACCTCGCGATCATTCAGAGTACGGCATGCGCACACGACGTACACAAAAATGGTACCACGATATCGTGAACAGCCCGACCGGGGTCCTATCTCCTGGTATTCACGAGTTGAGAAAGGTTTCGTGGTGATTGTTGTTTCATTCTATGCTAGAACTCTGCTCTCTAATCTAGCATTCTACTCTATGCTAGAGTAGAGTCGTCCCATCGTGTGTTTCTGGGGGTTCGGGGGGGGGGGTAGCAGATGCCACTCTTAGAACTCTTGTGAGATTTCTGTGCACGTTCTTCCGTGCTCACAGTTTCAAACGGTCTGTCTATCCCACTGTTGTTTTGCTACACAGTGGAACAAATGCTTCCCTAGTCATTCTCGAATCCTCTCTTTCCACAACAAAACTGTTTCAGTTTATTAAATCACAATAGGAAGTCGGTCAACCTTCTTCTCGGAATGAGCATCTTCGTGGCATTTTGATGTCTCGAGGTATCTAATTAGTAAATCTTCGAATATCTTAGTAAACCTTTCCTGTCCCTCTTATTATTCCCAGGATGTCCTTTCCAGGCGTCTTTGTTCAAATTCACAGTTTTTCAGTCAATCTAATGTCCACGGTTTATGATTTATTGTAGCAAGTACACATCAATGAAAAACATTCCTTTTGGAAACACAAGGCTGGTTTGGAATACTGGGTGTTATTAATTATCTTTCTAAAAATGACTTGCCCCAATTTTAACTTGTCTGACAGGAAACATCCTTTAACAATGGGCAGATAAGTTTTTAGCTTTTCAGATAAACTTTCGTCCTGTCGTATTTCTGCCCATTAGTTTTTTTTATTTCTTCAATATCTGAAGTTTAACTTGAACTTCTGAGATTTTGTATATCTCAACAGAATCTCTAATCGCCCTTTCATATTTTTTGGATTTTAGCCTACATTACTGCTATTGTGAACGCTGATTTCAAAAGAATCTTTTAAGGAGAAAATAACACAAAACGTGGTTTCCGATAAAGAGAAAGAACCTTTCATACTTTTGTTCTTTCCTGCTGCATTTAATGTCTCCTGGTGTCATAATTTGATTTCGCTTTAAGTATTATTCTTTAGACTATTCTGCGTCTTCAATTATGAATCTTATATAGCTGTCTTTTCATGTCTATTATTTTTCATCGATTTCTTTTTATTATTTTTACACCAATATTTGGAATAATGTTTTTATATGTAAATTTCACATATAAGCCGGCTACACACATTCATAACATACAATGAATATTATTAGAGGACGAGTACGTGTCCCTTTAAGCCCCGCGATGGATCGTCAATTTGTTATAGGACGAAGTCCGTCTCGTTTAAATTTTATAAATAATTTTTATTATTATTATGAATTCGGTGTAATGTGAGTTCGGTTGTATGTTGTTTCATTGAACACGTAAGTTGGTTGGTGTGTTGCTAGGGTTCGCTGAATGTGTTTTATAATTCTGCTCTTCGCTCGTCGCTGAGATGAACCTATTGGTGTGCCTTTTCACTGAAAAAACATAAGTATCGGTTTATATAAATACTTACTTGTGTCGGTTGGTTAATAGTAATGTTGAGGTGTATTACTAGTAATAAAGTGAGAATAATTCAAATCAACTTATTGCCGCCGCCACTGCTGCCAACCATGGGTGTCGTTCACCTAAGCTGTAAAGTCTTAGTCTAATACAATAATAGTCAACTCTTGGATTGGTTATGAATTGATTTTTTATTCATCGAACTCATTATTAATGATTACTGTTATACAATAATATTGTTTACTTTCTTTAAAAAATTTTTAATGTTGTTGATGGACTCTTTCAAATAATTAGATCTCAGGGTTTCCAGACTGAATCGGACTATCTACCGTTCTGGACGTTAACATTTCGCTATATTAATTAATAAATAACGCAGGTTCTTTTAGACTGCAAGATACACTCAAATCAAAACAATGCACTACTATGATAGTTAGTATTAGGAGAGTGATAACATTATTATAATTCTTTAACAAAAAAACATAAACATTGAACAAGTGTTCCTTATTGGAATTGTAGGTTAAGTTGGTTTCATTGTAACCAAACTTACTTGACTTTAAATGATTAATAATTCCTTAGATATGTTAACAGTTTCATATAACACAGTTATAATGGGAATCTAGTGATACCTTCATCATTTTATCTTCTTATATTTTGGATATAAACAAATTAACAGGTATTTGGAAATTACCCACTCATATGGTTGATGAGTATATTACATTTAATGAAGAAATTTGTGTTAGTGGTTGAAATCACAATCAGAATGATCAATATTGCACACCACTATATAAAAATTATTCCGATTAGCGCTTTCAAGCTTCACAGCTCATCGTCAGATCAGGAATAGACAGAAAATATGTAATACCCAACCCTTCACCCCTCTCCCCCACCCTGCTCACCCACAACAAACTAAAAATTAATGACCCTTCCCCACCCCCTAAACTCTGTCTCACCATCTGTACAGTTACATATTTTCTAGTAAATTCCTTGTGTTTCAGTGTGTGTGTGTGTGTGTGTGTGTGTGTGTGTGTGTGTGTGTGTGTGTGTGTGTGTGTGTGTGTGTGTGTGTGTGTGTGTGTGCATCCTTTTAAACTACCCTCTTCCTCTCCACACACGTGGGTCAGTCACACACCCTTATTGGTAAACAACCAATTAGTACTATAAAATATAATTCTTAATCTTATCTATCTGCCCTCTCTCATTTACTTCTTAATCATGTTATAAAATATTTCTTCATTATCAAATTTAATTTTAATATTAATTAAATTGTCTAACCCTTTTTCTCTTTCTTTCAATATTTCTAACTCCTCTCTAAGCTTCCTTTCAACTGTGGGTAAAAACTTCCTTTTTAGTTTGTTGTGGGTGAGCAGGGTGGGGGAGAGGGGTGAAGGGTTGGGTATTACATATTTTCTGTCTATTCCTGATCTGACGATGAGCTGTAAAGCTTGAAAGCGCTAATCGGAATAATTTTTATATAGTGGTGTGCAATATTGATCATTCTGATTATATTACATTTAGCTATAATCTTACATTTAAACACAATATAACACTTAAGATACTATATGTCCAGGGTTTCTTTTATTTCCCTCATTGAAGATTCAATGTCTCTTATTCTACAAGTTCATTTAAATAATTAGAAAGTTAAAGTTTGTTAATGATCAAATTTTTATTTATTAATTGTTTGTTTTAATTATTAATATCTTTTTCCAATCTAGGTTGGGTTATATTTGATCTAAGTTTATTAATTAATTTCGCTGATAGCCTTCCTTAATTATTGAATTACTTATTTAAAATATTTGCCATGGTCACTGATACTTGCGTACTAAGTCGTTCTGGTCGTATCACTATTTCACAAAATTTTATTTTTTATTTTAATGAAATTAATTTTGATTAATTCATTCTTGCTCACTACCTATGCGCACATACTCCGATTAAGATCACTGGTTAAAGAAAACTTTCACTATCCCTATATCCGACCTAACCTCAACTTGGCGTTTCGAGGTTAGATGCTTTCGTCAGCTGTCGGCTGTCAATTCAGTACTTTTTGGTTACTATAACCAGCGTGGAGTCTGCGTCGCGGCTTGAGATGATCTTACCTGTGTCGAGATTCTGTACCTAGTAATTAATAACGGCCCCTGATTGGCTAATTGTTCTAATTTTCGGGTACTCTCGGTGTCACTCGGCAAAATAGACGCTTATGTTGGCGTCAGTCGACTGGGGTTGAGGCTACGATTTTTTGGTTTCCATTGTACGCCCACGGGCTTGTAATTAATTCTTTTTTTATAATTTAAATAATTCACTTATAACTACACTGATACTCTTTTCATGACTACTATCGTTTTTACCTTTTTATCATGAGTATTTTGGTTACCTACAGTTCTGATAAGGATTAATAAAATAAATTGCTTACTATTTCTTACGAACTAATTACATATCTTATTTTTTACCTTATTCTATTTATATTGTTCAATTTCTGATAAATAATTATCATGTTTATTTAGTTATTAACTATCACCCCTTCTCGTTAAAGTTTTAGGCGGTAATTCGCTAAAATTGTCACCCTTCGTTTAGGCCTACTTCCATATTTTTTCTATGTTTTTTATCACCTTCTTACATTAAGGGTTCTTATATTTATTACACTCTTTTTCTTCACTTTTGTTCTTTGTGATTGCTTATCAATACTGCACAATAGTTTTTCCACATCATTATTTAATTATTACTCCTAATTATTACTTTACTTTTGACTAGACTCTTGGTCTATTGTCATTCTAAGTGTTTATTACTTATTTCATAATCTTAGGAGTTTGTAACTCATATTTGTTGTGGCCTATCTATAATGAACTAATCATTACCACTTCTGATTATATCAGCACAAGCTATTATTGTTTTATTTTATTTTAATTACATTTTCCCTGACTATTAATCAGTATACTTGGGTATTACATTTTTCTTATTTGATTTTTTCACCTTTATCTTTTGATTAGGTCTATTTTGTGTCAGTGTTATTATAGCAATGTTAGGTCTTGGCAGTGTTTAGTTCTGCTCTTTTATTTGACATTTGTTTAAATTTATCTAAACTTCCTGCATCTAGCATCAGCTATGGTTTACCTATAATTTACATTATTATTCTCAATTTTATGGCAATAAACATTGATTTGCCTCACATGAATGTTATTATGTCTTAGTTAATATCATTGACTGAGTCCCTATTCTTTTGTCATAGTTTTATGTGTGATTTTTGTTGTTCCAGGTACCCCTACTATGTTGTACTCTTGGTTACATTAATTTACATTTATACTGTACTCAAGTTTCTTTATATTATGCCTTTTTGTAAATGGAATGCTCAGTTATGTTAATGTTAGTTAATGCTCATTATGCTCATTTTAGTTTAACATCATTCCAGTCACAGCTTTTTACTATTTTATTGGAAACTTGTTGACCAGTTTAGGTTATGTCCTATCTTGGATTCCCAACAATGGTTGAATCTCAGATTATGTTTTTTACTTATTGCATGATTCTTTACATTTAAGTACTTAAAACTGATTTTTATTGTTTATAGTTATTTTTCTTTTTTGTTACTACCTCAACCTTCATTGTTGAGTAATAGTTGTCCTTGAGAATTTTATTTCCACTTTACAAATTTTACTAGTCCTTTGGATATTATCTAGTTGTCATTTTTATACATTACTAATTTATACATTTACAACTCTTATATTCAGTCTCCCTCTTAATTTCTACTATCAATATTTTACTTTTGAGTTCTGGTTGTACCGTCAAGTCATTAAAATCAGTTTATTAATAGTTTCATGTCAGTGTCAAGTCACAGCTTAGGGTTTTAAATCAAGTTTTTTAAATCACTTTTATTTTCTTTATCATTAATAATACTTTATTCTCACGGTTTATTTTGTTCTTATCATTACTAGTTCCTTCTTGTATCTGATTTGATTTTGTTTTCCCTATTCACACTGATTCTTTTATCATCCTTAATAAATTTCTTCTTGTTATAGGTGTTGTAGTTTTCTTCTCACTGTCTGATCTATTGGGTATTTGGGTCAACGTTGTCTTGTCATTATGCCGTGTCTTCGTTTCTTCTAGAATACATATACTTATTAATTATAATTTATTTTATTCCCTTATTTTAATCATAATTCATTCTACGTTCCTGTTTACATGTTCATCTTTTGTTGATTATTTTGTTTTGGATAGTTTTTAATACGTTTGTTTTACATTGGGTTCTGGATGAATTATATGTACCGTTACATATTGCCTCCTTGCTAGAATTGATTATTTCAGAAATTTCCCTTTGGTATTGAAGAAATTATCAATTGCTACTTTCTTCTTCTTCGAAATATTTCTTAAGCGATGCTTGGTTGTAAATTCCCTTTTTCCTTTTGGTAATTAGGTCTAGAATTTCATAAGTGTTGTTCTGATTATCCTTGATTATTGTAGACGGGCCAGTGTATAGCAGTAGTAGTTTTTTAGCAATTCCTTCGATTGTATTTGGGAGTTCTCGGTTTTTTAACAATACCTTCTCCCCGATTTTATACTTGATCAGTTTGGGTTGTAACTTCTTGTATTTCTCGCGTAGCTTTCCTGCTCGTTCTACCGTTTTGTTATAAAATTTCATCTGGTCGAATTTGTATTCATCACTTTGAGGAAAGTTTATTAACTCCGTAATTTCTCTGGGTGGTCTTCTCTCAAACATAGCTGTAAATGGGGTGGTGTCTATTGCTTGGTGATGTGCCAAGTTGATGAACTCTTCTGCAGATGGTAAGTATTCTTCCCATTTTCTCTGTTGCTTATGGCAATAGGTCCTCAAAATCCTTCCCACTTCTCGTAGAACTCGTTCAGCTGGGTTGCTGCTAGGGTGGTATACTGATGTCTTAAATGTTTTTACTCCATGACTCAACAGTGTTTCCTTCCATCTCCTCCCTTTAAACTGAGTCCCGTGATCCGTTATTATTGAGCTTGGTGTTCCCACTTCTGGTATGTATCTTTGGATAATTATTTCTAAATGTTTCCTGGTTGTTGCTCGGTTTATTGGATAAAGTTTTGTAAATTTAGTATAGTGGTCAAAAATTATGACAATAAACTTATGTTGGCGTCGTCCTCCACTTCTTGGTAATGAACCGCAAATGTCCACAAATACTTTCTCTAATTTTTTAGAAGATGTTATCGGTATCATCAACCCCTCCTTTCTGTCGTTATTGCATTTCACTAGTTGGCATAGGTGACAATGTTTAATGTATTTGCGCACTCTCCTATTAATGTCTCTGAAGTATACATGTTCCTCCAACGCTCTTATTACCTTCACTGCCCCCATGTGTCCATACCTGATGTGGTAATCCATGGTTATCTCCTCCTCGATTGTCCTTGGTATTACTATCTTCCATTGGTTACATCTGTGCCTGTCCTTAATGAATAATATATCATTGTGTATGCAGTAGTATGGTGTGATTCTGTCATCTTGTTCATTCAATCTTTGGCAAATTTTACTCAGTTTACTGTCATTTTCCTGTTGATGTTTTATTTTGTCAAAAATCTCTGCTAATTCCGATTTGTCCTAGATGATGTGGTATATCTTGGCTATTGTCTCCTTTTCCCCTTCAAACATTTGATTTTGTATATTGATTCTTGATAACACATCTGCTGCTATGTTACTCCTTCCCGGTACGTACTCCCAATTAATGTTGTATTCCTGCAACGCTAGTGTCCATCTTGTTAGTCTCCCATGACTCAGCCTGCAGTTCTTTAAAAATAATATTGATCTGTGGTCTGTTCTGACCGTTAGTGTGTAACCTAAAATGTAAGTTCTAAATTTGTTGCACGCAAACACTATGCTAAGTAGCTCTTTTTCGGTTCACCTTTATTCAATACCCGACTTGCGAAGCTAATCACAAGGTGATTCCCTTCGTCGTCTTCTTGGTACAGAACTGATCCTAAACTCACGTCGCTGGCGTCGCAATTCATACAAAAAGCTTTCTTGAAGTCAGGGCGGTGTAGCATCACCGATTCTAAAAATTTATCTTTTATTAGTTGAAAGGTGGTGTCCTGCTCTTGTCCCCACTTCCACTTGTCTTTGGATGATAGCTGGTGTGAAAATTTTGAAGTTAGTTCCGAGTAATTGTTCTTAAATTTCCTACAATAATTGCAGATGCCTAAAAATTACTGTAACTTCTTCTTGTTCTTGGGCGTTGGGAATAGTTGTATCGATTATATTTTCTCCTGTGATGGTGTTATTCCATTTTCTGATAGATTGAAACCTACAAATTGTATTTCATCTGCGATGAACTTAGATTTTTCTAGTTTTAGTGTTAAGTTATTTTCTTCTAATTTTAATAATACTTGTTCGACCTTTCTGTAATGATCTTCCCAGTTGTCTGAGGTAATGAGTAGATCATCCACATATACTGTTGTAAATTGTACCGCCTCTTGTCCCAGAATTTTATCCATACATTACACAAACACTGCTACTGAATTTAGAAGTCCAAACGGTAGTCTCTTAAATTGATAATTCCGGCCTTCGAATATGAAAGCCATATATTCCCGGCTATTGGGGTGCAATTCCACTTGCCAATATCCGCAAACGGTGTCCCAGGTACTAATGACACGTGTGCGTAAAATATCTTGAGGATCTCTTCGATCTCTCCTGGTGATGTTCGATCGTTTATTATTATTTTGTTTATTTCCCTGGCGTCCAAACATATCCTCACCTTTCCGTTTTTCTTCGGTACTGCTACAATAGGATTTGGTGTATGGGGAATAACTGTATTCAATTATGTCTTCGTCAATTAGTCTATTGATTTCCGTTCTGACTGCCTCTTTTAGAGAGTAGGCAATAGGATATGATTTATTTTTTAATTCTACTGGCTCTTTAAACTTAATCTCACACTGAAAATTCTTTATTTTTCCGGGCGTATCTGAAAATACGTGGCGATTCGATTATATATTGTGATCAATTCTTCTACCTGATTGTTAGTTATTTTTCTATCACTTTTTGCTGATTGAAATTTTCGGATCTCTTCTAACTTTTCTTCCCATAGGCTGTCCCTTTCGTCTTCATAATTGATTTCTTCTATTGGTATTTGATTCCTATAATTATCATTTTCCCTAACATAACAAATGATCCGGTCGTGAGGGGCTTCTTTGCTTCCAATTAACACCGCCGTCCATTCTATACAATTTGAGCTCAGAGATACTTTCGCTCTGCTCATATCAATTACAGCTGCGTATTTTCTCAATACGTTACAGCCTATTAATAAATTAAATGGTAACCCATTGGCCACTAAAAAGATTATAGGAATCGTTTTACCTTTACTCATTACTTCTAATTGGACCTGTTTCCCAAAATCCATTTTGACGTCCTGTTGCTCCTATTAAAGTGATGTTATTTATTGGTAAGGTTGGTATTATCTCCTTATTCCCATTTAGTATCATTTAGTTCTAGGTTGTCAATCAGGAATACATTTGCTCCCGTGTCGATCATTATTTTGGTAGGTATTCCGTTCACATCGGCGGCTATATAAGCGATCTCGCTGTTATTGTTGTTAGTTTTAGTATTTTCTTCTTCCATTAATTCTCCCCTAATATCCTTTAAATAATGGTTTCGAATTATTGTAAATGTCTTGCTGATTGTTAGTCGTTATTGTATTTCGTCGTACCCAATAGATCGGTTCAGTGAGGGTTTCTTCAAGTTTTTCACTGCCGCTGTCCGTTTAAAGAGATGGCACTCTCTTCGCTGCTCCTCTCTGTCGTACTCGGCGCGTTGTTCTCTCTCCCTTCGGGTCTATCATTATTTTGGTAGTTATGTTCGCTGCTACGATTTCTTTGTATATCTTCGCTGCTGCGACTCCTTCGTGAATCGTACCCGGATTCCCTTCCTCTGACCTCTTGACTGTATCGATTATAATGTTCGTTAAAACTGCGACGTCCTTGGTAGTACTGCCTCCCTCTACCCTCGTCTTCCGCTCGAACGTAGTTCGCCCTCCGATAATTTCCATTTTGTTGGTTCCCGTTGTTGTTCGGTCTGTTGCCGTTGTTATTGTTATTAGGTCGGTAATTGTTCCCGCTGTTGTTCGGTCGATAGTTATTATTATTGTTATTGTTCGGCCGGTAGTTGTGGTTATCTCGGTTGTTATTATTATAATTATTACCGTTATTGTTTGGTGCCGTTATTATATATATATATATATAATTACAGTCCCGGATTTTGGTCAGTGTGGTTACGGTTTTGGTTGTTGTAGTTGCCGCGATAATTGTTTCTGTTGTTGTTCTGGCTGTTTCTTTCGAAAAATTGGTCCGGTCTCTGGCGACTCCTCCGGTAGTATCGCTCATGTTCATAATTTTCAAGCAACGCTGACATGGCTTGTATCGTTCGAATCTGCCCATTGAGTCACGCTCTGGCTACGCCCTCTTCGAAGTGGTACGCTAACTTCGTTACGAGGCACTCCTCCGGTATTTTGGGTTCAAGGCTTCTCGCCATACACACTTTGCCCAGGAAATATGCCGTGAGTGTTGTCCCTTTATTATGGTCGTACTTTCCGTTGCAAATGTCGTCGCGTACGATGTTTTGCGTCGACTCCGACCAATACTTTGCCTTGAACAGCGTCTTGAATTCGGCGTAGCTTTGTACTTCATGTCTGGTAGCCGTCCACCAGTTGTCGTGGACGTCCTTGAAATACTCGTCCAACATGCCCCTTATCACTGTCCATCTGTTCTCCTGATTCCGTGCTATACTTTCTTCGACTCTCTCGATGAACAACATTGGATTCTTTTTGTTGGTGCGGAAATTTATTGTCTCCCGGTTGTCCATGTTCGGTATTCCCGTCATCTGAATTGGTTGATTCCGGAACATGTTGATTTCCTCTCTGAAATTGTTGAACTCTCGCTGTTGTGTCTCGGCCATTTTTTCCTTGTCTCTGTGGACCTGGTCTCGAACATTGTTTACAGTGGCTGTTACCTCTTCACACCTCGCCCCGAAGTTCGTCTGGGCTCGCGTCAAGTCTTCTTGCTTTTTCTTGATCGATTCGATTTTCGCTGAGCTATCTTCTTCGATGTGGTTTATTCTGATATTAATGTTTTCTTTCGCTTGTTGTAGCTCTTGGCTGTTCAGTTCACATTTCTCGTGGACTTCTGAAATCTCTCTTCTCACTCCGGTTATTTCCTCTTCTATTACGTATTTATTTTTTCGTTGTTCTCCTCCATTCTCTTACTGATAAGTTCCATGTTTTCTTCCATCTTCTTGTTCAGTAATTCCATTATTGTATTACTATCTTCGATGCTGTCGTCGATCTTCTTACTTAATTCTTCCTTATTTTTATTTAATTGTTCCGCCATATTTTCTGAAAATCCTCTTATAACAATTCTATATTTTTCTGGTTGTCTTCTTTCCCGTCGTCTATTTTCTGATTTAACTCTCGATTATCTTCTTTCAATGATTCTATATTTTTATTTATTGCTTCTATGTTTTTATTGGTCTCTTCCGTTTTTTTATTATTTTCCATTATCGCCCTCACTATCTCCTGTAAACTCACGTCCCCTGTTTGTGCGGGTCTGTTAGGTTCCGCTGGAGATAATATCGCTTCTATATCTTCAACTGGCGTCGCCTCCTTGTCGTCCATGTTGAACTCCTTTTCCACTTCCGCCGCGCGTTTCTTGGATGTCGCTTTCCGATGCATCTTCAGTTTTAGTGTATTGCAGCTGCCGCAAAAATTAGGTTATTTGAATTTATTATTTTATTTATTTATTTACTAGGTTGTTATTTAACCGAATTAATGCCTCAAACGTTGGTCGCCAATTTATTAGAGGACGGGTACTTGTCCCTTTAAGCCCCACGTTGGGCGCCAATTTATAATGTGACGAGAGCCTCTCTCGTTAAAAAGTGGTTATTTATTTATTAATATAGCGAAATGTTAACGTCCAGAACGGTAGATACTCCGATTAAGTCTGGAAACCCTGAGATCTAATTATTTGAAAGAGTCCATCAACAACATTAAAAATTTTTTAAAGAAAGTAAACAATATTATTGTATAACAGTAATCATTAATAATGAGTTCGATGAATAAAAAATCAATTCATAACCAATCCAAGAGTTGACTATTATTGTATTAGACTAAGACTTTACAGCTTAGGTGAACGACACCCATGGTTGGCAGCAGTGGCGGAGGCAATAAGTTGATTTGAATTATTCTCACTTTATTACTAGTAATACACCCAACATTACTATTAACCAACCGTCACAAGTAAGTATTTGTAATAAGTTCATCTCAGCGACGAGCGAAGAGCAGAATTATAAAACACATTCAACGAACCCGAGCAACACACCAACCAACTTACGTGTTCAATGAAACAACATACAACCGAACTCACATTACACCGAATTCATAATAATAATAAATATATAAATAAATTATAATACCAACCATCACAAATAAGTATTTATATAAACCGATACTTATGTTTTTTCAGTGAAAAGGCACACCAATAGGTTCATCTCAGCGACGAGCGAAGAGCAGAATTATAAAACACATTCAGCGAACCCGAGCAACACACCAACCAACTTACGTGTTCAATGAAACAACATATAACCGAACTCATAATACCAATAATACAAATAATAAAATAAATAACCACTTTTTAACGAGAGAGGCTCTCGTCACATTATAATATGAATATTACTAGCGCGTTTTCATTATTTTTAATAACTCGTGGCACAAAATATGTTCACACTTACTTGTGAGACAAGACTGAACCACTAATCTGAATGCCCATCATCGGCTCACTGTGCGTGTGTGTGTGGGGGCGTATAAAACTGATCTTTTCTTTAGCACAGAATAGCTTAGGAGTTTCAACGGTAGGCTACTTATGCAAACTGTTCGTAATGAAACTATATACCTTTAATCTGCAACACGAAAGAGTGGGGTCTGTACAGAAAATTGCGAAAGCTCTCGGGCGAATGACTAATACATTTAATGGTAACGTAAATTTTTTAATGCACAAAAATCTATTTATTGTTCTCTTCATAAACTGTAAATAAATCGAGTTCTATTATCATTTTAATTTTTTTTTAAATAGCTCTTTAAATTGTACTATCAGTGTTAAAAGTTCTGTAGTATAATTGGTTTCCTTAAAAATTTAAATAAAATGACTTATTTACAAAATAGTGTTGAAATCATTTTATAAAATGAAAAATATTATCTTAAACTGTATTTTGAGAAAGTATATATATCATATTCAATCTAGTCTTTTAATACTGTTCATGAATTTAAGTCTCTGCAAATTAATAAAAACGGCTTTAAAACTTAAAAAAAAAGTTCTTTCACAACAAGTAAATAAAATAATAATTTTTGCACTTCTCTGGTGTCTAGAACTCAGGATAATACACAATGAAACCTGAAACCGATTTCGTCGTCTGACTATCTCAATACTACGTCCTCCGATCCCCTGTGTTCCTGGCGTTAATGGGATGTCCTCCGTCTTCGGTTAATTTGCCAGCCAACAATTGCGAACGGTCTCTCACACTTGTATTGGTCCTGTATTCCTTAGAACGGTGGGTTGACGACTAGCTGAGGCTATGTCAAGCTGTGAATCGACTATGAATCGGAACTGACCTGCAGGTACTCGTTAAGTATGACTTATGCTGTCTAATCTAATGACGTCATGTCGCATTGCAGAAAATTGAATATTCTGTAATATGATAGGCTACAAAGACAGCTGCACTTATAATCTCGAATCCAAATTGTTCAAACGTGTTCTAAAATGATGAGCACATGCTATATGTCTAACTTGCGGTTCCGGTAACATTCGAAACCACGTGCTTTGAATTACCAATTAAACTGTATCCATTTGAATCCACGCTTAGGATTAATAATATATTAAATTTTAATATGATTTAGTAGCGTTTCCATGAACGGATAGAAGTCTTTATTCTTACACATTTGTTTTGAAAGAAACATGCGCACACTTCTTCCACTTTCACTTGAGCCTATTTTTCCAAACATTATAATTTTGTTTATGTCATTAATATCTTAATAGTATATTAAATCGAAAGCCTTAGGCTACTGAGAATAAGTTCTAATTTGTTCCTATCTTCGTCATATGTACGTATGTTTTTTGGTCCATAATAAAGCAGGACTCTTTTCGATACCCATTTCTTGAAATGGCTGTTACACTGCAAGTCATTATTCACTACGACTATAATTTACTTAGACTTTTAATTATCATTTGCATTAGTCTGACTATAAAAATTGTTTGAATTTTGTTTAATGGTCTTTTAAATTATGTAAATAATCATTATAACTTTGTTGGCATTATTATTTGCACGGTGTCCGCCGATTACCCCAGTGCTGAGGTAGAGACTATGACACTACCAATTTTTTTTGTGACACTGAAGATGGGATGAAGATGGTGGGGCCGAAATATCTGTCCTGATACAAGCAGTAGACTACGACCTAACAGCCCGTAAATAATAACCCCAACAATGTTTCCTCCGGCCGTGAAAGCCTAAGCAATCATTATAACTATTACTTTTTACACACACACACACACACACACACACACACACACACACATAAACCCTATATACTACGTTCTTTCCGCTTACAGTTCTGTTAGGGATATACGTCGCCTACGGCAAACAAGAGAAAACATTACATGACGCCATCAGTAACATAATGCGACTCACTGCGTCGCCATTTCGAAGCAACCTGTTTGTTATTTTGTTGCCACACAACATATCAGACTTTACACGGCTTATAATTAATCATACTGTGAGAGGAAATAATATATCCTTGGGCGAAAACTCGTCGCTACAAAACCGGAGACAAACAGCGTGGCTATACATACACGATCGTCATGTTGGGTGAAATCGCGTAATCGTCTGTAGCGACGTACAGGCGTGTGTTTAAATTTAATACAAATGGTATTTCAAGACAACATTATTTTGTTGTTTTATTTAAACGTACTTTACTTTCGTTGTGACCAAACGTTTCGCCCATTCTGTGATGGGCATCCTCAGTCCAGCCACTGAGTGTGTCAGACGAGACGTAAACTATGACGAGGGAGAGAGTAGATTTTCAGTTTACTTTTAATATCAATGTTACATATCGAAATTAATATTAACACTTTTCTATTAATGGGAATACTTCTCAGTAATGGGAACAGGAGTTAACAATTGACCGAAGAAATATGCAGTAGAAAAAAAGGAATTCTGTGTAGCAGAATTAACTTGCACCTGAGAAAGAGATTGGAAAGTGATTAATTTGTAGTGTTTGCTTTTATTATGATCAGATACATAGTCAATGAGGAGAAGTAAAAGAGATTGGTTTGAGGCACTGTAATATTGTAGACTTGGAGACGGATAGAAGAAATAAAATGAACGGATAAAGTAAGCAATGGGAATACATTCACACGAGTTAAGGAAAGGACAACCGAGTTATTAACAGGGCCAAAGGAAACTGAATTAGATATATTCTGAGGGAAAATGGACTACTAACAACGGTATATAAGGGAATAGAAGAAGCAGGCAGGAAGAGATGGAGGAGAAAATCTAAGTTCCTGGATGTCTTACAATGTGTGGTGTTGTGTGGAGAGATAAGACCTTGAGTAGATAAGAATTGAGTCGGCGATGGTGTCTGGGACCTGCCTGTGTAAGGTATTAGGGCCTTATTATACTGGGCCACTCGAGTAGCTCGCGCACACGACAGACTAGACGCCCGGGAAAGCCACGGCTGTGGTCTGGCCTAGCTTCCGCGGTGGCATGGGCAGGCTTCCGCGGTGGCCTGGGTTGGCTACTCCTTCACTCAGTATGTGAGATGTCGTCGTCAAGTGAAGAAGGCGAACTTTGTCTGCTTCTCTTACTAAAAAGAAGGAAACGTAGACGAAACAAGGCAATTGGTGTGCATCCATTACTATTAGGAAGACCCTCTAAAGGAGTCTTTTAGACTCTCTAGTACGACCTCAGAGAAGACGACAAAAAGTTTTTTGGGTATTTCAGAATGTCCAAACATTCGTTTGACGAACTTTTAGAAAAAAATTCGGCATTGTGAACGAGAGCTTGTAAACAAACCACATGCTCATACAACGCCAAAGGGAATACTGAGTCAAGGTCGAGGGTGTGGACGCGACTGTGGCGCGCGTCAGTGGCCCAGTATAATAAACTCCACAAGAAACAACGACCCGCTACTGGCGCGACAGACGCGGGGGTGAGCCACCGGTAGCAAGGGTGGGCGTCTGGACTGGCTAGCCCGGGCGATAGACGCCACCCCTAGCTTCCGCGGTGGCCCAGTATAATAAGCTCCATATGGTTACATGTGTTGCTAAGAGTGGCTTGTCTGAGCGTCTGAAGCTTTCGCGCGCGCGAGCTACTCGTTTGGCCCAGTATAATAAGGCCCTTAGATTACTTTATAATAATGACGATGGATATCTAGCAGTGACATCTAAGTATGTATAGAAGCAGATCTACGAGGGTTAGTAGAAATTCTCCAATACCACTCTTCAAAAAGTGTTCCCTAATAAAAATATAAAATTACTACATTTTCGGGCTTTCTGAAAAAAATTACATACATTCGGTTGCGTAACGTGTCTATTTACTGTCGTTACGTATAATTTAAAATTAGGCATACAGCCTAGATGGAAGCAAAAGTGTGCTGGACCCAGACTGACAGGATTCGGAATTAAACTCTCCTTTAACATTAACAAATTCATTTATTTGTGTTTTCTAGTATTACAGGTTTTACATACGTTCAAACAATTGATATTGTATTCTGTTAGCAGTGTTAATCCAGAACAATTACTCATACTTTTTTATCTTCAAAATAATTTTATAAGAAAACAAATAAAACACTGATTCCACCATTTAACATAAGAATTCGAACTGTAATATCTCATAAGGAGACAGATACGCTATTGAAGCATGAGGACGTTGTAAAATTCGAAAAGGCTCAACGAATACAATGGCTAGGTTACTTAGAACGGATGGATGATCAGCGTATGCCAAAGAAACTCCTGATCGCGCAAGTCTATAAAGCCAGAAAGAGGGACCGACCTTGGATAAAACGGTTGGATGATGTGCTGGAAGATCTAAGAAGAATGGATGTGACGGATTACACTAAGAGGGCAATGGATATGAGACACTGGAGAAGATTGGTGTTGGAAGCCAGGGCTCACGTTGGGGTGTAGTGCTGACGAAGAAGAAGAAGAAGAAGAAGAAGAAGAAGAAGAAGAAGAAGAAGAAGAAGAAGAAGAAGAAGAAGAAGAATTCAATATAGTGAAAGATAATTTAAGAGGATACATTTTTTTAATTGATGGAACACCAAAAGCCTAGATGTGATAGGACTAGTGACGTGATAACAGAATCCAAGTAAATATTTATATAGTTAACATGGATTTGACATTTCACGCTAACTTTCATTAGTGTGAAATATACAGAATGGACCAAAAGCCACTACCCATTGTGAGTTACTGAGTTACCCATTTATTAAATTGTTTCTCGAATTGTTTTCCATCTTTGTCGATAAAATTGCACTCTAGTGTTTACATAAGAAACTATCAGACACAAACCAAAGGCGCGTAATTTAAAATCGTTGGGAAGATCACAACCAAAGTTATCTTAATGTTTACAATGGGTAACTCAGTAACTCACAATGGGTAGTGACTTTTGGCCCACTCTGTACATGTAGTCATTAGTTATTCTGGGCAATAATAATATGTTGTTGCTACAAACAAATAATATTGCCTAATGACGTCTTTCATGTTTACTAATGAGACTCTTAACGCAAGCATCAGTAAAACACTCGGAAGATTTATCAATTAATTGTCTCTAAAAGATTTAACGACTGTCATATAAAAACTTTCCTGTCCTTTTGAATGCAAATATTTCAATTTCTCCTGCACTTTAAAATATTTTAGGCACTTTTATTATTTTTACTGCATTTCTGTCTGTGGAGGTTCCGGGCTCCTTCCAGAAATATTTGCTTCACATGAAGCATGTACATGATATAGGCAGACAGAGGGTCTATTTTTTACCACCACAGCTTCGCTAATAATACACGCAACTATTGTGCAACTGTCTTTTTTCCTGTAAACATTATTATGTAACGCCAGTTGCGTATGTGTGTAAAGCTACGAGTAGAACCTGTTTTGCTCTCGACTTACATTTAAATAAATATGAAATAACATGACAGCTACAAAGACGCCAGGCGCACAATAGTCGATAATAAAAACACATATGCACTTTGCCACGTGTGTTTGAATGTTTTGTGAAGCTGTCGATATCGCCACTTCCAGTGGTGATTGTATCATCCTCTCTTCCTCACATCTTCTTCGTTGGCTTAACACTTTTGGCCTCCAACGAGCTATGTCTTCGTTACTACTGGACTCGTCTGTTATTACCATGAAAGATTATGTAACTGAACTTCGTTAACAACTATATTTTTATAGAATGTCAATTGCGATGTGATGTACTCATCTAATTAACACGTGGTTGGCTGGAACATTCTGCTTTTGGGAACAATTTTGGTAGATTTAGACGAAGTACAGACTCGATTTGACTTCTTTCTTTAAAATCAGGCTTTGACGAAAATATGTATTTAACGCCTTCAAAACTTTAAAATGTTTTCTGAACATATGACTTTAATTATACCAAAATTGCACACGTTCGACGTTTGAACACAGTCAAACTTCGTTTTATATTACACGTTACGCATAGGTTCAAGAATTAATTCTTTCTATACCGTAATTTCAAAATATGAAATTATATGTTAGTCATCAAACATCTAATATTAATTTCTAAAACAGGACATTATATAAACTTCTCTCAAAACCTGTAGTAATTTATAAGAGCGTATAAATCTCGACCAATCTTATCGCAACATTTATTTTACGTTAACACTGTATGTGAGTTTTTTACAAATTATAAAGTTGACTTTACGTTTTTACTTGAGAGTGTGTGTTAATAAGTTAACCACTTCCGTTTGTGGAGAGGACAGCGGTGGTAATTCCTCCAGAAGCTGAGCTACCGAGGAAGAGAAAGGGTGATGTCAGCTAGAAGACAGATCCCCGTCGGGACACTTGCTTTGTCTGAGCCTTTAATATCAAAACGTTTAAGATTCAGAAACACGCCTGCGGATAATAGTAGCCGCTTCCGAGACGGAACTCGATCGACCAGAATCTTTTTTTTTTAATCCATAACTTTAAATGATTAAAAATATGAATTACCTATCGTGGTCATGGCTGCGGATTTTAGCTACAAAACATGAAAACCCGTTTCTTTGAATGTTTAAAAATGGTTTATGATCGTCACTGAATTCTTCATAGATTCGAAATTGGTGTTTTTTATCGACAATATCGATAATATTGCTGTTAAATGTTATCGACTTTTTGTTTTAAGTAGAAGCGTTTTTGTTTATCATACATTTGTGCGAATTTAAAGTTTAAGTAATAGGTGAACTGATCTTGAGATGAGCAAACATCGCAGGTGTGCCGATACACTGGGCGTCCTCGAGAGGCACCACGTGGCACGTGACCGGCGCCAAGTAAGACATCGAGTCAACAGACAAGGTACGCAACATTTGCTGTTGTAGGCCTACGCCTTTTTGAAATTATTGTTGTTTTGATTGCTGCTGTCAAACATTAACAAAAACTTAGGTAGTGCGAAATAATTCTTACATATTATCAGGTACGCGTAATAAGCATATTACGGTTAGGGACCGTAGACTGAATAAATGACAAAATAATAAAAGAAAACAGATTAATTTGTTAAATGCAATTTAAAACGATTTCAGGTTCGGTACTAGGCCTATATTATATCCGGATTTTAGATTTTACAAGAAATTATTTGCAGTTTATTATTCCCCTTCTCTAATCTAGATATTAGGGATTAATGTTCCTCGTACTGAAAAGCAACTTATATTTTTAATTTCTTCAGACGTTGACAATTTCATTGTATTGAGCTTATAGTGAAATTTCGCTAGTGAATTTTCAAGCAACTTGAACATTTCGAAAAAAGAGAATTCTTTGGAATAAGCAATTACTTTTGTTAACATATTCTGGGCATCTTAAAGAGTCCGCCTCTGATTTTTCTACTGTCGCCTGTGTGTGTGTGTGTGTTTTTCTTAATACCTACTTTTATCATTCTTTTGCAGATTTTTTTTAATATTTCAGCTTCTACATAGCAGATCCAAACAAAAAATATAGTTTTTCTACAAATCTGTGCAGACATTTTTATAGTACAGTACTTACATACCTAAAAAAAAATAATAAGAAATAAATAAAATTCACTGAATACACGAAAATTTCGAAAACTGTAACAACTTAAAACATACTCTACGGATTTGTATTAAAATAATAGAAAACACACTTTTACTAGCGAGGCTAACTTGTTTGCCAAATTTCAGGCAAATTGTTAAATAGAACGGCAACAAAAAACAGCGTTGTTCAAAAAACGATTAATCGATTGCTCGTGCTCATTCATCGCAAAGGGAAATATTTTGTCTAAATGTAGGTCTTTTTATTGAAGACGATTAAAGCAGAAATTACTACTAAACTCAATTTTTTATGTTTAATTCTCATGCGGGAATGCGGGCACACTTTCTTTGTAAAAGTAAGCAGCTCCTTGGTTGTGTACATTTAATTGTGAATCCCATAGACTCTTCAAAGGTAACATACAGTATACATCTATCTCGTTTAGATTGAGTTACACGATCAAAAAAAAAAGAGGTTCAGGTCATGTGCCACGGTAGAAAAATCAGGGATGGGCTCTTTGAGATGCCCAGAATATGTTAAAAAATAAATTGCTCATTCCTGAGAATTTCCTTTTTCTAAATTTCCAATTACGTATACTCAGACTAACGAGTTCCTCAGTCGAACAGAGAAACGGAGATTTGTTGCCGAAGTAAAATCACTACAGAATGACTGAGAAGGCGATCGTTCCAACAGCAAGGAGACAAACGTGCTAATCATTATGATGAAATAATCGACAAAGTCTATGCGTAAATAACTTTTACAATCGTTGTACCTAGTGTCACCGGTACTCTCATTAACATGAGCACTCCAATACAATAACGTAAACACCATAGTATGCGTATGCACTTAGCACCTCTGACTCACAATTAACGTGACACTTATTTGTCTTTCATTAGAACGTAATGTTGTGTTTGTGACAGTCAACTGACTGTACGCGTGCGGCATTATTTATCCTGTGATTTTAATAAGACGCACGCGGGAAGTAATCGTTGTTTTCAGAATGACTAACGCACGCACACTTGCACGTCACATACAAGTCACATGTTCAACGTTTATGATCGTCATAACATTCGTATAACGCGTAACGTGACACCATCTTCGCTCCCATTTCTGCCTACCCCGTCACATCGTGTGCTTCCGATTGATGACTCTCCATCACTTCCCTCATTACATGTTTAATAAGGCAGGTGAAATTAGATTCACGCAATTGAATAAAAGCTTTGTTTATTAAAGAACATGTTACACGTTTATGCTTGTTTACAACGAAATGTTTAATTTGTTTACAATGTTTAAGAATTCGTTTAACTGTTAAAGAAAAGGCGTTTAACTATTTATAATCCGTCTTCACTTTTAAAAATTACTATATAAAAACGTACGTTTATTTATTTTGTTACTAACGAAATGAAAACACATTAACGATATAATTATATGGTGTTTTACAAAGAGATCGTGATGCGTACGAATTCGGATCGCGGGCGCGCGTCACAGCACACAGAGCGAGCGGCAGCAACACACTCCGATCAGCGGGACTCCCCAGCACACACTTATGGAACGCTTAACATACCGCCCCCGTTGAAGTAGCAGACTTCAAAGATCAGCAAGTACGCACAGCTTGACAAGGGCTCTCTTCACCAGTCCCTTAGATGTCCGAATTGTAGCGACACGAGGTATACCATCACTGCCGTTGTGAAGTTCCACAATGCGACCTAGGTCCCAGTGAAGTGGAGGTCGGAAGTCTTCTTCGATTTATACCAGGGAGCCTGGGGATGGTGGCGTGTAGTCCTTGACCCATTTGGTCCGTTGTTTAGAGTTGAAAGATACTCATCTGACCATCGTCGCCAAAAAATCTGGTAGAGTTGTTGAATACGTTGCCAGTGGTCTAATCTATTAATGTTTAATGTACTTACATCAGGTACACGAAAGGAAGCTAAGGACTGTCCAACAAGAAAATGAGCAGGTGTCAAAGGATTCAAATCGTTTGGCTCATTTGACAGCTCAGTTATAGGTCTAGAGTTTACACAAGCTTCAATTTTAACCAAGAGTGTTTCTAATTCATCATATGGTAATACATAAGTTCCCAATACTCGTTTAAAGTGATGTTTTACACTTTTTACCCCCGCTTCCCATAGTCCCCCAAAATGAGGTGACCGGGGTGGAATAAAATGCCACGTTATTGCTACTGATGTGCACAGTTTGTGTACTTGATACTGATGAGTGTCAGAAGCGAACAAAAGTTGTAGTTCATGAAGTTCGTTTTTGCTCCAACAAAGTTAGTAGCATTGTCACAGTATATATGTTTAATTGCTCCTCTGCGAGCTATCATTCTTTGAAGTGCTTCTAGAAATTTCTTTGTTGTCATATCCGGAACTAGTTCTATGTGTATAGCCTTGGTAGCCATGCAAACGAAGAGTGCTACATATGCCTTCACTGGCTGTGATCAGCGTTGTGATACTCTTCGATAGAGGAGCGGTCCACAATAATCAATCCCACAGTTTTCAAAGGGACAAGATGGTTGGACTTTGCATGGTGGTAGGTTTCCCAAGAGATGTTTAGCAGGCCTTGGCATATTTTTACTGCATGTTACGCAATTTTTTACAACTGATCGCGCTATAATTTTACCCTTGATGGGCCAATACTTAGTTCGAATAGTCGCAAGAAGAGCTTGAAGACCAGAATGTTGAGTAGTAATATGAGTCTCAACAAATATCATTCGTTAATATTATGATCTGGAGGGAGCAAAATTGGATGTTTATACTCTGGATTCACTGACGCATTCATTAGTTTGCCTCCAACGCGGAGGATACCTTCGTCATCCATAAAAGGAGCTAGCGACTTGATTTTATTACTTGCTTCCTTATTCTTTTGAAGTTTATCTATATCTTCACTAAAAGCCTGTTGAACTTCTTAAATCCATGTTATTTCAGCTTTATGTATATCGCCAGGAGTAATATATCCAGTGTTCTTTTTATGTGGTTGTTTACAATTCTTAATGAAGCGTTGGCAGAGAGAAGTGATTCGTAATAATTTAGTCCAAGAGGAAAATTTGTCAATTATGTCGGAAGAGGGTAGTGTTGTTATGTGAATTATAACTTTCGTTCTTCGTTCTTCAATTTCAGGGTTTATTGAAATAGTTTGAATAGTTTTGGGCCAATTATTATGATCTTCTGATAACCAGGTAGGGCCATGCCACCACAGGCTTCGAGATATGAGGAGGTCTGCTAAAACTGTCCTTGAAATTAAGTCTGCAGGATTATCCTGTGATTGAACATGCATCCAGGTGCAATGTTTAGTGAGTTCATGAATTTGTGATACCCTGTTTCCTATGAAAGTCTGCCAGGTATTTGGAGGTGAATTTAACCAATGAAGAACTATTGTAGAATCGGTCCAAAGAATGGTGTATCTAATATTCAGTATTTCTGAATGGATGTAGCACTTTTGAAACAGTTGACCTAATAAAAGCGCTCCACATAATTCTAGTCTTGGTAAAGAAACTTGTTTAAATGGGGCTACCCGTGATTTCGAGCATAATAAGTTTACAATGGCAGTTCCATCTTCTTGAGTGGTTCGTATATACAAGCATGGTCCATAAGCGTATTCCGATGCATCAGAGAATCCATGTAGTTCATGTGTTTGTTTGTTGTCTCCACTTAACACACATCGTGCAATACTTAACTGGTTCAAGGCTCGTAATGACAGTCGGTATTGATTCCATTTGATCAATAAAGCTTCGGGAACTGGTTGATCCCATCCAATGTCTTTTATAAGCCATATTTCTTGCATACACAATTTGGCAGTAACTATCACTGGAGATAAGAGTCCGATTGGATCAAATATTCGAGAAATATCAGAAAGTATAACTCGTTTTGTGATGATATTGGGAGGCTTGGGTAAATTGACTTTAAACTGAAAGCTGTCGGATAATGGCTGCCAATAAATCTCAAGTGTTTTAATTGCCTTGTTGCTTGATTCTTCTACCGTGAAGCCTGTTTCAATATGATCACTTGGAATATTTTGTAAGATTGCTGGATGATTTGCACACCATTTGTGTAATTCGAAACCTCCGTTTTTTAATACGTTTATTAGTTCTGATTGAAGTTGAATCACTTCTTCAATCGAGTCTCCTCCCGTGAGAACATCATCTACGTAGAAGTCTCGCTGAATAACTTCTGCGACGATAGGAAATTTCTCCTTCTCTTCTTGTGCAAGATGGAACAAAGTCCTAATGGCAAGAAATGGGGCTGAAGCGGTCCCATATGTTATAAGTTTATACGTTTTAATTGGATCCTTTGGATCATGACGCCAAACAATTCTTTGAAAATCCCGTTAGCTTTCATCTAGCAGCACCTTACGGTACATCTGTTTAATATCTGCAGTAAATACATAAGCGTGAATGCGAAAGAATAGCAATATGGATATAAGGTCGCGTTGTATTGTAGGACCAATCATCAGAATTTCATTAAGAGAAGTGTTGTTAGATGTCTTTGCTGACGCATCAAAAACTACACGTAAGCGTGTCGTAGTGCTAGTTTCCTTTATAACTGGATGATGAGGTAAGTAATATATATTTTGTGGTTCACACGTTTCTGATACTAGTTCCATTTCATCATTTTCAAGATACTCATTTAAAAAGTCAGTATAGTCTTGTTTTAGTTTTATGTCTTGAGACAACTTGTTTTCAAGTGACATAAATCGTTTGATAGCGTGGTCCTTAGACTTACCCAAGGCGATTCCAGGGTCACTGGAGAAAGGTAGCTTAATGATGTATCTCCCATCTGCCTGACGCTTGACAGTAGATGTAAAGTGGTCTTCACAAGCTTGTTCTTCATACGATTTCATATGTTTGCCGGTGATACCTTCTATTTCCCAAAAGGATGCTACACGATTTTCTAAGTCGTCTTCTGTAGTTGTACTGGACAATGTAGTAAGTACTGAATGAGTTCTGTTTATCGAGTGATTCAATGAGATCCTCCCGCTGACAATCCATCCAAATACTATATTTTCAAGAACGGGTAAATTATCACCTAGCTTAACATGTCCTTCCTTTAACATGTTGTAAAAGATACTGGCACCAAGTAGTACGTCAATACTCCTGGATTGACCGAATGTGTCGTCTGCTAATTCGATGTCATTTGGAATGTCTAAGCTCCCGTTATAGAAGAAGTTGGTAAATCATTTGTGATCTTACTTAAAACTAGAATTCTAAGTATTCTTCATAATTGTTGAACTTCGATTTAATTTTTGTGTGTACAGAAAATTTAGCTGATAGTCCGGAACTGCCAATTCCAGACACTGAAGTGTGTGCTTTATTATGCTTGAGACCTAAGGACGATACAAGTGTACCACCCTCGCAGTTTAGAGCTAGAAAAGATATGTGTAATTTACTAATACTGAACTCTTAACTCTGCTTGATGGCGACTCTTAACATTACCTCAGGGTATCAAAGAAATGATTACTAACACAGTTAACTTGAATGACTGCTAATTTTAATGAACATCTTCATTAACATATTACAATTTGCATACAATCTTCATGATTAACAATTATTAAATTTACACTTCTCATCAATTATCATTGAAAGTAGGTTCATAAACTAATTGAATTGCCAATAGTAATAGAGTTACAAAAAGACATGAATTAAATTGAGTTTAATGTTCAATTTGGTTTACTTGTTATGTTGAATTCCTTTTGGTTGATGAATCCTTCCCTCGGAGTCTGTGATCTTGGAGATTGCGTTGTCGGCGATTCGGATGATCCTGTTGATGACACTCGATGACACTAACACTCGATTACTTCGGTTTCACTTTAATTACCACTGTTCACACCTACTCACTGATTCAGCATGTAACTAGTGTATACTAATTAATTTTTGACACCTTAGTAACTATGTGATTAAACTGAGTGCTCGCACTATCAATAATACATCCCGAATACACTCCCACGTTCCGCAACTTCCAAATGCACGCGTTCGATTATCGATACTATGAAGTTCGGTAATTATCACCAAGTTATTTAGTCTAACAATTACTTTGATTTGGTATACTTCGTTTACCGTAATACCGGGTTTAATACTATTTAAACGCACGACACGAATACTGTACTTATTACTTATTGAAAGTTTTAGTTATGAAATCGCAATAACTAGTTATGAGATGCGCGATAACGAGTCTGATAGTTGTAGTGTTCGCCGTAGACTGCCTGACAAATTCCCAACTACTTTTTTTATACTCCCTCAAACATTACCCATACTCACTATTTACAAATCGCGTTTCCATTGGTTTCAAGTACCGCGATATTCGATTTCCTCCAACCCAACTAGCTAAATTCGCCCGCTAAAAAGTGACGCTTTCTCTCATTCGTCAAAAAACAGCGCGTAGTAAACTTTTACCGCGAAAGCGAACATGACGCTACTTCGAGTTTTCTCTCTCACCCTCTCTGTCTAAACCTAACGGTACGGTATTGTCCGAGCACTCAATTTTCCCTCGATTTCACTTAAATTTATTGCTTTTTTTAACACAATACATTTTATGATTTTACACCCTGTACGTGACTTGCTGAATAACTTTCGCACCGACATACTGTCGCCTTGACTAGGATGTGTGCCTTTGAAAAACACCGCCACGCTGGTTTACAACAGTACATCAAGTCACATTACTTGCATTTCTTATTCTAATATACATTTAATAATCATGTTTTCTATATAAAACCAGCGTAAAATTTGGTAGCATTCAATTTTTACGTTATAAGTGATTGACGTATAAAGTTTGATTGACTTCCGCTGTCCAAGAAGGCACGACAAGGATAAGCTACTCCTTGTAAGTCTGTTATTAAAATGATAGCTGTAGCAAGAATCACTTCTTCATTACGGTTCGAACAGGCCGAAATAGTGACCTTTTCAGCAGCTGGCTGCTTTGATTCCTCTTTTGACACCGAGTTTGAATTATCGATATGGATCGAAGAATGATGACGTTTATTACAGTGTTTGCAAGAATATGGACCTTTACACTGTATGGTTTTATGGCCGGATCTTAAACAGTTTAAGCACAAATTAATTTTTTTAACTTTTTTATAACGCTGTGAGGAACTAAGACTTGAAAGCTGTTTGCACAAGAGTGTAGCATGATCTTCATTACATATGGCACATCGCCGATTGGGTGTATCTGCTGCATGACATACAGTTTTGTGTACCGGCTGAAGAAATTTAGAACTCCTTTGGTTATCTCGGAAGGGTGATTTTTTTAGTGTTTTTGGTAAGATTTTCTTCCCTGGTTTCCTCAATCAAAGATTGTTCATGAATAAATGTCATTAACATTGGAAATGAATAACGGCGGGGATAGTGTGATGAGTTTGAATGTCTGCTGGCGGATTCGCCTACTTTATCTTCGTCATCTTTTAGATTATGTTTTGCCTGATACGTCTCCCATCGATCTCGTGTTTCTGGATCGAGTTTTCTCGTAACTGAGAACACCAACAGTGTGCTCCACTGTTCGGTTGGTTCTCCGAGATTTTTTAGTGCCGTTAGGTGATTAGTAATTGTGTCATGTAGGTTTCTTAATCCCACTGCGGAAGACTTTTCCATACGTTTATAATTTAAAATTCCTTGTACATGTGCTTTGATTATGAGTCTATTATTTTTGTAACGTCGCTTAAGTAGTGTCCAAGCCGAATCGTAATTGTTAGCTATTTTAATTTCCTTTATAGTATGCAATGCTTCATCAGTTAAATACGAACGTAAATAATAGAATATTTGAATATTTGTTAGTTTCGATGAATTATTAAAGCCTCAAAAATATCACAGAAATCTGTCCACTCTTCGTATTTACCAGAAAATGTGGGGAGGGGAATATATGGAAGTTTTATGTTATCGGATATGTTTGATTGTTGTGAAGACTGTTTTGGTTCTAAGACAGTTTGTTTATTGGCTTGAGTAGATAATAGATCTTCAATTTTCGCATTGACTTCAAAATAACATTCTTCAAATGTAGAATATTCTTCGTCTGAAGTGACAGCATCTTCATCATAACCTTGAATATCCGTCTGGACAGAGTTAAATTCTGACCAGCATTCGTCTAATTTCTGTAGTATAGATTTTAAGTTTGAAAATGAGTGGATGTCCGCATCAAACGAGTCGAGAAAATTCTTAATTCTAGTGACTCTGCCCTTTATTTGGGCACGTTTACGAATTAAAGCTTTGTAATCGTGTTTTGTATTGTGACTTTCATTATCTGAACCCATTGTATCTAATAAACGAGTATTGAGATTACAAATTGAAAACACTTAACGACTACAGTAATAATAACCAAATACAAATTCATCAACAGATTACACTATTGTTGATTATAGCAGTGGCGGCTGGTGTTATAGTTGCAGCGTTGCACGACCACCAATATAGAATAACTAAACTATAAAATAATATACGGAATCATTAAGCAGTTAAAAATGTCATTAATTTCAACGGAAAACGTATTAGATTCTATGCGGCAATGTTCACGTACAATTCAAATGTGGCGCGCTGGCTGGTGGTAGTAACCCGTTTGCAACTTGAAGAGTAAATGGCAGAGCTTACTACACAAGCATCTGGAAGAACGTGCGTTACTCTTCACAGTTGCCCTATATTCCCTGTATTAGCTAGGCGGTTGCAGAGTTTCTGCAACGTTCTACTAACAGCGCTGTAGTGCATCTTTAATTTTGTCATGAAGTGAGCACAGCCTTCTTGATTTGTACATTGTATCAGGTTTAATGTTTACGTTGGTTTAAAGTAAACGTGTACTCGCTTTTGAGGTTATAAAATTATAGTTTGTGATTTTATAAAATGGTAATTATTAGTCTACCTTTCTAATCTAAGCTGATATTGGGGTGAAATATTTTTCTTTTCTATTCTTCTATGTTATATAAACACACGAAAAATAATTTTAAACGGCGGTCGAAACTATTTACGAAGAAAAAAAATTAAAATAATTACTCCCATAAGCACGCATGGAAAGGTGAACGAGCGCCATATTAACTGAGTAGTTAGTGGGATCACCGCAGTCTGGCGACGGCGCAGTAATGCACAGCGAATGACGAGTTTACAGCATTACAGACTGAACTTAATTATTAACTACATAATAAAATTAAAAATCCCAACCCACTTTTGCCAACATTACTACTGCATTAGCCTCCTGTTATTAAACTATACATACCCCAAATAAAAACCATGTCGCAGCATGGAAATAGTTTACGGCCTCGCGGCGGCTTAGCCGCCGAAACCTCAGCACCTAGTGCAACTCCTCAGCCTTCGGCCTCGGATCTCATTTAACAATAAACATAGATTTAACATGAATTATTATTACCTGTGCTTGAGAGAGAGAGAGAGAGAGAGAGAGAGAGAGAGAGAGAGAGAGAGAGAGAGAGAGAGAGAGAGAGAGAGAGAGAGAGAGAGAGAGAGGTTAAATGTCATTTGTCACAGTTAATATGGCGTTTTTTGGCGTCTTATGGGAGTAATTTTTTTTTTTTTTCGTAAATAGATTCGACCGCCGCGCCGTTTAAAATTATTCTTCCCGTGTTTATATTACATTGAACAATAGATAAAAATATATCACACACACGCGCGCGCGCGCTCACATGAAATGCATGGATATAATGATGAAATTCTTACCTTAATGTGTCGGGGGATACAACTCGGAGGCGGATCTGTAGCGGGTGTCTACACCTCTTGAACATAAATTCCGCCAGGTATCCCACGAAATGTTTTTTTCTGCGCCCGAATCGTGGGATACCATTTCGCACTTCTCTCCATGCCCTCTCAACCGTGTTTGTGTGAGCGCCGGTAAAGGGGTCTACGAAGTTTTTCGTATGATTCACACGTTGGTGAACGAACCCCGCTTCTTTCAGGCACTCATATGCTTTCCAGCAGTCGCTGATTATAGTTGTGTCTAGAAGACTCCACTCCTGAATTATGTTGAGGAGAGTAGTGGAAACCCGGCGCTCAACCGGTATTAGAAAACACTTCCCAGAACCGCGTTCCACTCCCCCGAACACCCACTGTCCTTCAATGGCCCTGCCCCGATTATATTTCTCTCTCTCCAATGGCGCTACAGCCCAATTTGAGCCCTGGCCTCCTCCAGTTTATGTCTCCAGGCATCCCTCTCCTTTGCCATTCTTTTCCAATTGTCGATATGTAGCAGCGATCTTGAGTCTTCGCTCACTTCATCTTCCCATCTCTTTCTGGGTCTTCCAACTGGACGGCGGCCTTCCATTCTTCCGTTGAACACTCTGTTAGGTGCTCTGCTCCTCTCCATTCTAACAAGGTGCCCTGCCCAACGGAGCCTTTGGATTTTTATATATGTTGTTATTGTGGGCTCTTTATACGGCTGATAAAGCTCATGATTGAAACGTATCCGCCACACTCCATTCTCGTTAATTGGGCCTAAAATTCTTCTTAAAATGTTTCTTTCAAAGGTGTTGAGAAAGTTTGTTATTTTTTCTGTCATTATCCAGGTTTCTGCACCATAGGTGGCTATTGGTCGGATAATAGTTTTATATATTCGGATTTTTACGGCCCTATGTATCTCTTTTGACCGGAATACTTGTGACAAAGAGAAGTAAGCTTTGTTTGCTAGTGTGACTCTTCTTCTTATCTCTCCTTCCTCGCTGCCGTCCCTTGTCATCTCCACTCCCAAATATGTAAATCTTTCCACCATCTCAATGTTTTTCTCTCCAATTGTTAGATTCTGTGCTATTCGACGTTTTCTTGTTTGGGTCATAGCTTTGGTTTTGTCTGTATTGATAGTCAGACCTATTGTTTTTGCATTCTCCTCCAGTTCCAAGTAGAGTTCCGTAATATCTCTTACTGACCGTCCCATTAGATTCACGTCATCAGCATATACTGCAATTTGTGTACTTATTAAATAGTAAATTGCAAGCGTTGGAGGACATTTTCCTTATAACATATTCCATGCATATGTTAAAGAGAACCGGGGCCAGCCCGTCTCCTTGTTTTAATCCCCTTGTTATTTCAGAAGGGTCTGTTAGTTGGTCCTGAATACGAACGAACGCTTGTGTGTGGTCCATTGTAGCTTGGATTAGTTTTACCAATTTATTTGGTATGCCAAACTCATGTAATATTGTGTACAGTTTTTCTCTATATAGTCATACGCCTGTCTAAATTCCACAAAAATCTGATGAACGTCAACGCCATGCTCCCATGCTTTAGCTAGGGTTTGCTTAACACAGAACAGCTAATCAATGGTGGATCTTCCTGGTCTGAATCCTGCCCGATACTCTCCTATAATACCTTCTGTGTAAATACTTATTCTTCTACTTACTATCCAGGTGAATATTTTGTAGCCCACACACAGCAGCGAGATGCCTCTATAATTTTTACAATTTAATTTGTCACCTTTCTTGTATATCGAACATATAATTCATTTTTTCCAATCTACAGGAATTTCCTCCATATTCCATATCTCTAATATCACACTGTGTAGTTTCTGTGTGAGGGTGTGTCCTCCTTCTTTAAATATTTCTGCCGGGATACCGTCTATTATTTTTTCTCATTTCTTCAATGGCCATAACAAGCTCATCTAGCGTTGGATGGGGGGGTGTCTTCTAATTCGCTTTCTTGATTTTGGTTTAGATGTTCCGTGCCTGTCCTGTTTGCATTATCATCCGGTTGTTCTCCCAATAGGTGGAGGAAATAATTTCTCCAAGTAAATTTTATAGTGGCGCTGTCACTTACGATTTGGCCTTTGTCGTTTCTGCATATATTGGTATGGGGTTTATTCCCCCTCTTAGGTATTTTAAGTATTTATAGGCCTCTCTACTGTTGTTTCTCTCTAGGTTTTCTTCCATTTTCAATATTCGGTCATGTTCATACTTTCTCTTCTTTTGTCTGCAGATCTTGTCTGCTTCTCTTCGTGCTTCCTCATACTTTTCACGTCTTTCTTTCGTACTCCTTTGTATATATCTTCTGTACAATTCGTTTCTCATGTCCACTGCTTGTTTGCATTGTTCATCGTACCAATGCTCTTTTCTTTGTTTTTTCTCGGTTCCAAGCACTCTTTTAGCCACTTCCCACGTTGTTTCCTTTATCCTTTCCCATTTGCCATCTACCGATGATTCTGTTTCTGCTCCCAGCTCCCGATTATATTTGCGGCGACCAAATTTAGCTTCGTCGACTTCTACAGTCTTTCCAGTGCCCCTCCCCCCAGCTTAGATGAAGTGCGCTGGGCGTCGAAAATAAAACTTCTCGACAAAAACTGTACCAGTCGACGACGAAGCGGTCGCTCACATCATAATTCTGCATGAGAAGGTGTTGACGAGGCGGAGGGTTATGAAGGATGTGGCAGACCAGGTAAAAGTAGGTTGTGAGAGGATGGTGGATCTTAGAAAGAAAACTACCTTCTCGTGCTGACCACATGATGTTACATCTCCTCTTCTTCTTTTTTAGCCACCACTTCTCGCAAATTTTGACACCGAAAATATGATGTCTGTCTATTCAGTTCTAATAGGGAAGGACGATTTATTGACCCTTTAATAACCCCGTGGGAAATTAAAAAGTCAATAATATCAGACTCATTCATTCGAATGGATTCGTCCGACTTCCTACTGCACTGAATATCATGACAGGCCATTGCAGTATTGGTATATTAAATATGTGGTAGTTTATAATAATAACAATAAAAAATCTGGTGTTTCCTAAACAACAGAAATAATTAATAAAAACACTACACAATAACACAAACGAAAACACTGAAATTCACAAAATAAATACCCCTACACGAGAATACACTAATAGTACTACCTTATTCCTCGGGCGACACCACGCGAATAAATAGTGTTGGCGCCTTTTTGTTTCCAACAGACACACACACACACACACACACACTCACTCATGACAAACCAATTACAAGTGAGAATATGCAAAATTGTGAGCTTAACGGTTTATTAACGCGCTATTTTTTTGTTTCGACCAATCAGGCGTCAGCCTTCTCACCGACTGTCTTCATAAATTCGCGGGTTTTGGCGTCAGACTACACAACACGTGAATATGTTCAAAAGTAAAAGGTTAGTGGTGCTATTGTGAATTGTGATGTTCGTGATCCAAAACTATAGTGAAACAATTCGAAAAATAGTATACAGTGATATCAGTGAAGCCGTTATCGCATATAAACGACTGTGTAAGCAAGATAGGTTAAATGCCATTTGTCTACACAGTTAATATGGCGATCATTCACCTTTGCATGCGTGCTTATGGGAGTAATTATTTTTATTTTTTTTCTTCGTAAATAGCTTCAACAATCCTCTGGTGGTGTACAACCTATTGTAAAACATACCTATCCGAATACAGAATATGTGCATTTGCTGTATTTATTTTTTATTTCTCGTAAACACAAGGATCGCTTTCAAATCAGTGTATTATTTTATAGGTATAAAAACACGATTCTGTTTACCTTTTTCTTTTCTCTGCATATTTAATATTTGATTACTGCACAGTTAGTGCAGTAATCACTCATGAGTACGTGGGAACATGGAATCTGGCATAGGTAGACATACTGATAGAATCATTCCATTATCATTAGCAGCTCTCTTTTGGGGGAAAACAGTAACTTTCTATTTTTTCCATACGACAGCATTACGTATGATGCAGATATGTTGGCTGTTTAATGTGTCGTTTTACCCCCTCCCCATCCTCTCCCCCACCAACTCAACAACTACTGCAACCACCAAAATTTGGAACCACCAGCCGCCACTGGAGTACAGTACAAGAGTGTTATTCAGGAATTTACTAATGGTTTCTAAAATTGTTTTAAGAAATGAATGGACTTGTTCGTGTTGTTATCAACAATGACTAACGTTGTTGCGGCACACAACTGCGTGCTTCAATTATGTGTGACCTTGTGGTTGCACAACGTTACACAAAGGATTGATTCTGTTCATAATTTATATTTTTACGTTAATGTGTGTGTATTAATATGTATCTTTACAATTGTTACCTTTTTCCGTTTACACTGAACACTTAAATAATTGTAACTCCTCTACACTTTCATTTTCACTGGTATTTGGGAATTTAACTTTCATTTGGCCTTTCACTGATAACACTATTTCCAGAAATATGTTCCGCAACACTAAGATTTTAATGTACCGGTTTCGTATCATATCACGTGAAAACTGTCCGTTTAATAATACGTTTAGTCCATATCACGTCGGGGTCACCAAAAATATGTTTAATAAGGCAGGTGAAATTAGATTCACGCAATTGAATAAAAGCTTTGTTTATTAAAGAACATGTTACACGTTTATGCTTGTTTACAACGAAATGTTTAATTTGTTTACAATGTTAAGAATTCGTTTAACTGTTAAAGAAAAGGCGTTTAACTGTTTATAATCCGTCTTCACCTTTAAAAATTACTATATAAACACTTACGTTTATTTATTTTGCTACTAACGGAACAAAAACACATTAACAATATATGGTGTTTTACAAAGAGATCGTGATGAGTAGGAATTCAGATCGCGGGCGCGCGTCACAGCACACAGAGCGAGCGGCAGCAACGCACTCCGATCAGCGGGACTCCCCAGCACACACTTCTGGAACGCTTAACATTACATTTCCTCGTAAAAATTCTGACGTAAAAATCCATTTGGGAGGAGGAACGCATTCCTCTTACAGTATCATTAGACTGCAACCTCTCCCATATCATCCGATTATCTTGCCTCTGTTGTTTCGATTAGGCTATATACTTACGCCTAAGAGAGAGGCAACGTGCGTGCCAGCAATGTTATAAGGACGGCTACCGTCGCAGTTTGGATGATCTACAGATTTCTACGTCATCCAGAGGCTGGTTGAGTATTCTCCACGCATCTAGAAAACCGTGCAACAATCTTGCAATCTTGGCAGAGTATAAATAGTAGCGGTATTTAAAAGCGGCCGGCCAGTTGTAGTGGTGAGCTGCATTGTTCCAAATCGTTACGATACGTTGCAAATCGTCTTATCGTTACGATAAGACATTTCATTTACTATTTAGTGTAAGTTATTGGTCAGCGGTACTTTGTGTAAAACTGAGTGCAGACATCTATTATTGGTGATCTGTAGTATTTATTGTTACAAGGTTAATTACATGATATTTATTATTTGTTACATTAGTGAGTGTTGAAAATCGTAAACTTGAAGAATTATCGTATAGCCTACTTTGTTTATAATTGAAAATGTTAATAAAGTTATCAGTAACGAGTATTGTGGTGTTCAATTATTTACATCCACTGTTTAAAATCAACGATCCGTACAATATGATCGTAACAATATCCATGTTAACCTCCGCTCTTGTTCTATTTTCTTCATTTATAATTCTGTTTACTAGCGCACGTGTGCTGGGTGTGTGTGTGTGTGTGTGTGTGTGTGTGTGTGTGTGTGTGTGTGTGTGTGTGTGTGTGTGTGTGTGTGTGTGTGTGTGTGTGTGTGCTACAATTACGATGACCCGAAGTGTCTCCTTATGTTTGTAGACGAGCAATTTGTAATTCACAATCAGCCTTATATAAACATAGATGATCGGACGAATGTAACAAGACAGTAATGGGAAATCAAAGAAAAGTTATGGCGTTTAGAGAGTCCTATAACAAATTGCTGGACGCGGTTCTATTTAAAGCTTTACGTTCGTACGCCAAATATACAATTATTTAAATTTATGTTATAATTATTAAGTATAGAATGCTGGGCGCCAAAGATAATTAGGAATCTCAGGGTTTGTTGTTAATAACAACTCTTATGTTCAGATGCTAAGTAAACAATACTATATTTGTCACTTGTATACATTTAAATAATATAACATATAACATCATTATCATTACAAATTGATAGATTAAATGACTTCCCAATTGCTACTAAAATTCTTTATCCCTTTCTAATCGTCATAAGAGACTAATGAACACATTGAATATCATTTATCATTGATGAGAGCTTAATTAGTCCATTGACTATTCTTTATAATTTATAAGATTAATTAACACATTGAATATTATTTATAACATTGCTAATTTACTCTTGGAACTAGAAATCTCCTTCATTCTCATCATAAATTAACTTTAATCAACGACATGGCTTAAGATCTAACATATCATGAATATCGAACTATCATTCAAATTTATATTAAATATTTAAACTTTGTACTCTGATTCTATGTCGTAAGATATAAAATACACTTCACCATCTGAACGTACTCATGGGTTCTTTTAGAATGAAACGGGTTAAATGTAGGTAGACAACTATACTACATGAAATTATTTGATTATAAAATTTTAATTTGATACGATTACTTGAGTTTGATTATCCATTACTCCGTCCTGCTCGTTCCGCACTTTACACCTCACAACACAATTAATCTTACTCTGCTTTTTGTTCACACACTATCGCGATAACCATTCATTTCCACGCACTCCGAAACTTTGACTTTCTTATACGGTCGCGCACATGATAAATAATACTGCTTCGCTCTTGATGCCGCGCACAGAATAAATAATACTGCTTGACTTATTAATGACCGCTTGTTCTTTTCTTCACTTCCTCCTAACTAACTACTTTACTTCTTCATGACGATAACTAACTGGTTTGTCTAATGACCGAATACTGATTGACTGAATGAATATGTTACAGATTGTCTTAGATTGCTTAATGATTGTTTAAGACATAACTTCTAACTTTCTCTAACAACAACTAGCAAAAACTGCCACTAACAAACTTCCACGGACTGACTGCTTGATAATTGGTAACTGATTGACTGATCCCCTAAGTTCCTTCACGAGTTACTTTTATAGCTTCACATAGACTTCCCATACTGCCGCTACTCTTAAGATTACCATCATTGGCCAAAATTCTAACGTGTTGCCGGTAAGTTTGAAATTATCCAGTTAACACTCGAAATAACTTCGCGCGCAGAGGTGACGCTATTCCTGATTGGGGAACTGCTAGAGACGCGCACTTCTTTCCCCCAAACCGTTATCTCGTTAAAAAGAGAAATTTGCTTTCTCAAACCACTCCCGTTATAACGTATCACTCTTTGTATTTTGAAGGCCGAAAACACCCTATTTCTAACGGTACTTCATATTTTTTTGCTGTTTTGTGCAAACAAAGCGTTTTATATCTTTACGACTTAGAAAGTTGTACATACGATACAATTTTACAGTTGCTCGGCGCCAACGTGTCGCCTCGCTAGTACACACCTCTTACTTATATGATAAATACTCTGTACAATTCTCATCTGTATCTCTACTTACTAACATTACATCTATTAATATTATTAGTCTACATTAGAATATACTATTGATATAAATGTGTTTTACCACACAACTGGCTGTAACCGGTAGTGTTACGTTACAGTCCCAAACAATATGATATAACACAGCGATTAATGCCAACGTAGTAGAGAAAAATTACAGTATTTTAATGAACTTAATGGTCATGAAAATGACATACTTACAGGCGTGCCAGGGGTCTTGAAATACAAGGCTGTGGGAAGAAAAATCTTAGAAGACCTGGGTAGAAAAGAGAAGATAGCCTTGGAAGTCGGAACAGATAAAGTAAATGCTAGTAGTGCAGAAGAAAACAAGGAAAGCAGTGTACACTCAACATACATGTGGAACATATCAAATTAGGTTTTGTTATATTAATGACGAGAATATTCGATAAGGATAATGACCGCAACGTAACTTCAGGTCAATTAATTATGTTAAATAAACATAATCATCATCATCCATCATTTGTATTTCTTATGAAAATAGTATGCATTGCGCCAATTTCAAAGCACGCGCGCACGTACACACACATATTATCCATTCTGCAGGCTGATTTTCTAAAATACGTTAGTTTTTTAATGTTCTTCTATCCTTGGTTTTGCTCTGAGCGTAACGCATCGGCATCTGCACAAGAAAGATCTTAGATATGCGGAATTATCATGCGGCGTTCAGGTCTTTCGTCCTCTGCCAAGTTGCAAATTACAGACTTCAAGCAGAAGTTTAAACAGGATGAGACAAAGACAACGCACACCGATAAAAAACTCCGCTAATTCCAGTTGGGTTGTACTATGCCAACACACTCTACAAACAATCTGCAGGTTTGATCTTGAGAATATCTAAATAAATGTAGGGCTCTGGGGTGTTATACCATCACAGACAAACCTGACGTCTCCCGCCAAATGGGACAGAGAACACAGTTTTTCATGGAATATGACGAGTCCATCCACACAAATGTAATAAGTGAACAGCAGTAGTGGAGCAGACCAAGAACAGCTACATCTGGTGTTCAATGACAAAGAAGATACATATGGTTTAAAGTTTTAGAAAATAATAAGTGAGCAATGATTGCAGTAAGAAACTGGAGTGGATTACTGACAAAACAGATATAAGAGCTGTGGATGTCTGTTTTTTTGCTGGTGATTTTATGAAATTAGCTACAGCTTAATCATGTTCTGGATTATGCAGCTTCTGAATTTAAAAAACTGTTTCCCTTTTCTTGAAACAAGTCTGATTTTTGCATTGTAAATGTAAAATAATATTTTTATGTCTATACATATGTTGTAAATAATTTTATTATTATGTGTGAATGCACAGTTAAATTTTATGTTGTGTTAAATACTAAATTTTAGCAGGGAGCCCTTGAACCATTATTAAGCGAAAGGTATGTACATTATTTAGAGGCAAAATATGTACATACATTTTACTTGCGTTAAAATATATGTAAAGAAGAAGTGGGAGAATAGGAAAAAAATTAGAATGTCTAAACAAGGACCTATCCAGGGAACAGCCGAAAAGAAGTGAAGTGAGGATTACATGTACTTTGTTCATGCTCATTTATACATGTTTTTTGCCTTCAGAAAACTATTACTTTATTTGCTGTCAAGCATAAAAGTAGATTTAAACATTATACTCCATTACTCTAATTGATGGTAGTGACACGCGATGCATGTTGCATGACCACAGAGGATATTGTAATATTTAATTTAGTTTGCCAGATGTTATCTATGTACTCCATTGATAGTGAGACCACGCTTGCTGATATAATTATGCAAGCTTGATGATCTAATAACAGACAAAAAAAATTTAGACAGCTAGCAGCGTAATCAAAGGGTTCATACGCTGAAATGTTCATATACTTTTAATGTTCATATGCTTAATCATATCATATGCTGAAATGTTTATATAACTTTTTACAAGGAGCTTGTTTCTCACTAATGTGTTGTGAAATTATATGTATTTTTTAATGATTGTATGAAGAGTAAAAAAATAAAATACAAGATACACTGTATTACTACAGTACAAAAATATGAAACTTCAATTGTTCTAGCTATGAAGTTATACATGTTATTAATATATGTATGAGTGTAAAATAAGTGTAGACTTCATTTGAAATATTGTCCACATACCTCCAACTTAATACTTACAGAAAATGAGGACCAGATAGCTGAAAAGCTGGAGAATTAAATTGAACCATCAATAGTGCATATCAATTTCACCAAAAAAAGTTAAAGTAATCACTTACTATTTAGTATCAATAATAATGTCATTTATATTTCAAATTCTATAAAGTACACTGCCATGACCACTGAACCAAGCTAAAATGGAACAAGCGTGTGAGAAATGAGATGAATTGGTAGTAAGTTTTAGTAATCTGTAATTGCTGATAGGTTGATTGATTTATGAAATGGAATGAAAATTTGAAAATCAATATACGAGAGTGGCAGTATTCTATATAATTTCAGGAGGACTGGAAATTTTGTCAACATACATAATAGAAGTCGTATATAAAAGAATTTATATCTGGGCTGTTTGGCCATGGTCGATTTCTTTGTTCTGTTATTGTCTAAATATTTCAACTATCTACCAGAGGTCTTCTTCAGTAGAAAAATTTTATAATGTGTTTGACAAAAGGGTGGAGATACCCCTAACCAAGGTAGAAGCAATCCCCTAAGGTTGATAACATTGCTTTTACCTCTGTTAGGGGTATGTTCAGCTCTCCACCCTTTTGTCAAACACTTTATAAACTTTTTCTACTGAAGAAGGCCTCTGGTGGGTGGCTGAAACGTTTAGACACCGACAGAATAAACAATTGACCACATCTAAACAGCCTGGATATAAATTCTTTTATCAACAATTATCAACAACACCGGCCGTGATAGTCTACATCAGGGGTCCCCAAACTACGGCCCGTGGCAGCTCGGCCGATGCTGCGTGCAGTTTTTAAATAGATCGTCAAAATACTTCAAATATTATAACATGGGCGTAGCCAGCGAGAAGAAAAATACAAATTGACAAAAAAATAGAACAGAACAAAGAAGTTTGAAATTACGAAAAGACAAATGCAAAAATAAAAAAGCGAAGAGCGACGAAAAAATACAAAAAAGTAAAAATTTAGTTGAAAATCGGTCCAAAACTAACAATCTTTGTCTTTTATGTTGGCAAACTTGAAGACAGCATAAGGTACCGATCAGTCGACCTGAACCTCGGTGCGTGGGCTAACCTAACAGTTCGGTTCAGAGTTTTTTGAACCAGTTTTGTATTTATAAAAAATAGAGTTCAGTTATTAACATTCCGTATTTACAATTCACGTCGTTAGTGTTTAATGCTGTTTTGCCGTTAACATGGATATCAGGAAGTTCCTTACTAGTGGTAAGTAAATACTTACGCAATATTAAAGAACCGTAACCAAACCCTTTTCGTTTGTATAATGAAAATAATAAACCCTCTGTCCGAAAATATGGTATATATTTTAAAAGAGAGAGAGAGAGAGAGAGAGAGAGAGAGAGAGAGAGAGAGAGAGAGAGAGAGAGAGAGAGAGATTTGCCTAAAACGTTCCTGTAGGTCCTTTGTCTCTGTTTAAGAATTTCTCTGGTCCACAGAGATGACGCTGTTTTATATTAACATCTATACTATATGCATGCCGAGGGGCAGCAGAGGTGGGGAAGTGTTCAAAATTCCATTGCTCTGTGCACGGAAACGTTTTCACTGTAGTACACAGTGCTATCGAGCACAGTAAATATCAAGTATAAGGGTCGGGTCACCGTATTGTTCGATGCTTGGCACAATGTTTTTCCGTGTACGTACATCGAATGTTTTGGTGACTATATAAGAATCTTGATGCTGTTCATCGAAAAATCAAGTGAACGGCATCGAAGGAGTGCGTGACTTAGTCACCAAAACATTCGATGTAGGCCTACGTACATCGAATATTTACATCGGATATTTACTGTGCTCGATATCACTGTGTATTAGCCTACAGTGAAAACGTTTTCCGTGTGTTAAGTAGAAGCCTTGAAACAAGAGTTTGAATCATGAGTGTGAAGAGTAGGTGACGATTAACTAGGCGTTTGTAAAAACAATTGAATGAAAACAATAAAGCAACTTTATTGTGTAACCATATTATACCAGATTTTGTATATTATATTTTCGGACAGAGGGAGTAGTATAATACGTATATTCCTACCTACTGACAACTACATAAAATATTTTCTTTTCTAATTAATTTTTCTAAAGAATTTAGAGTGGCTTACACTATGTTTTCTTTATTCATTGTTTTCAGTGACTTTAAAGAGGAAAAAACCAGCAGACAATGAAAAAAGCAGTAGCGACGAAGACGACGGCAATGCGAAGGCCCAACAGTCAGCGCAAGAGAAGACACCATCCACTATTATAGATGCTGCGGGAGCGGGACCCAGCTCCTTAACGAGTTCAACTTGTGATGCTGTAGAAACAGGAATGGATGATAGTCATGAAAATGACTTGGGCAGATATTTGGGACGATCGTCTATGATCTCAGAAGAGAAAAAAAGACACTTGCTGACAGATTGCTGGATTCCACCTAAGACCTACGACTTTGCGGCCGATGCTACTCACCTGAAAAGAAAGTTTAATTATCAGTGGCTAGATACATATTCCCATGGATGGCATACTCCAAGCGTCTGAAAGGTGCATTGTGCAAGTACTGTGTCTTATTCCCACCTGCTTTAAGTACAGTCAAAGGGGTTTTGGGATCCTTCATTGTCAGACCTTTCACGAAATACAAAGATATACATGAGGCTTGCAGAAACCATTCGACTAGCCAGTGGCATATGTTGGCAACTGAATCGGCTAGAGTATTCACCCATGAAGTTCTAGTTGATATTCAGGTACAAAAATTTCACCATAAAATTGCAGAGGAAAACAGGAAGATAATATCTTCTATCATAACCTGTATTGCCTTTTCTGGCACTCATGATCTACCCCTAAGGGGAAAACATCAAGATGAAGGAGTACTTGAAGACTTGTGTCGCCTTCGAATCGAAGCTGGAGACCTACCGTTGAAAGAATACTTTGAGCATGGTAAGAAAAATTCAAGCTATCGGTCATCTCAAATTCAGAATGAAATAATTAATTTATGTGCCAGTGTCATTAGGGACTACATTGTTAAAAGTGCCAAACAAGCATACGCATATAGCATATTAGCTGACGAAACTGCTGATATATCAGGTAAAGAGCAGCTCTCTATTGGCCTCCGCTTTTATGACTTGATGCTGAAAGAAATTCGAGAAGAGTTCGTTGGCTTCGTGGAGTTAGAAGCACTTGACTCTAAGTCAATTCCAAAGGCTATAGATGATTTTGTTACAGAACAGGAGCTCCTTCCCGAGAAATGCGTAGGTTTAGGTTTTGATGGTTGCTCCACAATGGAATAACGAAGGTGGTGTTCAGGCCATACTGAAAAAAAAGTATACTAGAGCTTTATTCTTTCATTGTTCATCGCACAGACTTAATCTAGTAGTGAATGATCTCAATTTGATACCCGAAATTCGAAACACCGTTGCGACTATAAAAGACATCATCGCGTATTTTAGAGAATCAGTTCTGAGGAGGAAACTCATTCCAAATATTCCACGTCTGTGCGAAACTAGATGGTCGGAGAAATATAAGTGTATAAGAATTTTCAAAGAAAATTTCCGAGAAATTGTTCAAGCCTTGGAAACGCTCTCTGTTCAAGGAAATACTAACACTCGCAAAAGTGCCTTCCAACTTCACTCAGCAGCCAGCAAATCATCATTCATAATAGCTACGGTTTTGATTGCAAAGTATTCTGCTGTGTTAGAACCTGTCATAAATGCTTTGCAATCAAAAACTCTCGACTTGGTCAAAGTTTCAGACCACATTCATCGGATTGTGGATTTGTTAAAAAGCCATCGTGAGAATGTAGAAACAATCGCAGATGAACTGCTGAAGGATGCCAACCATCTGGCAGAGCAGCTGGGAGTGGAACTGACCATCGCGAGGACTGTAGGAAGGCAACAGCACAGGAGCAACCCTCCAGCGTCTAATGCATCGGAATTCTGGAGGAGATCCTGATCGTACCGCACCTGGACTCCGTAATTACATCTTTAAAATTGCGATTTTCCAATGAAAACTCACCAGCCTTTGCACTAACTTACCTGCATCCTTCGCACATGTTAACTATGAACATCGACCAGTTGAAGCAAAAGACGAATTCTTTTACCAGCCTCTATCATTTGGATGGCTTAGATGCCGAAATAGAAATCTGGTACAAGATGTGGATGGACAAGAAATTAACAGAAGAAGAGCTAAGAGATCTCAACGTCTCAGAATTTATAAAAGAAGCTGTCTGTTTTTTTCCTACGACAAAGAAAGCTCTTTTGATACTTTTGGCACAGCCACGCACCACTAGTACAGTTGAGCGCTCTTTCAGCAGCCTTAGAAGAATAAAGACTTGGCTTCGAAGCACGATGGGAGAGAATCGCTTGATCGGACTTGCCATGATGAGCTTCCATCGGAAATTCGTCTTCCGAAACTATGAAGAGTTCCTAAAGGAAGTCGTTGACAAATTTGCTGCCAATCCACGGAAACTTGTTTTTTCTTAATTTCATTATTTTTAAATCTTTCTTGTCAATAAATTTGTTTTTGTTGTTGTCTATTTTTGTCATTCTATTTTAAATATTTTTGTGTGTGCATGTTTAATACAAACGTAAAAATTTCACATGTAAATGCTTAGTCACTATTTTGTAGAGCCAAATAAATCAACATTTAGGCTAAGGGAAGTTAATAATAAAGGGTTTTTGAGATACTACAGCAACAAAGCATTTCTTGGATGTCCGCCATTATGCTATATGGTACCGCTAAGTATGACTACTCTTGCATGCTGCCCCCCCCCCCCAGCTCGGAGGCTGGCTACGCCCTTGTATTATAACACTTTACTAAATAACTAAACAAGAAATAAGTTCAGTAAAATGTTATAATATTTTGTACAATTTTAAAACATTTACGTTGTTAATGTGCTTGTTCGTCTGGCTGCCTTACATGAATGACGCTTTTCACTCGTATCAACTGTTCCCCACGTGCGCTTGGATCTAACTCCCCCTGTAAAATCAAAGTACAGGGTTGACTTGTCAGAAGAACACTTGAAATCCATTCTAGTGTTAGGAGCATCAAAATTTGACCCAAAATGGACAGACATTATATGTCAGAAGCAACTCTGCACATCCCATACGTTCATAAGGAAGCCAAAAAATAATACATAAGAAATATCTTTCAAAGTTTTTTCCTTACTTGTAAGTTATTTACATTATTTTGAATAAATGAACTTGTTTTCTTTGGATAAGTCTGCTTAATTTTTATTTAAATACCTATTTTATTGACTTGATTATTTCGTAAGGTTAAAAGTATACTACGCACGCGCGCGCGCGCGCGAGTGTGTGTGTGTGTGTGTGTGTGTGTGTGTGTGTGTGTGTGTGTGTGTGTGTGTGTGTGTGTGTGTGTGTGTGTGTGTGTGTGTTGGCCTGCCTGACTTCCAAGATTTTTTAATTCTGCCTTCAAGTAAAAACGTTTGGAGACCCCTGGTCTACATTATGAACAGAAGTCATATTTAATTTTGTCTTTCATAACATCAATACTTCTAATTGAAATTAATAGTTGAGGTTTATATTTTCCAATGTTAGTTGACAATTTCAGATATGAATACTTTAGCACTCTGAGAGGATACCACCCTGCAAAAACTACTCTGCACCTCATCTGTATCTTCACACATGTTTAAGACACAACCCATGTACTAGTTGTCATCATATACAAGCCACAAATTTATTTACATCTTCAACAAATTTATTATCATCTTTTTTTAGTAATTTTGTTGATGTTGTGATTGTTACTGGCAGAATATGTTTTAGTTTTTAGTTGTGTTACATTTACTTGGATAAGCCCATGTCTTTTTTGAGTTCCTATAATTGCTGTTGCAACAGGAAATCTATGTTCTAACATTTTCTTCAATTCTACAGTCTGCTGTTGTAAAATAAACGAAATGACACATTGGAATATTGTCTGTAATCCACTTATAAATGGTTTCCATGTTTAATTTTATGTAACAAAAATACAATTGAAACAATATACAAATTTTGTGGCAATTTAAAGTGAAGAGTCTTAACTCAATAATGACCTCATAAATTCAAAAGAGTGAGAAGTTAATCATTGTATTATGATGTAGCAAAGAAATACCATTCAGAAGAAATTAGAAAATCTTTGTTGTGGTGTTACAGACTAAATTTTGTTGTTCTTTTTGTATTGTGCATCCATCCGAATAAAATATAATTTTTTAGGCTTTTGTTTTGTATCTTCCAATATTTCAAGAGATGTTTTGAAACATATGTACGTACAGTGACTGTACCATGTTAAAGGCATTCTGAAATACCTGAATACTCTGGTGATAACTTCATATTTATAATAAACAACTATAGATAAATGGTGGTGGCCTGTAAAATGTTTCAATTTAATTTTTGGACTCTGTCCTGTAAAATGAATCAATAATTTCCAGAAAAATTACATACCACTATCAATTCATTTTCACTTAGTTTTTCAATTCCTCGTGAAATTTAGTCTGCTCCTCAGCAATAAAGAATGTAGGAGAAAAATTAAAAGCTTTTGTTTAACTTCTTCCAAAAACTAATCATACGACTTGACCAAAGTTCAATGTTGATCTGTTGTACTTATCTATTTGCTTGTAACCAATTCCACCTATTCCATTTTCATTACATAGATTTTGAATCCATTTCTTTTAAACATGAAGATCTTGGGCAGTTTTCACACTTTAACTCAAAACACTAAGGCAAAGGTGGATTTCAAATCAGTGGTTGTAAGTGGATAAGTCTCATTCTGTTCCAATTGTCAATTCTTTTAATTTATAACAGGTGTACTGAAGATATTGTATTTTTTATTATATATTTTTTACATGTAGATTATATACTTTAATTTTTACATAATCATATCAATATAATTGCATAAAAAGTAGTTTCAGCTAACAAATTACTTTAAAATATATGTTAAACTAAAAAATACACGTTTGTTTTTTCATGTAGGCATATATTTATAGCTTACCAGGTGCACAATATAATAGGTTATTTTAGTAAAACTGACTATATCTGGTACACATATTTATTTGTAACTCTTCAAGTATTTTGATTGTTAAAGTGGAAATTTGTTAACTTAATAATGTAGCAATGAATAACATGCAACTTTTTAAAAATTTTAAGAAGGTAGCTTTTAAATATTTAATTTAAAATTTGTTTTCAAAAATTTATAAAATTTTTACTAAAGTACCTGTGTTGACTAAAAAATTTAGAGAGCACAAACATCTGCTTTACTTTGGCGTCAATTTCCTTTTTTTAGTCTTCAGTAAGAGGTGAGTAATCCTAATCTTAATGACTCCAAAACTGCAGAAATTTTCAAAAAACCTTATTCAATAATACTGATCAAATGTACAAACTTTCATAAAGATATAAAAATGTTAGGTTATGGGCTGCATTGACTTGACATGGACTGACCCAAAAACTCAACATCAGTCTCTCACAACGCTACCTCTCCAATTACACTATAGACCAAGTAACTTTGGATTTAAGCATAGGCATTCAAACTGACCAAGAAAAGTCCTACTAAATCATAAGTCAATTATATTATTTAAAAAAACTTAACATACAGTGTACGAACCTGTAGGAAGGAATCACTCCACTTCCTCACCATACCATGCGTGTAGTTGAAATCGTGCCTCTGTGAAAACATCCTCCTCACTTACTGATTTCCAGGGTACGTATCAGATCTGTACATGAATGGTACAATGTACAAAGAGGACATGAATCCAGGCTCTGGCAATATTTGCTAGCTTGTAGCAGTTCACTGGATTCCTTTCTGTAAGTTATCAGACTTTATATTTTTTGTAATACGTGCCGGTAATTGTTATTTATTCATTATACCAATCATAATTTTATGTCCTGACATAACTTCTCAAATGCATTTATCAATTTATTACTTCTTTTTCACTCCACAGATTAGGACCTAGTTGAACTTTTTGGGAACCCATCTTCTCCTTGGTTATATAGAATATTGAAACTTTCAACTTGTGAAACTTACTTGTCTTTTCTTCTCGTATGCGTTTCAGTGTGGTGTTCGCCTTCGTCAGTTTTGAGACAGACTGCCATTAACTTGTAACGGTTTTTGTTTTGAAAGGTATGGTGGGGGTGGTGTGTGGAGGAAGGGGATTGGCGCGGGGATCCAAATTATTGTTAGTTTTATGTATAACTGTGTCAAAAAGTGTGTGTGATTTATACTGTAATTGGTCATTAAGTATGTTGTTTGGTTGTGTTGTGTGGTGTTTGTATATTTCATATTGTTCTGCTGTGTTAAGTTTTCGACCTTTGGGTAAGTAGTGTAATATCTCAAGATTAGTATTATGTTGGTGTAGCTGTGGTTTTTTGTGTGTATGTGTGTGGAAAACGCGGAATGTATATTCTCCTTGGTCTACCAACATCCCTTTTCCCATTTGGTTCATATTTATTAAGTTTATTTGGCACATAGTCTAAGTGTTGGCACCATATTCTCTTAGATCCTTTAATTTTCTTGTGCAAAGATTTTTAGTTCCTTCACTTTATCACATGTAATAATTGGATGGCAATTAGCAATAGTGATCCATGCCCCAAAATCGCAAGCTGAGATAATTGATAATTTTCAAACCTTTTCATCATAAAATCTGTGTAAATCATTCCCAAAATTTGTGAAAAAGTAAGTAATTATGTACACTTTACGAAACACATGTTACTTCCCTCAAATATTAAAGCCTTATCCATTTTTTGTTAAAAATGGCGCTTGTATCATTATTGCTAAGTTACAGAAACTAGTATCCTGGGTTAAGCAACACTGAATTATGCATTAAATTTTTAACACATTTTAATGTTACAAACACAATACAGAGTACATAATATGCAAAATTTCTGAAGTCTTGTTTTGCAAAATATTCAGCTTTTTCACTGATCACTGAACTGCATTATTATGTAATCTCTGTTTCCCATACCATTCTTCCGTTGTTGTCACAGCAGGTATAAAAATATACAATTCAGTGGGTAATTTCACATGAAAATGTGATGAGAAATCAGAAAAGATAAATCAACATTGAGTTAAGTACGGTTTGATTGAGGCTGCAGCCATCTCAGCACAAACATCTTAAGGAAGCGATTGCTGTTCATGCTGGCATTCTGTTATGCATCTGTGAATGATGTTACACTCTACTCTTGTTTGTACTTTGAATAACATTTTTTAATTTGTGAAATTGCACAAATTATACAGTTTGAAAATTGTTTAGCATTAAGAACTTTTAGTGTTGCGAATTACAAAAATGTAATAAGAAATATATTTTATTTTACACTTCAAGTTTATCCCTAAAACACTGTAAAGTGATGTGTCATTCAACAGCAGTGGAAAGCCAGTCAATGGGTTTCACTGCTAAACCAACTACATTAAAATATTGTCTATTCATTTTATCAACACAGAAACTGAAGTTGTAATTGTCATGATAGAAACAATCTTTTTACCACAATGCACATAAATCATCTAAGGCATCTTCACGAGCAAAATTCAAAGTACTACCAGCTAAAATACAAATAATATTACAAAGGCTTTACACAATATTGGTGTCTATTTAACTTTAAACATACATAATTTTAATAGAACAAATAAACGCTACATGTTTTGCATTATTAAATACTGTTTTATACAAGCTCATACAAAAACATAAGATAGAACAGAAGAAGGTCAAGAAGCACTTCCACTACTTTCAGATCCTGTCTCGCCGCTGCTTCAGACAAAAGTTCAGTTTTGCATTATAATAATTTTGAATGTTATACTACTCTAAACATATCTCAGCATGAATTACTGAAAAACTGTGGCCTGAAGATAGTGTTCCAGCTAATGGAGTCACCAGTTATTAGGGTCAGCCGCTTTATTGGGCCAATATTGAAGATACAAAAGCAAAACTGGGTTACACATAGAAAGTTGCTTTGCTTAATAAATCCAGACCTCCAGTTATTTGGTCCAGTAATGGCTGTTTTCTCTTCTTTAACAAAAGTAATAAGCCTTTTTTTTAATTATCTTGTTGGTACATCCTCTTCATTCACTTATTTAAAATATTAGATATTATATATTTTTTTATATATTATATACCGGTATATAATATATTTTATATATATTATAGGCTATATATATATTTTATTTATTTTATATATATTTTTATATACCTTTTTTTTAGTACATACTTTTCACGAGTAGAATAGTGATGGCGACAAACCATAACAAAACAGTACACTGTTAACACCAACCCGACAACATGTTCATTCTCAGACTACAGGCACCACTAGTTATAATCAACTAAACGCTATGTAACTCACCGCCTGTGGCTTAAGTAAATGTCTTTATACAATTGACATGTTTCGGGACACTTGTCCCATCCTCAGAATATTTAAAAAAGTCTCTTCATACCATCATACGATGGCACAGTCGTCAATATATTAAAAATATTAAAATCCACATAACACAAAACACAATTACACTACACAAAGTACGCACACAACAATTTTCGGTGTACACCACACGGTAACCGACAGTGCACCGTCGCGGAGTGCGCTGTCAGTTACCGTGTGGTGTACACCGAAAATTGTTGTGTGCGTACTTTGTGTAGTGTAATTGTGTTTTGTGTTATGTGGATTTTAATAGTTTTAATATATTGACGACTGTGCCATCGTATGATGGTATGAAGAGACTTTTTTAAATATTCTGAGGATGGGACAAGTGTCCTGAAACATGTCAATTGTATAAAGACATTTACTTAAGCCACAGACGGTGAGTTACATAGCGTTTAGTTGATTATAAAATACGTGGCTTGGACTATAAGCGGATTTATTCCATTAACAATACCACTAGTTATGTCTAGTAATGAGCTGTTTAGTGTCATTGTATTACTCCCTTCGACTACCTTATGTTTTCAACACAGGTCATTGATACAACACATTTCTGTATAGCCCATCATTTTGGGTAAACATAGCTGTCTCAGTTTGTTACTATTATGTGTATCAGAGGATATAACTTTGTTTTAATTGTCAGCTGTCCTTGTAAATTTTTTGACCTGCAATTTTTTTGTTTGAAGCTACAAATTGGAGATGGGTCGATACACCTATAACAGGTATTTTAAACGATATTTTTGTGGAACGGATAAAACAGTGACTGAAAAGTTGAAATACCTGTTCTGAAAACAAGTACACAAATAAACGAGTACTACAAATATTAGAAGTATTATGGGTACACAAGTAAACAAGTACGTACTACAAGTTATGATGAGTTTCGCAATTTATTTGTCTAACCAATGGAATCAATAACTTAATATTACATTAAATATGTAAACAAACTAGGAGTCAGTTTGTTTACTCCTAGTGAAAACTTAAATTACCTAGTATATCCAAAGGGAGATATGCGTATTAATTCTCTTGTTTCTTATTTTCTTTCAAACTGTAACAGCTTAATAAAGTCATAGTGTAAAGTAACACTGTTAATACAAAATTATTTCTTACAACATATTATACAATATAGGTTCTGTAATATCTTCAAATAAATACTCTGCAAGTAGGTTTATTTTAATAGGTTTATTAATACATTAATAGGTGTATCTACTCTTCTTCAGCGGTGCAACAACCCATTACTGAGTCAAGGCCTCCTTTAACAGCCTCCGCCAGTTGTCCTGGTCAAGTGCAGCTGCTCTCCAGTTCCGGGTCCCAACAATCTGGTTGGTGAAAGAAACTGACAGGTTTCTGCACATAAAATTTTACAGATGTGCTATGTGAATTCTCCGATCCAACCCCCAACCTGGAGGGCCGGGAACTTTGATTTTGGCGTGCTCTTCCCCTAGAGAGTTGCTTTCACCTCAGCTGACGAGCTCTCTCTGCCCAGTCGCAGTAGGTTAACTGACTCAGCCCATGTGTGCAGCCGTTGGGCTACTATAGCCTCCTCCGCCTCCACACTAGATGCACACCCTGCTGCCGATGTCCACCATCCTGCCCGGCCAGGACCCAGGATACCCCCAGGCTGTCCTGACAGAACCCCCATCTCTCATTTGCTTACCAATCCACTCCGCCGAAGAGTTTGGTTACCACAACCTTGGAGTGGATTGCTCGGCGTAACAGGGCCCACTGACGTGTATGTGAGAGTGGAGTTGGATTGGAGAGGCTGGTGCATTTCTCTTCTATGAAAGCATATGTTCGCATCACACCCCTTTGGACCCCAATAGGTGTATCTAGGTGAAAATAAACCTACTTGCAGTGTATTTATTTGAAGATATTACATAGAAGACCTGCACTAAACTCAACGAGTTACTTACAAAGGAATAATATAGGTTATGTATAATAAGTATTACAATGATACAACGTTATTAAATGTAAGCGTGTCGTGCCACACGTCAAGGGTGACAAAAAATGTAACAAGTTATATATTCTGTGCAATATAATTGGTACAGTAATTGAACTCATACACTTTATATAACATTACTAACAACATGTACGTGTATTTGGGGTTCAGGTGTAAATATTGTAGCGTGACAGATAATCCACACAAATGCATTACTCAATGATCATTAATAAAGCTCTAATATATGGAATATCCAGATGAGAATTAATTAAAATGCACTATTTAATAATATATTCACAAGAAAGGTTGAATAAAGAAAATTTCTGCAAATAATATAATAATACAAATTTAAAAACCCAGAAGACTAAAAATAATAATAACAAAATTACCCAGGTAAGATAGAAGCAGGCAATTAATATACCCCGTCAAAGAAACCAGACCAGAAAAAACAAAGATACAGAAGACAGAAGAAGGAAGAATAATTAAAACTACTACTACTGAAGAAGGAAGAAGGAAGAACAATCAAAGCTACTGAAGACAGAAGAACAAAACTAATTAAAACTCAAAGAAGAAAGAAGAACAAACTAAATCTACTGAAGAAAGAAGAAAGAAGAACAATTAAAACTAGAGAAGAAAGAAGAACTAATTAAAACTACTACTACTGAAGAAAGAAGAAAGAAGAATAATTAAAACTAGAGAAGAAAGAAGAACTAATTAAAACTACTACTACTGAAGAAAGAAGGAAGAAGAATAATCAAAGCTACTGAAGACAGAAGAAACAAAACTAATTAAAACTCAAAGAAGAAAGAAGAACAAACTAAATCTACTGAAGAAAGAAGAAAGAAGAATAATTAAAACTAGAGAAGAAAGAAGAACTAATTAAAACTACTACTACTGAAGAAAGAAGAAAGAAGAACAATCAAAGCTACTGAAGAAAGAAGAGAGAAGAATAATTAAAACTAGAGAAGAAAGAAGAACAACCAAATCTACTACTACTGAACAACGAAGAAAGAAGAACAACCAAACTACTATTTCAGAAGAAGGAAGAAAGAAGAATAATTAAAACCAAACTTACAGAAGAAAGAAGAAAGAAGAATAATCATAAATACAGAAGAAAGAAGAAAGAAGAATAATTAAAACCAAACTTACAGAAGAGGGAAGAAAGAAGAAAAACCAAACTACTATTACGGAAGAAGGAAGAAAGAAGAACAACCAAAACTACTATTTCAGAAGAAAGAAGAAAAATTAAAACTAAAGAAGAACCAAAATTACTGAAGAAAGAAGAATAATCAAAACTAATACTATTGAAGAAAGAAGAATGACCAAACTACTATTTCAGAAGAAGGAAGAAAGAAGAATAATTAAAACCAAATCTACGGAAGAAAGAAGAAAGAAGTATAATAAAAATAAAGAAGAAAGAAGAAGGAAGCGAGACGACCCATATAAAACAAAAACCCCATAGGGAAAGAACCCCAAAAACCCCAAAACCAATAAATGCCCAAAAAAGAAAGTATAACACATGAAAAAACCATATCACTGTAAAACTGACAAAAAACTAAAAGTGTTAGCAGTAGTAAATATTAGTGCATTCAAAAAGTTATTGTGTAATGTGTATGAACAAATCTTCACAGTTCCCCCATGGTTGAATATTTCATATTAAAAACTAGAAAAAGACTAGTAAATATAGTAATAATTCACCATGGAAAAGTGTAAGTGATCAAATTATAACTAATAAACTTTAAGAAAGGTGCATGAGTAGCAGTACAAAGTAACAAACTTTAAGTTTTGTGAACAGTGTCTACTTTGATAATGAAGTAGTAATTTTACTAATAAAAAGCTACTAAAACTGTATGAACATTCCATAGAATGGAATATAACTTAGATAGCCAGGGTTATACTTTAAGAGGGGGCATAAATCTTATAAAATGGGGAATTACAGAACTAACTGTTTATGATGAAGTTGTAGAAGGTATTAACAATTATATATGGATCCAAATGTTGGGTTCCAATTAAATATAGCATTTAGATAAGTAAGGGTTAGTCATAAGAAATATTAGTATTATAATTGTTATTTTATTGTTCATGTTAATTTAGGAATGCATTATCTAAAATTAGATATCATTCCAATGTTGTAGAAATACTTTTTATTATGTTATTAGGTGATATACCAAAACAATGTTATTAAGAACACCAGTTTTATATATCTGGGTGTTATATTTTAATTGTATAATCTATAATTACTGTTATGCCAGATCAGAGAACTAATTTTTAATCAAATATATCAGAGTCAGAAGTCAGAGAAGGAAATAAAATAATTACATTAGTAAAACATTCTGCAAATAGCCACAATTCAAATCTAGGCAATATAATAAAGTTAAAATGCAGAATAATTAATAAACCTAATCTTATAAACCAGTCAAACTGACAATATTTAGGCAAGATACACCCAACATATTAAATACTAAGTAAATAAGGCTTTCTAAAGATATGGTCATTCTATGAGTAAAATTATTTATTTGTATAATGAAATACCATTTGAAACTGAAATAGATTCACTAACGTTATCATAAGGGGAGTCATATACAACTGAATTATATGAAAAAACCATCATTAATATACTAAATTGCCATAAAATAAGTGAGAATTGACAATTATAACAATTTCAGATTTTATAGAATAATAATTATATTAGGTAAAATGGCTATTATTTACTTAGAAGACAGGAAGTATAAATTTAGGCCGACCTTCCCAAAAAATATAAGAAATATGATTTTCTGATAAAACTTTGTAATACTAACTTAATTACTATCAAAATAAGTAGAATAGAATAGTGAAAACGAATATGTATTTTATATTTCAAACAGTTAACTAATAACGAATTTATTTTATGAACATAATGTACATTTTTAAAGTGTATCGGAAGTTATGGCAATTTTAAACAATGTCTGAAATATATTATATAGGCTAAGATTTTCATGAGATGAAGGAAATCCACACAGTTAATTATTATACATGGTAGAGAACACTTGAACGAGGTTTTGCTCCTATTAACCTATATAAGAAGCAGAAATGGCGTGCGGTATATAAAAACCTAGTCTTCAGTGAAAATTTTTAACTTTTTCAATTTTGAGTTTAAATGTTAGAATCAGTGAGCACAAACCATAACACGATTAAAATACAGTAAAACAGAACAATATAGGACTAAATTATTAAATTAACACCATCACTAATAATTATTACTAACGAAACGAAAAGTGTTAGTTACAACCCATTTAACCAAAGTGAAGTTAGACATTATCACACACATTTAAACAAAGTGAACTACGAAACACTGAACCTGGAACACTCAATTAACACCAGAAGGAAGATCCACAATTGCTGAGACGAGGAAACGGTGAAAAGGCAGCATTTATTACAAGAAATATTCGTCGAGGCAACTACGTACAACCTACTCAGTCGGCAGGCGGCCATCTTTGTCTTCTCAGCCTTCTATGCGAGTTTGACCAACTGAACATTGAATCGTCACTGGTTCGAATTTTATAATATATAAACATTCAATATTATTTAATAACATTGTAAATTTTAATTTTAAGACTTTTAACAGTAAGTGTTATACTTTCATGACCCTGACCTTCTCTGGCTTTTTATATAATTAATCGTTAAAAGAACCTATTGTTATAATACCAATATAAAATTCATAGATCGACCGGCCCTGAGCGAGTCGATACGGCATGGTAACATTGTTTTCAATTGAGCAAATTCCTTATTTTGTTGAATAAACGTTTGTTATCTAGTAAATTGAATTTGATTTCTCTAATAAAAGGACATAACCATTAATTAATAAAGAAAACTCGACAACCTTTAAAGGCAGTATATGCGAACTACTACATTTCAAGAGTAAGAAGAAGAGAGCCGTTCGCGCCTAATTTGAAGTTAACTGGATTGTCTTTTTAATAAATTTACAGAAGGGAAGATTATTACTAGAATACACACCATACCATCCTATTTATAATTACAATCAACAATCTCAATTTATTTCTAAATTTTAAGAATATAAACACATCGAAAACAATTTTTTCAGAATTTATTTTTTTTTGTATAAATATAAATTTTAAATTTATATCACCTTTCAAATTGCTGCAACAGCAACATACACCTAGAATATTTGATAACAACATTATCCAGGAACATGACCAAATCGACGTCTCCCAGAGCGGAACGTCACTACTACACATACGCACCATAAAAATTATTCTGGGTAATATTATACCAGAACACCATTACAATTACCATTATATATTACAAAAGTGAAGACCAGTAGTGAGAGCCGAACGAAGATTAGAAGACATTAGCTACATTACTACACACAATAGTGAGAGTACAATTCTCATACATCAACTATTTATTTATTTTTATATTTAATATTTATCGTATTATTACAAAATTGGCGAGTCCAACTTGTGGGGCTCGATTACCGCAGAATACCAGAACAAGCAACACTTTATAAATTTAATTATAATTTGTAATAAATAAGTTATATTACAAAATTTGGCTAGCCCAACCAGTGGGGCTTACAGGTGAGCACAATCTACATACATCAACCTTTTATTTATTTTATTATACCCACTCAATCACCGTTATAATAAAATATAATAAGAGTATTTTTATTATCAGTATTAAAAACTCATATTTATTATTTTTTCATTATTAAAATTGTTCATAAACATCATTAATTTGTTGGTCATGATATTGCTCATTATTTAATGTTTATATCTTACGATATGCAATATTACACATATTTAAAAAAAAATCTTATATCTAAATATGTTAATCTTATATCTAAACATGTTAAATAATTTTTATTAATTTATTATAAATTAAAATAATCTTATATTGAAATAAATTGTCTTATCTCAGATCTGACCTCTAATTGTCTTATCTCAGATGGTGTTAATTTAATAATTTAGTCCTATATTGTTCTGTTTTACTGTATTTTAATCGTGTTATGGTTTGTGCTCACTGATTCTAACATTTAAACTCAAAATTGAAAAAGTTAAAAATTTTCACTGAAGACTAGGTTTTTATATACCGCACGCCATTTCTGCTTCTTATATAGGTTAATAGGAGCAAAACCTCGTTCAAGTCTATACCAATGTTTTGACTTCAATTTAACTTTATATTAATTTCTTGTATACTGGCTTTTGTTTTAATATTCAACTTTAAATTAATCTTTCTATACTTCAAATATCTAATTACTTTACTATTTATTTTGATAATAAATCTACTCTCTTTACTTTAAATTCTCTTTCATTTATTACTGCTTTTACGTATATGCGATCGCTCATTCTTACGACTAAACATTTATTTACATTTTAATATATTATTACTAAATATAAACTTTCTTTGTTTCAATTTACTGTCTTTTGAAATCGTCTTTATGAGCTCTTTTGTTTTTATAAATCATTTAAAATGCATTAAGCATGTCACCTCGATTTCTGATGATCTTACGACTGTTGTCCGGGGTTCCAGCATTGTCTAGAGTTAATTTTCCATTCCTCTTGTCCTGGCGTGGTCCTGGATATGTCTAGGGTCCAGCGTCGATCTACAGCAGCTTTGTGTTGCTGGATACGTCTAGAGTCCAGCGTCGATCTACGGCAGCTTCCCTGGATACGTCTAGAGTCCAGCGTCGATCCACAGCATATTTCCTGGATATACTCTTGATAGACTAACTATTGCTGTATTTACTTTTCCCGTAATATTGTCGTGACTGTAATAAACGTCATTTCGTTTGTTACTGCGACTTGTAATAGGATAATAAATAAACTGTTTTGCCGACGGACAGCATGTCCAGCTGCAACTGAGTCTTGAAATGAAGAGAAGGGTTTTTGATTGAACCCTTAATTTATACCCTCGAGATTCCGCGCTGGTCGGCTCCAAAATCGTCCTGTCGATACCTGCGTATCTCGTGACAGCCCCCACTACCGAACCTTTCCATCTATTTGCAATTATTAGCAAATAGCACTGTTTTGCACAGAATCGAGATAGCACATTCTTGGATCGAGATAGCACAAATCGTAGCTACTTCGATTAATCACTCACTATATTAATTTGAGCGTCTTAGGGTAATTTGCGTATTTTTTAGCACGTTTATGTTGCACTGTCTTCGCATAACGTGTTCTATTAACGTCATCTTTTCACTGGGGATAGCTATAATTTTTACCCACACTTTGGTGCCTTTGGTTTGATCATACATTAATTAGTTTTCTCACAGTGAATTAAAACAATCATTTTATTAATTACTTGGGGCGGGTTGCTGAGTTTCCTGTCTATGCCTGCTTCACTCACACACACAAGATACACGTGTAATACACATACTATTGAGCAGGTGTTCACTGCGTGTCGGAACAGGTTAATTGCTACCCTAATCTAACAATGAAATATTTCTGCAATCTCAGACCTGTCCATTTACCCGTAACTTATACAAATTATACAAAATTTACATTTATTTAAATTAATGCCTAATACAGCTATGGCTGTATCGTTGCAGTATATAATAACAGGTATTTGTACCCGTTATTTTCTTGGAACGGTATTTTCATACCTATTATTACTTCCATGTTCCATAAAGAAATGGAAGTATGGTCATGGCGAAAAAAAATCATGTTCGAGATAACGGCTGATTCTGATCGTACTACCCTCAAAACATGAAGAAAAGTCATTTTTCGAAAAGTGTGTGTGTGTGTGTGTGTGTGTGTGTGTGTGTGTGTGTGTGTGTGTGTGTGTGTGTGTGTGTGTGTGTGTGTGTGTGTGTGTGTGTGTGTGTGTGTGTGTCTGTGTGTGTGTCTGTGTGTAGAATTTTTTCTATGGCAAACGATAACAGCCGCAAATTTAAACAGAATCAAATAATTTTTTGCATAGTGCTCTGAATTGTAGAGGATACAATGCCTATTGTTTTTGGTGAAGATCGGTTAAGGGAAAGGGGTAGTTTACCTGCAGCATTTTATGTAACACAAGGGTAATGTTTTCTATGACAAACGATATCTGCCGCACATTCTAATAGAATCAAATAATGTTTTGCACACGTCCCTAAATATTGCCTGTCGAGTTTGGTGAAGATCGGTTAAGAGGAAGGGGTAGTTTACCTGCAACGTTTTATGTTTCAACAAGAGTAAAGTACTTGAAAATTTTATTTAAACTTTTTCAAACAATAGTAATTGTTAAAAATAAAATAATTTTGTTGCCAGGCAATAAAATTATATTTTTTTCATTTTAATTTAAATCATGTATGAGTGAAAACATATCGTTCCTGGCAGGCAAGCATATCCCAATTATGTAATGTTTACGTTTCCAAAGTTTTATTATTGTGATTACCACAATAAAAAGGCAGACAGGACACACACACACAATTCACATTATTTCTGGCCTCACTAATTTTTATTTTCTTACGTGTGCATGCTTTTTAAATGGAAAGTACTGAAAACCACACCAACACAACGCGTGCAAGCCGAAAAGGACAGCTATTTGCTTCCTGTGGATCGCTCGCCAGTGTAACTGCACATGTTTACAGAGGAACGGTTCATAGACAGACTTTTCGTCTTTAGGGAATGAACCCTCTGCAAGATGCTTAGGGTCCATGAGAGACTTGGGAGCGCTCCTTGTTTTCCGCGTTTTTTCTGTGAAACGTACACTGTAGATTCGCAGCTTTACTCTGAGCAACGCTCCATAGGGAATGTTGAACATTTTTGTCCATGGTGTACCCCCATACACACTAAAACCTGCTTTGATGTTTTGGTTACGGACATCATAATTTTAAAACTTTGGAAATGACCACTACTTAATGGAGATCAAACATTAACTTTTACAAGCCATTAATTTTATGCATGTTTTGAAGCAATAAATGTTTTAATAAATTAATACACACTTTGTATTTATTTCTATTATAATATAAGAATTACAAACTAATATGTGCATGTGTGTATGTATGAAAAATATATAAATATTTTTCTCCTCTGGAAAATTGTTTGCCCCTCCTGGAAAATATTTTGAGCTCTCTGATGGCTAGTTATTTACTAGCCTGTGTGGAATATAGCGTTATGACATGGATCAGAATGGTGGGTGTTAAACAGAAGACGCAAACGTATTAAGAAAGAAATGTTTTGCTGAGAAATTTACAATTATACAGGTGAACAGAATCGTCGTTCAGGAAATCAGAAGACGAATAGAAAGAAAGAAACAAAGACTCGATTTTAAATAAGAAAAATTATCAGTATAGTATTGACAGGAAAAACTTTGATAACACTATAGACATCATTCACCCTCGGCCGATAACTCGCAGCGAGAGCCCAATTTCATTACAGGAATCAGATCGCAGCTCCCTTTGGCCAGCTCTTCGTTCGACCTACAAACATTTTATCCAAAAGTACAGTCCTTCCTCACGAAGGTTGAGGATAGTCTTCACCCACCTGACATGAGGGTACCATTTTAGCTGATACGTCATTTCTTCAGAATTCAAGCATTCACTTATTTAATTAATATTTAAATGATTTTAAATATATATTTTAGGACATGGAAGTCATGTATGGTTCTCCATACTGATTTTTTTTAAATACTAGTTTAGCTCATGTCTAGTAGGGAGTGTGTGCGTACACATTATGTAACAACTGCTGTTGATAGAATAGTGAGTGTATAGTTGCGTACGTGAGTAGGCTGGTCTGGCGCGAAGCGACATGCAGGAGCCGGGGGGAATATTTTTTATGTCGTGTCACTAATTACCAGCTTTATTTGATCGCAAATAACAATTTTTTCCAATCAACAAAGTAGCCTACTCTCGTACAATAACTCAAGTTAAATTTGTCCACATGCAATAATAATGTCAAGTAATAAAGTTCCGCATTAATTATAACAGAATAATCACTTTCCACTTATCCTCAACAACCACTCTATACGCACTAAAGAAATCGCCCACTGTAACTGACTCACAAAGCCAGCCGCTGTTGTTTATATGGGTCCCGCAGAGGATACAGAATAACTTTGCCATCCTTTTGGTGTCCTGCCAGCATAATTTGTGTATTTACAAGTGCTTTCGAAAAGTCTGGAAGGTACTTTAGTGCGGTCTTGACTTTGAGTCGCTGCTCTCGATTTTTCGAGAGTGTTATGTAATTGCCGTGACAGTAATATTTATTAAAAATTTTCGTCTGTCAGTATCCGTGTATCAAAAAATACATATTTATTTAGTTACGTAATGTTTTGTGTCCCTGCAATAAATTCGTCCCTGGCTCTATTTGTCCACAGTGAACATACTCAAGTTGGACAATTTTACTGCTATGATTGCCACGACTAAAACAACAAAGCAAGTGTGTACACCCCGAGTGCTACATGTGTACGCGTGCCAGAATGCGTGCTGGAGTCGATGCGAACGCGCGCCTTGCACTGACCCAAACATAGTTTTTCGTGCCAAAAATATAATTTCAAAGTGTGAAATTATTAGAGAAGCATATTAATTTTAATTATATATGCACAAAAAGATATAGACGCTGGTGGCTGCACTTTACAAGTTAGTGCGCGAGGTTATCTCTGGGATTGTATACATACGGTAATTGTTTTATTAATTTCTGACGAAAAATCAATAATTCGTGTAAAATGCAGGTTGTAATATTACGAACATTATTCTTTACAGTATACTGTGAAAGCAACAATGTCTGGAGAATTCAAAAATAATTCATTGAGTGGAGAAAAAAAAGAGGTTAGTATTCTTGTAATCAAATCAATTTTCAAATCAAATGGCACGATATTTCTAATTTTTCAGTTTCATCCCTGACGTTGCTGATTATTTGGAGAAAAACAATATTGATTGAGAATTCAAGAATTATAAATGGTCTGAATGACAGTTTTTACATCACATTTTAAATAATATTAATTGCAACAATTTGCAAAAATGCATATTTATTTATTAAAATATACATGTAATTAATTTATAAATCATGTGCTACAATGCTAAACATTTTGCTTTTTTAATAAATTCGGTCTTGGGCAAATTATCGTTGGAAAGAAACTCTTAAGCATTCATGCATGCATGCTTTTTTACGACTCGAGTGGTACTTCCCGCAATGTAAAATGTCGCGTTAGTATTGTACACATTTGCATGTTCGAATATACCACTCAAATTATCAAATGATAACGTTTGTATACTGGATTCAGGTTGGGACAAAACAGTTGCATCTGACAAAACTGACATATTACTCTCAACGCGAGAGACTGATTGTAACCTTGTTTTCACTGACAAGATGAGATGATTATTATACATATTCATGTGTAATATATAAATCAAATTAGTACACTAAGGTTATAACCCTGATATGTAAAAATATTAATATGTACATACATAATTTACATTTAATAATGCAACGCACAGCGTGCTTACATTGCTGCCGCCATATTACATTTAAAAGTCTCGGAGCAAAGATGGCGGGTGCGAACCTATTCCTATAGAGCTCTAGTGAATAAGACGCGCGTATGAGTAAGGCACTTAGGCAGATAAGTAATCTATTTTGAGACGGATTAACTTTTTATACCTAATGTGTCGAAGTTACGCTTCTTTCCTCTCTTTTATTTCTAAACAATTACGTGGTTTTATTTTCTGATGTCGCTCGTGACCATCGAGTAAAATCTTGACTTCAACGCGGCAACTGTATTGTCCGTACATTTTAAACTGATGACAATTTAACAGCTGTTTTCATAACTGCAAGTGTACGGTGGTGGTAGGGATAATATTTTAAAATATGTTTTGTTTTTTGACTTGTATATTTTGGATACTTAAATAAAAGAAAGTAATATAATTATTTTTTATGTCATTGCTGTTATATTCTACAATAAACTCGCATTACTGTACTTGCTTCATAGGGTCAATCCCTGATCTTTTATTTGATACGGTGCAAAAATTATTTGTATAATATATTGTTACAACAATTACGGAACGCTCTCGAACAGTTTAGGTGTAGCGCCTCTGTCAAGGCCGTGCAGTCAAGTACCAGTCCAGACTGTTCTAATCAACTATGCAAATTATGCTGGCACACCGCCAAAAGAATGGAAAATTATTCTGGAAAATCTACGAGCTATATATAAGCAACAGTGGCTGGTTTCGTTAGTTAGAGATTGTCAAAGTTAGAGAAGCTCAATTTGCGCTGGTAGGGAGAATGGTGGGGGTACACGACAATATTGGTAGGTATACCCTCTCCCCCCACTACTCTACTCTCGTGTTTCACTGCTTATCGTTGACAATCTTTACACCTGGCAAGATTGTGGAGCGTGGCTCAAGTGGTTGTTGTGGAGGGTGATTATTGTGTTTGTAATTAGTGGGGAACTCTTAATAGTTGACGTTATTATTGCGTGTGAACAAATTTAACTTGAATTATTGTATGAGAGTACCTTGTTGATTTCACATTGTTATTTGTGACTAATTAAAGCTGGTAATTAGTAATTTCATTGGTGGCACTATTTTGTTTCCACTGTACAATACGACGATCCGTGGGACCGTCGTAACAATATATTATCAATTAATAATTAGTTTTGAAACTGTATTTTTTTTATTATTCATTACTATATTTGCAACTAACTATAATAAATAATAAAAACGCTGAAAGAAACATTAAGAGTTACTTATAAAGAATAGATATGTGTGTGTGCACGTATGTATATTGTAAAACTGTAAAATTAAAATTAAAGTTTTCTTTCTCTGTTTGTTTTATTCTTTAGCGTTTTGTGAACTGTTTTACGAACAATGGATTGTGAAATTTATCGAGTGTGTCTTGTACACACACATCGCTTTATCGTACAAAACAGTTATTAAAAGTCTATAAACTTTAGAGTCTACAAATCAGTAAACGTCTCAACGTTTGGCCAAGAAGTGTTAACTGGGCGTTTGGATTAATGTTCACAGCGTTGTCTTGAGAAATTTAACTTAAGGATGATGTTTTCAAACTGTTTGCACTTTTCCGTTTGTTGATTATACAACATTGTACCGTCCTACCTGTGGTATTGAATGTAGGAGTCGCAGGCCTACATTTTGTTTGTCATGTATATTTTGTACAAAAAGCTGCGGAAACCATATATCTGATGTTATGGGGAAAGATGGCGTACCCAACGCTAATGCGTCCTATATTATATTTATATTTTATTTTTCATTATTTTGTTTGTTTGTTTGATGTGTTGTTTAGTATATTCATCCTTTGTTTATTTAATGATTGTGTGATTATGTCAGTTTCGTGTTCTACTCGAGGCTTCTTGTTTAAAAACAAACGTTTACACACAGCACACTAAGTCACGTTAACTTCATAATTGTCCTATGTTGTATTTCCTCACTACATTAATCACAAAAATACACCTTTTAACGAAACTAACACTGTTTATATTTCAAAAACAATGTACACAGCACATATACATTTAAAATGGTTCCACGGTTACTTTTAGACGCACTCCCAACAAACTGTGATGCGCGTTCGTAATTCTATAATGAGCCTACAGAGGCCACACAAGTTCAAGTAGCGGAAACTTCGTTTTGTTTAGCCTACCTACTTGAATTAACGGGATTTGTAATTTTTCTTAATATTTAACAAATATTTAAATTCAATAAGATTTTTACATATCTTAATTTGTGCTTCAAAATCGGTGAAGTATTTTTATAAAACACGTTAGGTCGGGCAAATTTATTCCAGGACGGGTGGTTTTATGGTGTTGACCAGGACTTGAACCAGAGACCTCTTAAGTTAGTAGTCAGCTGCCATACCAACTGATGTACTCAGCCCCCACACACTAAACGAAAAAAAAAATTATATACACTACACTCTCGTCATCCGGAATAAGTTTTCAAAATAATTTTTTTTATTAACGACTTTACCGGTGAATTTTAAGATACGATTTGTACTAAAAACAACCTGTTTTGTTACAAATTCATCGTTATGCCCGTTCAGAGCTCATCAACATAAACGTAATTAATCTAAACTGCAAGGGTAAAAATAATACAGTGAACTGTATAGTTCCCTCGGCGATCTGGTTAACGTCGGCATTCAAAGAGAATCTTACCAGTCGCAAATGACTAGAAAACTCCACCCCTGCGGTTGCGATGTTTGGCGCAGGCAGCCAGTGTTAAAGTTCTAAGAACACATTATTACATTAAAGGCTTCTGCAGTGGCGGCGCTAACGAAACGGGGGCCCCCCCGCAAAACTAATAAGGGGCCCTATAAAAATGGTTAAATTTTGTATACGTAATAGGGGAAATCATTCAAATGAGTTTCTATTTACGTGTGTTTCACAATGGTTTGTGAATACTTTCTCGTCTATCATAAAGCGTTTGCAATTTGCAAAGGACGTTTTACACGTGTACAAACTCTTAAAATTTATTGTTGCTAAATAGACAAAGTTCTATACAAACTATAAAAAAACCAAAATAAAAAGAATGATTTATTTTTACGTCAAAGATCTAAATTCAGACTATGAAACAGTACCGCACACAGAGTGTTAAAAATTTATTATTTAAAAACGAATATTCAAAATAACATTCTAGCTTTTTTCAAACATTAAAATTAGTTTGTAACTGAATTTGTAAAATTCTTGAATATACTCTATACAAGTTCTCCTTAAGTCTAATCCAATTCAATAACACTCGAACTCAAGTAATGTACAATATTTGCAGATGAGGATCAACCAAAGTTCACCGTTTTCCTAAGCCTAGTCTTCTTTTTTTAATAGCTAAGAACTTTTCAACCACTTCGTTGATATAATTTTTCTGTGTCTCTTCATGCTCAATGCTTAACAGTGCCAAATCACTCAACCGAGTTTGGGCCATGGTACTTCTTAAGTATGACTTAATTAATTTAAGTTTTGAAAAGCTTCTTTCCGCTGTAGCTGTTGTGACAGGTATGGTTAAATAAAGCTGTAGTTAAGTCTGGGAGGCAACTCATAAGGCAGCTGTTTTCTTCAACCAGTAAATTCATCATTTCTCGAATGCTTTTCTTGTGTACAATTTCTTTGGCCATCAGAGCTTTGAAGGATATTACTTGGTCAGGCAGTGATGTGGAAAGGTCACCAGGATACACATTTACCAGAGCCTTACTTTTCTCCATTATTGTCTCTTGTGAGAAGTTTACTAAATTCTGAGGCGTCAGGAATGAAAACCTATCATCAATGCAACGCAATCCTTCGAATCTCATTTGTAGCTGAGCTATTACAATATCTAGTGTTGCACTGAAAACTTTTACTTCAAATGATTTCACTGGGTCGTCAATTCTATGGTCAACTGATAATTCAACAAAGAAGCGTTTTACAACTCGCTTACGCTTATTTTTCATGTTACAAGTTATGTCCCATGACTGGGCCAACTGTTTAGCACCAGCAAGAAAGCCGGCAAAGTCCTTTCTTAAAACTTTTAACTCATCACAAGCGCGGCTTAGAAACTGCCACGCTCTGCCTAGGTCAACAGTTGGCCTCTGTAGTGCTTTTGAAGTTATATTTACATTCTCTAAAATCTTAGTTTCAAGGCAGAGCACAAGAATAAATTCAAAGTTTCCAGGTGGTTTCTAATTGCTAATGCTTCTTCTGCCTCGGGTTTTTTTGAGCTGTACAGAATCATTTCTGTCAAACACTTAATCACATTTTTGAAATCATTCTTAAAGCTAACAGACAGTCTGTCTAGAAGACCACCTTGTTGGACATAGCTTTTTTAAAGTTAGATTTTTGGCAGAGCTGTCTTCTTTAACGGCAGTGTTAAGTTCTTTCCATCTATGTAAGCTTTCACTGAAAAACACATAAGTTTTCTGAACTATGTCATAAAATTGTCTTATTTCAGAAATATTTGATACTGAATCATTGATCACCAAGTTCAGGTTATGTGCAGCACAGTGTACGTAATCCGCGTTTGGGACTATAGTCTATCCATAATTCTTTTCTGTAACCCAGAGTATTTCCCCCTCATTGTTGCTGCACCATCATAACCTTGACCTCTACACTTACTAATGTCAATTTCATTTGTTTTCAAAAAGTCTAAAATCTTACTTTGAAACACCTCACTGTTGGGATCCTTTATTTCTTGAAATCCCAAAAAGGACTCATTATTAAAATTTTTATAATTGCCAGGAGATTCTTCTACTATGTTAATGTATCTGATTACAACACTCATTTGGTCAATCTTAGAAATGTCTTGTGTGCTATCAACCATTATAGAAAAAAAAGGAGACGAGTGGATCTGTTTTAGTAAGGCAGTCAATACTGATTTTCCTAGCAAGTTGATTTCATTTTGAATGTCATGGTGGAGGTATTTTGATCTGGTTTTTTCATTTTCTAAGTGTGCACTAAGGAGAGAATCGTAGCGAGAAACTAAAGATAGGATGTTCAAAAAGTTTCCACTTTCAGGATTTATTTCATGTAATGATTCTCTATGGCCACGAAACGGCAATGAACACAGTGCCATGGTTCGAATGACATCCACAATCCGTATGAAAATATCTTTCCATTTTTTCCGTTCATCGGAAATTTGATCAGCGTTTTACTCTTTTTCCAAGTGGCATACGTGAGACAAGATTGTAAATGAGCATTGCTACTTTCATGAACTTTAATTTTTTTACTGAGACCTTTCCAATCTCTAATATCGCCTTCACGCTAGCTTTGGGCATCAGCACTTTGGCTGAAAAGCCAACATAGTAAACAATAGACTCCATCTAGATTACGAGAGTAACAAAGCCAAAACCTGTGAACAATTTGGCCTGTTGCAGTTTTGAAAGAATAATATGCTGTACTGAAAGACCGCTTAGAAACGGAATCCTTCGGGAAAGGACCCTTTGGTTGACAAGGTTCACTTAACGTTATTAACTTTTTCACCTCGTCTGTCATTGTAGCTTGATTTTTATAGAATGCAATATCTGTCTCAAAACTTTGGCAGTTCCAGGATCGGAAGGGCCTGCTAAACTAGTTTTATTTGCGTGATTACTTACAACTTCAGTTGGTTCAAACTGATTTTCTGGTCCAGGTATGTCTTCGGACTGGCGCACACATTCAATGCCTAGCAGTTGTTCTTCTTGTTCATGTTGCAGTTGCTTATTTGTTTCCGTTGTTGTATTACTTATATCCGACGGACTAATGTTTAAATCAGGTTTATTGTCACTGTCACAATCAACTTCAAGTCCGATTTTTGTTTCTTTTTCATTACTTGCACTTGGCCCGGGTTTGGGTTGTTCAACTTCACATTTTGATGATTTTTTTAAAAACTGGCGAGTTTAGTCTACTTTTAGATTCTTCTCGTTGTCTTTGCAGTTTCCTTTTCTTAGCACCACTTAAATATTCACGCTTACTTTCCATTTTATAAACTCTGTCTCTAACACTCTAACTCTACACTAAATACAAAAACTAAAATCAAATGTTAAGTCATTAAACTTAAACGGCACTAAATTACGAAATGAATGCAATACAGTACTATCGCGAAGGAGATGCGACGCACTACTGAGTACTGAACTACATTGTGTTGTGTTTGTATATGTCTCCTCAGTGCCGAGTGACTCATCGCACTGGACGTACGGGCACCACAAGAGATAAGATAAGCTTCGCTTACAAACTACAAACAGTAATGTCATTTCGGAAAACGTAGTTTTTTTGCATGTCTATACACTTAAATAAAACGTATATTTCGTATTTTAAATACAAATTTGCCGGTAGTCGGATCCCATTAAAACTTTTTTTCCTATTATAGCTCGTTTCGTATTTTTTTCTAGGGGCCAGGGGGCCCCCCGCACCGCGGGGGCCTTATCGCCGCCACTGGGCTTCTGACTACCACCAGCGCTGACTTTACAGTGTAACTTATCGCGGACTGTAGGAAGCGTGAGCTCGAGGTGAGTGATAGGCAAGATTGTAACACAGAGTGACTCACGCATTGGCACGCCGGAGAACATCGTGTTGTGACCAGTTACATTTTTCCTAGTGCAGTAACGGCAACCTACTGATACTATTCAGGGCTTCATAGTGTGCGCGGCGTGCAAGCAGTCGTATTTTTACTTTTTAGTTCCAAAACATTTCGTAGTGTTATAAGTGTTCGTAGTCTGTAGGCTATACATAAGTGTTAGTGTACAGTTCTGTTTACTGCATTTGTCTCGTTAAACAATGTCGTGTAAAAGAAAGAAGAATGTCGTTGTGATGGAAAAGAAGCTGGAGGCCATATATAGACTTGACAAAGGTGAAACACTAAATAGTATTGCTGGATTATGAAGTAGGGACTTTTCCACTGTGGGCGACTGGAAAAAAACAGGGCTCGTACAGAAAACATTTGTGCAAAGATGGTTACCAAAGACAGTTTAGGAGAAAGGAGTACAGCTCAGAAAGCAAAAAATGAGGCGTTAGACGATGCTTCTTTATGGTTCTGCCAAGAAAGAGACCGTGGTGTCAGTATATTGCAAGAAAAGGCATTAAATTTAAACATGAAAATGGGTGGGGATCCATCAATTACGGCTAGCAGTGGGTGGCTAACGCGGTGGAAGGAACGTCATGGAATTCGGCAGCTCATTGTGACAGGTGAGATCTTATCTGTAAACGTCGAAGCCAGTGACATGTACAAAAATAAGCTTTGAGAAATTTGTTTCAGACGAAAATCTGTCTAGTTCATACCAAGTTTATAATGCTGACAAAACAAGGTTGTTTTATAAAATAATGCCAAAAACATCCTTGGCGTCTAAACTAGATGAGAAAGCTAAAGGCCACAAAAAAAGTAAAGATCATGTGACATCGCTTTGTTGTTCAAATGCCACAGGTGAACATAAACTGCCGCTGATGTTGATCGGCAAATCTGCGAAGCCCAAGGCTTTAAAAAATATAAGTGTTAACTGTTTATTGGTACCGTACAGATCCCCCAAAATAGCCTGGATGTCTGCAGATTTATTTAAAAATTGGGTTTTCCACGACTTCGTACCTAATGTCAAAAAATATCTAAAAGAAAAGGGACTGCCTCTGAAAGCAATGTTATTGACTGACAATGCTCCTCACACATCCTGCAGAGAACGAGATGAAGAGTGGTGACATTTTTGTTAAATTCCTTCCTCCTAATGTGACTTCTCTAATCCAACCATTGGTCCACGGTTCGCTTGAGGCTTTAAAACGGCGATATCGTAAAGCTCTTTTGAGTAAAATAGTAGAAGATAATGATGAGAAAAAAGAAGATATTATGACCCATTTTGAAGAAAATTAACATACAAGATGTAATTTATATGTCTGCTGCAGCGTGGGAAGATGTTTCTCAAAAAACATTAAGAGAAATTCTTGGAAAAAGCTGTGGCCAGAAATGGCAGAAAATTGCGAAGCTGAAACTATAGAAAGTGCCGAAAATGATAATCTTTCTGGAAATAAAAGAGATTATTGAATTGTTAAAAGATATTGAAAGTTGTGAAAATGTTCAAGAGGAAGAAGTATCAGAGTGGTTAAATTTAGGTGTAAGTTAGACCAATATGGTCCCGGGCATCAATTACTTTCTGAGGACGAGATCGTCGCTGAGTGTTCTAAAAAATCAAACAACGAAGATTCAAGTTCCGATGATGATGATGTGGACGACAAAGGAATGGCAATCAACAACCATTCAGAGGCTACTTCAAAGCTGGACAAATTATTGAATTATTTTGAGCACCAAAGCGAGACAAACATAGCAGAACTGCTACTTCTAAAAAGACTCCGTGACCGTTCAACTAAGAGGAGAGAAACATCGCTAAAACAGAAAAAAATAATGGACTTTTTTAAAACGTAAAGACTTTGATCATTAATGTATATGTTTATTATTGTTTTTCTCGCTAAATTAAAATTGTCAATTTTTAGAAATGCTACTACTGTACTGTACTGAATTTAATATAATGTATGTATAATGTCTAAAGCTAAATACATTTTTTCTTCTTTATACAGTATAATATACTGAAATAGATTTTGTTTTTCGTAAAGATTTACCCGTAAAATACAGTACAGTAGGCCATTACAGTTTGAAAAAAGTCTTCAAAATAAAAAACGCAACTTTTCTGTATTGCGGTAGGTAAACATCGCTAATACTGGCATTTTCGCCATTAGTTTGGTTTATCCGGAAAGGGTCCGGTCCCATCAGTTCCGGATAAACGGAAGTGTAGTGTACAAATAATTTTTAATATCACAAATTCTTAATTGTATTTTCAACTTTACATAACTAATACTTATTTCATATGCTCTTCAACTGGCGAGTATCCAAATAAGGACATGGTTTACTGGGTTTTATGATTTGTTTAATTTTTCTCCTGGTTTTGGAAGAGCAAATAGTCTTAAGTTCAACTGATTAAACTTTGAGTTCATGAAGTAAACGGCTGCTCATGAATGACATCAATTTTTTGATCCAAGTTTCTACAATATTTTGATAAATAAGTTGATTTTGTGCCCTATTGCAAAGTATATTTTCTAATGTGCATGCATTTTATACAAATCTACATTGTGTGTGAAGAACGGTGGTTTTCAGTTCTTTTGCGAATGTGAATAACTTTGTTTATTATGGAATGGATTACGTTGAAACTCAACACAAATTATAATTGTCCCCTATAAGGATCAATTTTTACTTCCATGTTCCATAAGGAAATGGAAGTATGGTGATGGCAAAAAAAATCGTGTTCGAGATAATTGCAGCTTCTGATTGTACTACCCTCAAAACATGAAAGTCATTTTTCGAAAAGTGTGTGTGTGTGTGTCTGTCTGTAATTTTTTTCTATGGCAAACGATAAGAGCCGAAAATTCAAACAGAATCAAAATAATGTTTTGCATACAGCCCTGAATTGTAGATCCTATTGTTTTTGGTGAAGATCGGTTAAGAGAAAAGAGTAGTTTACCTGCAACGTTTTGTTTTAAAAGGGTAATTTTATTTTTATGATGCGTATTCAAAGAGAATCAAATAATTTTTTGCATACATTCCTGACATTTTAAGTACTCAAGACCTATTGTTTTTGGTGAAGATCGGTTAAGGGAAAGGGGCAGTTTCCTGCAACGTTTAATGTTTTAACAAGGGTAATTTTTTCTATGACGAACGATAACTGCCGTAAATTCAAAGAGAATCAAATAATTTTTTGCATACGTTCCTGAATTGTAGAGAACTCAAGGCCTGTTGATTTTGGTGAAGATAGGTTAAGTGAAATGGGTAGTTTACCTGCAACATTTTGTTTTAACAAGAGTAAAGTATGTACTTAATTTTGATAAAGTATTCTGATAAGATCATAATAATCCATTATAAAGCGTAGATGAAATATCTACAAATGAAGAGGCTAGTTGAACGGGGTGGGGGTAATTTTCTATAAATGAAAATTATAGTTGAAGGGGGAGGGGATAATTTTTTACTTCCATGTTCCATAAGGAAATGGAAGTATGATGATGGCGAAAAAAATCGTGTTCACGATAAGGGCTAATTCTGATTGTGCTACCCTCAAAACATGAAGAAAAGTCATTTTCCGAAAAGTGTCTGTGTGTAGACTTTTCCTATGGCAAACGATAACTGCCGCACACTCAAACAGAATCAAATAGTTTTTTGCATACTTCCCTAAATTGTAGAGGACTCAAGGCCTATTGATTTTGGTGAAGATCGGTTAAGGGAAAGAGGTAGTTTACCAGCAACGTTTTATGTTTTAACAAGAGTAAAGTACTTATTTTTGATAAATAAAGTATCCTGAAAAGAAGATCATAATAATCGACTGTAGAAACATAGATGAAATATCTATAAATGAAGAGGCTAGTTGAAGGGGTGGGGGTAATTTTTCTATAAATGAAAATGATAGTTTAAGGGGGAGGAGATTATTTCGGGAGTGCTATCGACTGCCATCATCAGTGAAAATCGAGTGCGCTAACGTGAGGTGGTATACGTTAGTGACCACAGTACTGTGGTTAAGGCTGAAACAAGAAGTTTCTATGGAAATATTTCATTTCGAAAATGATTTTAAATATAAATCTTAGAACACGGAAGTCAAGTATGGTTCTCCATACCGATATTATAGTGTACTACGTTATCGGCAACAAAGTAGTTTGTTCTTAAAATTCCTTCCCGGGCTGTTTGGCCGTAGTCCAATGTTTCCTGCAAAACCAGAGGTTTCGGCAGTGCCATTGACTTCCATCATCAGTGAAAATCGAGTGCGATAACGTGAGATGGTATACGTTAGTGACAACAGTACTGTGGTTAAGGCTGAAGCAGTAAGTAGAAAGAAGTTTCTACAGAAAAATTTCATTTCAAAAATGATTTTAAATATAAATCTTAGAACATGGAAGTCATGTATGGTTCTCCATACCGATATTTTAATATGACTGTGTCATATGGAAAGTTGTTTTTTTAGGTGTTATCTATTTATTATATTACTGATACTCTTCCTGACCAGTTAAAAGATGTTCACATGAATCCAGTTAAACGTCAAGTCCCTTTAGTGACCTGTTGAAATGGTACGTGAAAATGTTTTTCTATGTAAACATTTCCTGTAAGAAAGGAACTGTTAACATATTCTCTGTTGAATATATGCATCATTTCAGAGAAAATAAATATTCACTCAGACTTTTATCAGTTTTAATTCACATTTCTTCTAATTCACAGTCATTCCCATCCAATGGCTTATGGACCACAGGTGGCTCAAAAGTTATACAAGGGGCTACTACAATATAACGAAAACATATTTGTTTAATCCAACTTATTAGAGTGTAAACAACTGCACATACACAAATGAAAACCATCAACCATCACCATAGAAATTATCTGAACAGTGACATACATTTGAGCATCAGCAATATCCAAAAATGCCACAGCTGGTGAAACAAATGCATGCTCAAAATTACTGTAGGTACTTAATCTCCAGTAGGATAATAACAATTTGATTAATATGTGTATAGTTATCTTACACATAATTTTAGTTAATAAATAAATCCTACTTTTCCTTTGCATGGGGAGCGCTTGCTTGATGGGGGTATAGTGCTTCATCTACCTTTCGACTCGGTCACCCATATCATCTTAAAGTTGGGAACCACTGCTCTACAGCTCTGTGGAGTATTCTGTTTTAATCGTAACACAACAAATCGAACGCTTCAATTCCAAGAGCCAATCACATAGATTGCATCTATTTATTGTGTCCAGCATTATATCTTGGCAAAAAAAATGTATATTATTTTCATATTTTATTTTGTTTCACTTTGTGTGTTTAATGTAATATCTGTTGCACAGTGTACTTAAATAAAAACTGAATTAGAAATTCCCAAAATAAGTAGCACGAGTAATGATATTTCAGATTTAAACTCGGAAATCATTTGTAGCAATTCTGGTTCTTCCCTCATTTTAGTACACATTAGATTTATATGAGTTTTGTCCAAACGTACTGAGACTAAATTTTTCCCACAAAGTGGAAAACCTGTAAGACCAAGAATGTGAAAACCAACGCCTCAAAACACAAACCAATGCATCTAAGGGGAGACAGATGGTGATTACAACCTTTATGGTTACTTTTACATAAAGTTTAAATTTCTTAATCTTACCAGATTTGACTGTGCCACAGTTCTTATAAGTGCTTGTTCAAAGAACAGAGCTCAATAACAATGAGCACCATTATGCTGTCAAATTGAATATAAATGTCAAGACACTGCAACATAATCACTTAATATACTTAAATCAAACTTACAAAGATGAAGCCATGTCCTATATTCAGCTTTAGGTGGCACCAAGCATTTCTGGGTAGCATGAAACTATGGTGGATGAACCTATTTTTAATTAAAAAAAAAACCTAGCATGAACTGATGCAAACATATAAAACGTGAGACACTCAAGAACGCTAATTGTCATTTGATTGTAACAATGACCGTTTTGAATTAAATTTAAACCACCACACTTCATGAAGAAAATATTAGTACATGAAGACTACTGTTTGATGGATGCTTCATCATGACAATGCTCAAAATCACATCACACTTATATCATGTTGCATTAAGTATTTTACCAGAAAGGTTATTCTAGTGGTATCCCAGACTACTTACTTCACTGATCTTAACCAATGTAATTATATTGTTAAAAAAAAAATGCCAACTCAGGGGCAGCTAACCATATTGATAGCTGAAGACTTCCAGCAGTGTTTCAATAAGGGGAACATCTTTCTTAACTGTGTAGCTTAAGTGCCCCACTAGAATATTACTTTGATGAAGATACAAATCTGAGATAAAATACACTAGATTCAGACCCTAAAGGTTCCGTTCCTCTTTTGCCCTAATGAAAATTTTGAACACTTGTACCTCAACATTCATTTTCATATAATGTCCCTATGGTAGGAATTTCTATATGAATATCATACAGAACTACAATTTAAATTATAGCCTAGAGTTGAGAAACTATAGTAACAATTTTGTTTATACTTGTAAATATTTACCTTATCTGTACTGCGATTATATACCTTCAAAGTTATTATATACCATAAGTTCAAAAATATTAGTTATAAAATTGTTTTAATTTTAATAAAAATTATCAATGTACATTGAATAATATATATAATATTATTTAATTACTGCAAGTAACTTTCGAGTTACATATACAGAAAATGATACATAAGAAAGTAACACAACTCACTGTGAGAAGAAATAATGACAAGAAAATATGATGTAATAAGTGTAACAATATTTTTAGAAAGTTTTTCAAAGATATGGAGATTTCAATAAATACCCCCTGCTACAAGATAAACAACCAAAAACTGTGTCCACATTGAGAGTCAAATAACTTTTGCTAAATAAATGTTGCAGGAAAAGTTTACCTTGTGTTGCTACCATGCAAAGAGTAAAAAATCTGTATGGTAGGATATGATCACTTTCAGATGTTTACTTAGGGCATAGTACACAAAGGCATAAAAAGAGCCAAATAGTTTTATAACCTGTCTTTGATGACAACCTATCTCATGATCTCTGTTTTAATAAATACCAGTTATCTAATCCTTAATATAAATACATCACTCCCTGCACTAAAGTCATTCCTCTTTGCAAAAATAAATACCATAAAACCTATATTCATATCTATGTCCAATGAAAATCTTCTGAAGCATTTTTTTCATAAGTCACTGATGTAATATTATCTACCTTAGACTGTACTGTACAACAATAATCACAGAAATGTCCACATCTGCTATACTACTGAGAAGACAGTAACACAACACGATCAGTTCTATTAATGTTTATCATTTAAATTTTAAGGTGCCTGACAAACAACATGCGTTCATGGAAACATGATAACGACACAATATTAAAAAATATTTGCTCAGGATTATGGTCAGAATGGGCCTCATAAAACCCATAAAACAAAAGAAATCGAAGTGGAAAAGATGAACAAGTTGAAACATCATTAAAAATATTGTTTGAAACTGTTCATGATTAAGATGCTCTCATTAATGTGCCAAAAGGCCAAAGAACTTGCCAGAAAAATTGGCAAAAGACAATTTTGTTCCCACTGATGGCTGGTTTCATTGGTGGAAGGAAAGAGAGAACACAGTCTTTAAACAAACGCATAAACAGAAATACACTGACTTTACAGGAGTCAATAACTGGACAAATAATATGTGGCCTATGATTTGTTCTCAGTATTCTCCTTCCAATATGGATGAAACTGAATTTACTATCGTGCCTTGCTTCAACATACTTATTTAATAAAGACTAAAGATGCCAACGGTTGTAAACTTCTAAAAAACCCATTACTGCTATGTGCTGCTTTAATACATTTCCAGTAACAAAAAGTAACTTATTGGAAATGCAAAAACTACTTGATTTTTCAAAGGAATAAATGACTCACCAGCAGAGTATAATATAACCTTGAATGGGATAATGTTCTTAATCATACGAATGTTTTACTTGTAATATTGTTAAAAAAACTGAAGTGTTGTAACTTCCTGCCAATACAGAGGTGCTTACCTAATCTTGTAACCAAAGAATATGACCACATGTTATGAATTTTGTTGGACACGACAGAAAGTCAAGCTATAACTGCAAATAAATCAGCCAAGGACATAATTCTTCTGGATTGCATCTTTTATCAATGTCTTGGAATCAGGAGTTCGAAAATACCATTAAAAATTGTTTTAAAAGAAGTATTAAAGAATGTGCAATTACTGAAAAGGGCCTAGAAAGAAACATCCAGCCTCTGGACATGTCGAGAGAGGAGTAAGATGAATGGATGGCAATAGATGAACATGTTATCATAGCAGCCAAACTCACTGAGGAAGACGTCTGTGAAGCAATTGCTTCTAAATCTAAAGCAACCCAAGTAGAAGCATGTGATGTTGATGTAGATGTCTGTAAAGAAATTTTACAGGTAAGAACAAATAAGGAAATATAGCAAGCTTTAGAAGTCCAGCAGTAATATGTCTGCCAAAAGCTAAAGCTTTTCAAAAACAACAAGAGTACGAGAGATTTATTAATGACTATTAATTAAATAATCATTGGTTGATGATTATTAATGAGATTAATTAGTGTAGCTGTAGTACAGTGTTTGAATCTTTTTTACAAATACTATTTTCAGTTATCACTATTTTAATTCTGTTTTACTTGTTTTAAGTGTTACTGTATTTAATGTTTGTTTTTCAAAATTTAACTTCAATTTTTTGACATTCGTTTAATAATATGTGTAAAAATATTGTAATTACAGTATTAATATGTAATAAAATACACTGTGAATATCCTACATGTCTATTATATTTAAACACACCACGTTCTTTAAAATTTATCCCCCGAGTTTTTACTTTGTTTCGATTTTTATTGCTGATGAGTTACGTTCATTATGGCAACTAAAATTATGACAGCAACAAGATTCATACAAGAATCTGGTTAAGTACTGTACATGAATATACATACTACATGTACTGTGTGTATTCATATTTTGGGGTACGTGTTATTTTTGTTTATGATATACATTTTACATTTATCAGTTTCTAAATATGCTACAGTTTAATAGTGTACATGCTGTACTATACTGTTTATTTTAATTTTGTGGTCTTCATTTTAAAAACAAAATAATTACTCAAAAATAAGAGAAAGCTGAAGCCTTGTATAATTGATGTTATTTACTGATTCAAAGAAAGAAAGTATTATTGTCTAAAATAGAACAGCCTACAGTACAATACTATTAGCCGAAATTGTATACATAAAATACTGTAACACTATAATGCTTAAAATTGATGTACCCATAAAACTCTATTGCCCTCCGTTACTGTTATCATTTGGTTATTGTTATCTAAAGGCAGCGTCTTACTGTGATTACAATAAACGGCAATTACTGTATTAGATACTATCAATTACACATTCAGAAAACACTGTCTTAGTACTCCACCAAATACTAAATTTACAATTCACACACATACGTAGAGATACATTATCTTAAGGGAGTATAAAATGCGTTAAAACGTATCTTTTTTTGTAGCATGGAGCAGACAATAAAACACAACTGCAATAGTGTTGAAAAAATCTATAAAAATTTGGAATGATTATATTACAGCACAATTTTTTTTAATACTCAAGAGTATTCATTAATTGTTCTGTTAATAGAGGAAGTTATATGAACAAAATTTGTACAAAAATCAAGAAAGTTAGCTTCAATAGTTTTTAACAAAAATGTATCAAAGAACCAAATTAACAAGACATTCTGTACACTCTTAACATAATCTTACTGCCACAACTGTATCTTATGACAACCACAAACTTCCACAATGCACACACAGATCAACTTGAAAAAATGTTGCAATCCAGTTTTGAAGATCATAAAAAAAACTGATTGCTTTCATAGCCCATGCTGTTAGTTCCTGTTGTGGACAAACCAGAATGAACTAAACATTATAGGATGAGATTAACTATGGTAGAGTGGAGTGCTCAGGTAAACAAAGCATGTACCAATAACATAATAAACCACAATCTGCAAATCCAGCTGAAATTCAGTGTCAGAAAACATGAACACAATTAAATAATATTTGTAAACTACATTTAAAATGACATATTCATCACTAGTCACAAGAAATGTCCATGGTAATAGCACAAAATCGCAGGATAACACAAAATACAATTTTCAGTTTTGTGTTATTAGGAATTCTAAGAATCGTTCACTTAACTTAAAATTAAATGAAACAAAGGTTACTAATCAATTAATTAAAACACTAATGCTGTTATGTATTTAAAAATACAAAAAATTTTATATACAGTGTCTTATAAAAAATATTAATATGTATATGAAAAATAATACTGCCATTCACAGGATACAGAGGAAACCCAAATAAAATTATACACTAATTCTGGAGTAAACAACTTCCAGTTTGTGATAAAACTTTAGGGAAATCAAGCCATAAAACATTTATTAAAATTCTAGACACCTCATGATACCAATGCTAGACCCCACTAAGAAGGAAAATACCCACTGAGATGACTTGCAAAAGTGAACTTGAAATTTCTGGAATTTTAATGAACGAATCACAATTAGAAATCCTGGTAGTTTTAATGATACCAGCTATGAAAGCTTAAATATTGTGAAGAGATTTCAGTTTCCATGATTGTTGTTTTACATAAACTAGTCTACTCCTACGTTAAACTTTAAGCAATATTATCACCTAAAATGTAAAATATAATACAATTTAATAAGTGTAATACTATATCTGTACAGTACAGCTATAAAAGTAAAAGACTGAAATAAGAATTTTCATAGTTGTTTTTGAGCTATATGAGCGTACAGTTAATTTAATACATAAAATGTTGTTGACTTCCACAAAACGTTTTATGTTTCTCAAATAAACATGACTTCCGGAAACTCTTACCACACATGTCACATGAAAACTCCTTATCTGAGTGAATTAATTTATGTTGTGACAAATTACTGGCTCGACAAAAACTTTTATTACACACATCACACTGAAACTTCTTAACTCCAACATGAACTAATTTGTGTTGAGCCAATGTGCTCTGCCAAGAAAACGCTTTGAAACAGATATCACACTGGTATTTTCTAACATCACTGTGAATTAGTTTATGCTGTGACAAGGCACTTGGCTGTGAAAAAGTCTTTTCACATAAGTCACATTGATATTTTTTCACATCACTATGAATCAATTTGTGTTGCGACAATGAAGTTGGTCGTGAAAACACTTTGCCACAAGTCTCACAGGGATATTCCTTGGCATCACCATGGATTATTTTATGCTGATTTAGTGTACTCAACCATGAAAACTCTTTATTACAGATATCACATCGATATTTCTTAATACTGCTATGCACCGACATATGCTGTGACAGTGTGCTGGCCCACGAGAACCTTTTCTCACATATACTACACTGGTATTTCTTTTCACTGCTATGAATCAGTTTGTGTTGTCCTAGAGAGCTTGGTGATGAAAACTTTTTATCACACTTATCACAACCGAATTTTTTGGTATCACTGTGAATTAACTTGTGCTGTGCCAATGTCCTTGGATTTGATAATCTTCTGCTACATATGTCACACTTGTATGGCCTTGTATCATTATGTAGCAACATATGTTTCCTCAGATCACTTTTACACAGGAAATTCCGGTTACAGAAATCACACTGAACGGTATTGCTGCAGTCAGCTGTTTCATGCAACACAGAGTGCGGTGTCTGAATGCATGGTTTACAGTCTTCAAAATATGGCGGAATAATACCAAAAGCAGAATGATGTCCTGGTTTTAAGAGATTCATCCCATACCTGTGTTCCTGCAATAAGAAAAATCTGATTATACTTTTTAGAAATTATTAAAATCATTTGAAGTCATATTCTCTTTTTCCATTTCACACGAAACCAAGGCATACTGGTTAGGCAGTGTAGCTATAAACTGCATTTCAAAAAAAGTAGAGAACATAAGATCTTCTAATATAGTTCCTTTGCTTTTGAATGAACTTGTTCTCTGTTAAATGCATTCATTGTGAATTTCTATTAATAATTGTCATTCTTAAATGTCGTTTTTCAACAACCTGTTTTTTGTTGTCTTTAATTGCTTTTATGTCACTCTTACCATATATATTTACGTTTGTGTTAAAATCTATTCTGTATTCAGATGTGTTTCCCTCAAAGATCTGGATATTCTTCTGACTAATAGACCACTGGAGAACTGATTATGGTGCTGCATACCCCTACGTACAAGTACAGCTGGCGATCCAGTGTTCTTATGATTTATTTGCAAGTTTCAAGTTTTGGACTGGCCTTGCTTTTAACAGTCACACGTTTATAACAGGAAACGGAGATACAAAACTGAGACTTATCTGACACAGCATACGGGATATGAGAACAGTTATGGTTATATCAATTTACATATAGTTCCCAAATACAAAATAGATATAACTGAAAGCGATCTGTGCCAGAGAAAGTGGATCAAACAGCTGGAAACACTACAAAAAGGAAACAGAACCCTGTCAGAAATTATGAGTATAAAAAGACTGTGGAAATTATGGGTTTGGAAACAAATAAATCTTTAAGTTATATAAAAAACATCAAGCTCCTTTTGAAATGAAGAGGTCAAGAAAAGGAATTAAAGACATAATATTACCATCTGACTAAATGATATTATGCTGAAATATGGTAAAAAGTGGACTGATTGATATCACATGAACTGATTTATGTTTGTACTGAAAGTAAACACATTACTGATACTTAATAGGCCTGTGTTACTGACAGAATGTAGTTAATTGACTTTTATTTATTAAGATTTTGCCTGTGATTACTGGAAGGTGTTGTGTTTTTTACTATTTATGTACAGTAGAAATTATTTTTATCTGAATCCTTTTTTGCCAGTAGCCAATCTTTCTACGCATGCATTATCTTTCTACAATCTCTTTCTATGCATTTTTTTTTGTCACAGTCAATTTGATAATAGTACCTAAATATTTTTGTTAATCAAACCACAGCCATATTGATGTACCCATATAATGTTTTATTATTATCTTGTTGATCCATCCTCTTCGTTCACTTTATAAAATATTATTATATATATAAACTTTCACAATATGAACTTACTTTCTTTACACTTTCCCAAACGTTTCGAGGTGTTGTTCCTCTTCCTCAGTGGGATTAAATACTGATTGTCAGTTAACAGAATAACGGTTATGGACTTAGGTGTGTGTGGTGGGGGTTGATGGTGGGAGGGAATTGGCGCTGAGGTTCAAATTGTGTGTTTGGATCAGTGTATCGAATAGTGTATGTGATCTATAATGTAATTGTTCATTTAATATGTTGTTTGGTTGTAGTGTGTGATATCTGTATACTTCAAATTGTTCAGCTGTGTTTAGTTTCCTACTTTTAGGTAAGTAGTGTAATATTTCCATGTTGTGTTGTATGTTTGTGTAACTGTGGTTTTCGTTTTGTAAATGTGTGGCAAATGTGGAATGTATGTAGTTTGTGGTGAGGGCTTTTAGATGTTCTGAAAATCTGGAGGAAAAAGATCTTCCCGTCTGGCCGATGTAGAATTGGTGACAATCATTACAATTTAATTTATATACCCCTGTTTTGTTGTATGTGTCTGTGTCTTTGTTAGTATTATTTATGTGTTTCCTAATGGTGTTGTTGGTTCTGTAAGCTACTTTATAATTATGTTTCCTAAATGTGTTAGCAATTTTGTGCGTGTTGGAATTGTAGTATGTAAGTGTTATGTATTTACTGGGTTGTGTGTTGTTGGTCTGATGTGTTTTACTTTTAGTGTTTAGGATGTGTTTGTGTAATTTATTTATTAAGTCGGGGGTGTATCCATTTTTGACTACCAAGACGAATTAAACACAATCAAATACATAGCAGTCAAAAATGGATACACCCCCGAATTAATAAATAAACTACACAAACACATCCTAAACACTAAAAGTAAAACACATCAGACCAACAACACACAACCCAGTAAATACATAACACTTACATACTACAATTCCAACACGCACAAAATTGCTAACACATTTAGGAAACATAATTATAAAGTAGCTTACAGAACCAACAACACCATTAGGAAACACATAAATAATACTAACAAAGACACAGACACATACAACAAAACAGGGGTTTATAAATTAAATTGTAATGATTGCCACCAATTCTACATCGGCCAGACGGGAAGATCTTTTTCGTCCAGATTTTCAGAACATCTAAAAGCCCTCACCACAAACTACATACATTCCACATTTGCCACACATTTACAAAACGAAAACCACAGTTACACAAACATACAACACAACATGGATATATTACACTACTTACCTAAAAGTAGGAAACTAAACACAGCTGAACAATATGAAATATACAGATATCACACACTACAACCAAACAACATATTAAATGAACAATTACATTATCGATCACATACACTATTCGATACACTGATCCAAACACACAATTTGAACCTCAGCGCCAATTTCCTCCCACCATCAACCCCCACCACGCACACCTAAGTCCATAACCGTTATTCTGTTAACTGACAATCAGTATTTAATCCCACTGAGGAAGAGGAACAACACCTCGAAACGTTTGGGAAAGTGTAAAGAAAGTAAGTTCATATTGTGAAAGTTTATATATATAATAATGTTTTATTGTTTACATGAACAGTCAACTAAATAATAACATTAATAATGGGATTTAATCGTTTAACTATCATAACATTTAATATATACAATAAGTTTATATTTTCATCTTGCCTACCACATACTTTGTTTGCCACAATAGCAGTAAGGGTTTAACAGACATTAAATCATCCATGAAGGATGCACTGGAGATAAACTCGCCAAGCCATATTAAAATATAGTGGACGTTGGAATCATTGGTTAATGGGAGACTTTTTAGTCCATATTGTGCTTTTCGAGCACAGCATTTGTACATTTTAATTAAATAATTAAAGGTTTAGAGAGATTTTGATATTAACTAGACAATTTTTAAAACATTGTCAACACTTATTACTAAACGATGGATTCAAAAAATATATATATATAAATTTGTTCACTTTCGGTAGTCATAAAGTAAAGTTAATGTTTACTATTGTTCGTTCTTAGATAAAAAGACAGTATCACTTATAAAATACAGCTCTTGCAAATGGTATGTTTAAAGAATCATTTTATTCCATAAAAACTTTTTCCATACCCTTTGTATGAGTACATACAATATATAAATATATGACTCACTGTATGTTTTACAAGATCTCTAATGACACCTTCTTACCCATTATTTTGAAGACCTATTCACATTAGTTTCATTTATAATTTAGTAAAAAAAAGATTGATTTCAGTGTTATCAGTAAAAATAATTTGTTTATTGGCACACTGTAACAAAATGTTGAATTACAATGCTGAGTGATGCCCACAAAGAAAATGATTTTAAAAACTTTCGTACAGTGCGCAAGTTATGAATGAAAGTAACATTCAAAGATACTGATAAAGCATAGCTAGCCATGCAAAAGATCTCTACTGACAACTTGAAAGCCAGATGGAAATGCATACGTGTACACTGTATATTTTAAATAGTAAGGAAAAAATAAATCAGGAATAAGAAACGTGTTTGAAAAAATTTATTTAATACCAATTTAAGTATCAGCTGTAATAAGATTTGAAATTAATTAATCTTAAAACTATCACATATATTAACATACAGCTTATAATGAAGGTTCAACCCTTTTGCAAAGTTAACAGGTGTAATTATATGTAGGCCTACATAAACATGAAATGTTTTCATGCATTCTACAATGAATACTGAACTGAACATCAACATAAGACACTACTTATAGAAATGGAAGAATCAAAACACATCAACACTCTTACACGGACATTACACTTTTTATCAACAGTAAAATACAGTATATTTAAACATATAATGTTACTTAATTTTAACATTTAAATGGCCACTAAAAATCATGATCACAGAAAATTTTGCTGACAATTTTTTTGTTATTCTCCATAAATATAGTAGTAACAAAAATTAACATAATTATTAATTTCAATATATAAATATATATTTACTATTTTGAAGAAAGAAATGTGTTCATATGTATAATTGTTAAACATCATGGTACACATTTGTGTTGTGAAAGTGCATCCAGTGCCTACAGTATTTCAAAACTTTTGTCATATTGGAATTGGTTTTGATTTCAATTTTGGAATTAATTCGTTTTATAACTGTATGTTTCCCGAATTCACATTTTTTGAATATACATCGTTACAAAATTAAATACAAAGGATGCAACAAATTTAATCAGCCTAAAAAAGCCACTTTGAACACCTAAATCCGCATCATTAAAAAACAAATACAAATGCATATAACATGATGATATGTTCAACTAACAGAAACATACACGACTGAAAGTATTATTGATAATTGCAATCTTTGATGCTATAAATTTTAATGCATAGGACATAAAATTGAACCAAATTTCTTTAATGCAAAGATGGTTTGATATTCTTACATTAACAAACCACTGCAAGTAAAATCTAGATCAAAGCCAGAGATAGTACAGAAATCACAAATTTTATAAACATCTATTCCACTTTTTAGTCAACTAAAATAATATAAAAATAAAAATGTACAGTTTAAAAATTTAGCGACACATGCCATAAATGAATTCCCAGACATTAATAAACAGCCTGGAACTAATAAAACATACCATAAAAGGGCAGTACTATAAATATTTTAAACTTATTACATTTTAAAACACTGCACTGGAAATGCTCATAAACAATATGTATCCATATAATCCATTCATTTGAATACCACACAAATAACACAGAGCATCTACCCCCAGGTGACAGCTCAGAAAGTATGTCACTTCACCAAATAGTGAATAAGTACATGACAAATAACATACATTAATATCACATCAAGGAAAGTAATGCATCCATTTTACACACACACAGGTAAATTTTACATACACAGAAAAAAAGAATTTATGAAGTCACATATTGCTGTTTGTCAAGTCCTGGCTGATATTCCTAGTCTTCATATGAGGAAGTGCACAAACACATCATTCACACGCTAAGAAATAAACTGGTAGTTCCCCAATCCCTCATCAATCTATTGTAGTTGATGGGTTGTACAATGTTAAAACTCTGATATATTATAACATAGACTAAGGTACAGAAAATGATTTTTTATTTTTATTATATAAATTTGTTAAAACTTCCAAACCATTCAAAAAATTGTAAAAAGGTTCCAAGTGTGTTTTAGTGCACACACAGTAATATTTAATAGAAATATGTATCAGTATTTAAAAGACAAGCAACCATTTTCAGTAACCATTTTTAACACATTTATAGGAGAAGTAAAACTTTACAAACATTTTTACAACATACAGAAAAATATGTCTGCATGTTTTATTTTTATTCATATAGTAGCTTTCTTAAAATCAGTGTGTAACTTGCATAATAGTTCTATGATATTTGAGAAGTGGAACTTCCCCTTCACAATAATAGGATAATTCCATTATGTCATCCCTAAAGTAAACGATATAAGAGTTTGTAACATCTTATTGCAATTATTGAGTGGTTCAGTATAATAAATTACATTAAGATTAATAAAAAGAAAGCAAAGTGGTCGGGTAATACTGCTCTATCATTACCAGGCAGGTGAGCACGAATATCATGTGTATAGCAAAACTGACAGTTAAGGGCATGGAAATGTTTATGTGCTCAAGAGACGAACGCACTGTGAATGGAGTCGCTCTGAGTTGTGAGGAGAGAATTCTTATCAGCATCACTGCAGCCAATGTATGAGTATTATTTCTAATAGTATACAAACATCATATACATATTAAAATTTCTTTGTAAAATGTGTCATCACAAATCTCTCTCTCTCTTACTTCCTGTATATACCCACACTCACACAGCTAGCTGTAAAAAATGAATTATACGTTTATTATTTCCATTTACATGTAATACACGTTTATTATATATGCAAGTTTTATTATAGCTTGTTTTCCCACTGTTGAAAAATGATAATAACAAAGATATTACCATTTGGATATTTTATGAGCACAGTATAACATTGTATTTATAAAACAGAAGTAGTTCATTTTAAAAGTATAAAGATTTAAGACAATAATATTTATTTTTTTAATTATAAGCAATGTATATAAAACAATAATACAAGCCAGTGGTTCCCAAAGTGGGGTCTGCGACAATGTTTCAGGGGGTCCGCAGACACTTTTAAGAAAAATTAGAATATACTGTAATTTTCTCTGACTTTTTATGCTCTAAAATCTAAATTTTAGAATCTTAAAACAATTAGTAAAGATTCCAGTATGGGGGGGGGGAGAGTTCAAACTAATTGTAATTGTAAAAGTAATTTCAAACTAATGGCTTTAATTATGTCTTTACTTTAAATCATGTCATGAAGCAGACCTGTTTGTCAGCCGAGCTGACTAGACCTCTCTCTTACAGTACAAAAAGAAGACTCATTGGCAGAACTTTCAACTGACAGTTTTTTGACATTATTAACTGAACTTTGATATTCACCTGAACTTTCAATTTGACATTAAAATTACAGTTTTCGCAATTACAGCTAGCTGATTTCTGGTTACATGTAATGACTGGCTATCCTGAACTCGCAAAAAAAATTTTTGAAGCGTTTAACTGTTTCCCTCTACTTATCTGTGTGAAACCGCATTCTCCCTGCTCACGTACTTGAAGTCGAAGTTAAGAAATAAACTTGATGTCGAGAGTGACTTAATATTGAAATTATCAAACATTAAACCCAACACTGCAGAGCTAATTGTTCAAAAGCAGCTTCACTATGTAACGGGCCAAATTTGTGGGTAATTTTATTTTGTTAAATTTGGAGTTTTATTCAAGTATTTGTAAATTTATTTCCCTTTGTGACAGACCACGTGCTGAAAGAACGGTGTTGTAACGAAGCAGTAATACGTGACCACAGTTGTGCAATCGGTAACCAGGAATTTGCCCAGCCTCCGTTTCCAAGAACTTTGTAAGAATGTGACAGCGCGCCCATACGCATCACACAACCAGGCGCGCGGACCCACGCCTTAGGGAACCGCCAAGATGGCCAAGATGCTTAAATTCTGTTCGCCTCCTTTACTAAGTCGACGGATATAAAACTTTAAGTCACGCCTATTTTGTGACGTCGGCCAGTGCCTAGAGAATACCTTGTATGATCAGCACACAGACAGCAGCATGAGTTAAATAGGGCATATCTGTGGCGACGAAACCACAGGCTGTGGTTTCCACCAAAAACGACGTAATCGAGTTGGCCGCGAACATATAGCGGTTCTGCGCAGTTTAGCCTAGCGACCGTACCTGCAGGTACAGGAGCCAAGTGGGCTCTTCTAAAAAATTGTTATAATTACCAGTCAAAAGTGAGTTTCGGTCAACAATGAACATGTAACAGTGAAGCGAAAACTATAATCAACCAGAGAACACCAACAAATTAATTTCGGACACACTACCAAATACAAAAATGAAAAATTAAGTGCTCGAGCTATAAACGCGTGCCGGCAGGGAAGGGTATTTTAAAATGTTAAGGGTTTTTAAATAATCAAGTGTGTGTGTGTAAATTGCAGGCTGGGCTGTTTGTGTTTATGTTGATATGTGATATAATTAAGGTAAGCCAGTAGAATAAGTAATTATAAGTAGTACTCATGTAGCGAATCAAACAAAAGAAGAAATCATTAAGAAGCTATGTCAGATGCAAAAGCATGGTAAAATTTGTTGGAATTTAAATGATTTTACAAAATTAAAATATTAATTCTCTTCATTCAAAATGTGTATTAATACTTATTTTGTAACCTCACACTGTTTCTGACCTCGCTTATGAAAGAACCTGGGGACCCTTAGGAAGATCGAAATATCGGTAAGTACGAATTATGAACAACTAAAAAGTATAAATCAGTGTGTTTTTATACAACTAAACATTAAACTACGTTTGGTATCATTAATATTATAATTTTGCAAGTTAAGAGAACTTTGATTTTAATTAAAATATAAGAGATTCTATCATACTTACTGTTTGTTTTATTTCAGAACTCAGACAGGGTCCGTGAATGTTTAAATTATTATTGGGGGGGGGGGGACCGAAAAGTTTGGGAACCACTGATATAAGCAGTTATTTATTTATGTTTACGAAACAATTAAATAAATCGATCAATAAATATAATTAAAACAGTACATGCATCAGACTTTGTTGGTGTTAAATACATCAGAATGATTTATAAACATATCTCAGTGTTTTTAGCCCTGTGATTGTCTAGTGCCGAGTCAAAAGAACTACAGCCTTCCTACCAGCTCACATCGCAATGGAATGTGCAAACTGTGCACTTCTGCTCCTTAATTACACTCGACTAATCTCTCCAGTTTATTGTTATATAAAGGAACAAGTTCTTCATATTAGTTTACTTCCAAAAATCTTTTTTAATCCTAGACAACAAAAGTCTGTTTCACGACGGAAAAAGCAAGTTACTTTAATACAGTATTTTAGGAAAATGATATCTTCTAAGATCTTTTAAACCCCAAAAATGTTACAACTGGTAAAAGACACACATGAATGATAGACGATATCATTTGTTTTACCAGCTGGCAAAACAACCTTTCTGTACATAAAGCAATACTGAGATAGCACATAATACAGTAATCAACAACATAACTAAAACATGACATGCATGTTGGAAATACCTTCATTTGTATAACAATTGATTCTCTGTTACTCTCCCACCATTCACAATTTCAAAGTGGACTCGTCCATGAATAAACTGGTTTCTGCACATATGCCTTTAACTGCCATCAATTTTGCCATAAGATGGTACAGCCATATTTTCATTATCAGTGGAAAGACAATTACATTAATACATATCTCATACAAACACATAAGACCTTTTACTGACCTGTATTTAGTATTCATCATATAAACCAATTAATTTATAAACTCAGTAAATAAGCTGCCACAAAAATCACTGGCAGTTTTGTGATAGCATGTTGTAATTGATAACAGGGTTTATAAAAAGAAGCACTGCTATGTCTCAAACTACAATGGCTATTCAGAGTACATTCCACCATATAAATATTTTAAACAGTTCTCATACAAACTTCAAAGCATATACAGTACAGTCTCAGTTATATGACATCCAGCTTTATCTGATGCTGTTTTAAACTGTTGAATAAATATTCAATTTTCAAAAAAATAAAAAAATTAAATCCAGTGAGGAAACAGTGCTGGTCTGACTGGAAAGAATAATCTCGTGCTGCAGGTTGGCACTTGTGTTGTTTCTACCATAAGTAAGCATCTTCTCTCAGTTGGTACGCCAGCACAAGTTGACAAGGAAAGGGAAAAGCAGGAGAAAAACTGTTGCCTGTGTTTTAACTACCACGCTTTCAAGGCACAACACACAAAGGGTGTATATAACTACCAAGAATAGGTAAGAGATGAGTGGAATGAAGTCGCCACAATGAAATAATAAAAATGGTGTCTGACTCAGCCGATAACAGCCAGGTCCACAATGAGGAAGAGGAGCAACCAGCTACTAATATGATAATCAGTCTCACAGAAACACCCAAGACTACTGACATGACACTCACCTGTATGGAGAAATGGCCAACTTCCCCATGGAGGCAACATGATCTCACATTTTGTCTGATATTTCTCCCAATAGTTTCAGATAAATGAGACACTACTGTACTCAGTATAATAAAAATTTGTATATTTTCAAAATATCATAGGCTCTCCAAAATACAGTATGTGATTTCAACTTTAACTCACTACGTTAACAAAATAATTATGTGAAACTTGTATAATAAGTACATTACATAATTAGCTGCCATCATTACTCGACTGAACCATTGAACTCATAATGCCCAGGCAGTTAGGTTTGAAGAGAACAGACGGCAATCACTGATGCTTTACTGGTAATGCCAAAAAATATCAGTGTGATATATGAAAAAACTGGCTATTACATGTATCACACTGATATTTTTTTAACACCACAGTACTTCTGTATTCCTTGTGGCACCCTTTACCAACTCCAAGATTGTTCTTCCCACTTTCCTTTGTTAGGCTTCCCAGTACGCTATTTACTCTACTAATACAAATAAATATTACAAACATTGATTTACAGATCACAAGTAAGATTGTTATAACATTAACTGTCAAAAACACCTTTGAAAGAACAACTACAAAGTTACATTATGATAAAGAACAAATAAACACAACACGTTATTTTGCTACTATGAAGCCAAAGGGTGTCAACATGCTACAAATGTATATTGTTCCTACATGGTGCTGGCTGCATATACATATCATACCATGTTTGAACAAAAAACTGATGTTCATAGTACCAAATCTTCTATGAGAGATTGCATATGCATCCAGATTATTAACAACAGCTTCTGAAAACAATGTGATTAGTTGTTAACAAACATGCTGTTCTGTGTTTAGAATCATGTTCAGTTCTAAGTCTATTTCAGCCAGTTTTTTCATAAAACTTTTATTTGTTAAACTACACTGATTACGCAAGCCAACACAAAAAAAAAATCATTATTTTGTTTCCTGACTGAAATTAGCTGATTTTCATTGTTTATTAGGTAAGAATACAGAATATAACTGACCAAACCGTTTTTTAGCTCCTGTTTTATTGATATACTGTTCTTAGTATATATGAAATTACAATCTCCAGAGCAAGAAATAACATTTAAATATTTTAGTTTATACAATATAAAAAAATGAATTTATATAAAAAATGTTTATAAAATGTTTACATAGTCTAAAGAAAAGAAAATGAATTCTTTAAAAGTTAATATTGTTATTAAAATTGTTTATTATTACTGTTTTTATGTTTCCAAACGCTTCCTTTTAGTTTACTGCTTAAGGCTTTTGGTCTGAAACATCCCTTGCTAATGTTCAGCCATAATCTGCAAGAACGGACACGTCCCACTTGCCCTGATACCTCTTCTCCTGGCGGTGATCCCTTGATGAAATCTTTCACCATTTCATCGCTTACGTGCCCACAATTGTCAGGGAAGAAATCCAAATGCGAGTAGAGGAAATGAATTTTTAAAGACATATTCCATCCTAACTTATGGTATTTTTTCCAAAAGCTCATTTATATTTTAAACATAGTTTTCAGCTCTTTTCTTGCCTAAAAACCTCTTAACTACTTTTTCCAATGTCTCCCAATGCGCTTTCTCATTGGTGTTAAGTGCATTTTTGAACTTTTCATTTTTCATCAGCTTTCTGATTTGAGGGCCAACAGAGATGTCTTCTTTGACTTTGGCATTACTTAGTTGAGGAAACTTTCCTCTAAGATATTTAAGATTTCTAAGGTGACTTCCCTCACCGTCATCTGACAGTAGTTGATAGTCTCGTGAAAGGTTAGGCACCGGAAGACTACCACCATGTGGGACGGGACAAATAGCTGATGGAAAGTTCGGCTATTCTACAATCCACTTTTTCTCTTTGAAATACCATCCTGTAAAAGCGATGTCATGCAGAAATAACAGTTATTTACATGGTTTGTTGGTTCTTGCCATATCACCGGTACACCAATGTTCATTGAACGTCTCTTTCCAGTTAACCAATTACGAAGATTCACTGAACGTGTATAGCAACAAAAGTACGGCGCCCATAACTTGTCTTGATCCCCTACCTTGACTTCAAAGTAATGAAAGTAGGGTGTTTTTAGTAGCTGTGTTATAGGCCGTTTCTGAGCAGAAAATGTCACATCACCACATACATAGCAAAAGTTGTCAGCACTGTTAACGCATTTGAGAGGCATTTTCACAGTTTCTAGACACAGTATAAGGAAGGAAAGAAAATATCACTAACACTCACTAACCTTAAAATGAAGTTAGACAAAACTTACCTCAAACGACAATAAAAGTGGCCTCAGACAGATTTGCCAACCATAAAAAAAATGAAATTTCTCAGTTTGAAACAAAAATTCTCCTAACTATACTTAAACTGTTGGATCTTGAAAATAAGAGCTAACTAACCATTTTAAAGCTTAAATTAGTTTTTTATAACCTAAATGAAATACAAAATTACTACTTTCAAGCAGGAAACATTTTTGCTGTTGAACAGTGTTATAGAACACATTAACATGAAATTCACAGGATACACACTGTATCAAAGACATTTACTACTGCATACCACTGATCTACTCTTACATTATGTGGTTTGGCATCTACATATATGAAAATATGAAACAACAAACCAGGGAGAGCTTAAGGATAAACTCTCAATCAAAGTATTAATATATACTACATTTACAAGTACACAATCTTTCAATGAAACATTCTGTTAGTAACTGCTGCCATCGTATATTGCTGTTATCAATACTAACTCATTCATGGCACACTTGACGGAGCAAAATATTAACAAATAATACACTTCGTTAATCTTGGCCAACATACAAGTTCTCTGACTTACAATGTGAACATATTCCACATAATACATGTGATACCAACCACTGTGTTTTGTTTGATGTTGTATACAATAAGATACTAAACAATGTACTACAGTTAAATTTTTTCATGAGAGGGATTGACGTTTGTCTGCAAGTGAGTGGGAAAGTGCTGTTTAGAGCGGTCTGATTGGCCGAAGCTATACAGCACAATGTTGTCAATTCGTACTGTTCCCGCTGTTTATGCTTTACCACATGCGCATAGTAAATTAAATAGCAGGCATAGTGTGTTTACTTTTGTTTGATGTGACTGAAATTTAACAGTTAAAAAAATTACAATATTGTCATATTTTAGTGTTTTGGATTATTTAGTGATATTTTTTAAATTTAGTGATTATTAGTCTAATATTCAGATGTGATTTTAGTTAATATTATCCATTCAGCTATGTCTGGCACCAGTACGAGTGCTTCAGATACAGCAAGACAAGAAAAATATAAGTATTTAATGAACAGGCACGACAACTTATCTGTTCAGTATGTGAATATTATGAAAAAGAAAAATCAAATGGCGGGCCGTTAATTTCCGTGAATAAAGTTTTAGAGCATATAGCTGCCGCATACAAAGTATGGAAGAACCTTATAGTACATATAGGAAAGGAGAAAGCCGATCTTCTCACTGATTTTAGTGATACAAACCCTGTTTCAAACCCCTAATAAAAAAAGAAATATAGACAAAAGAGTTACAAAGTTAGATTCTTTCAAAGAAAATGCAATTCAACAGCACATTTATAGCTACTATTGTAGAAAAGAACACCCAACAATAAATAAACTTCACAAGTCGTTGGCAGTAGCTGATCTTTTCACTGGTAGTAAATCATCTGTTAGGAAAGTAATGGAAAATATCAGTTTCAAATTTACAAACATTTCAGGGAGAAAAGTTCTTATCGAAACTGAAAGTGTAGTTGCTTTACATTGTAGATTTCTACAAGAAATTCAAACTAAATCTATTGAAGACATAGTCTGGTTAGACGAAACATGGGTAAATATAGGTCACAGTTTACAAAAAGGCTGGACAGATGATACTGTGGAAGGAACAATGAAAGTACCTTTAGGACGAGGGGGTAGGCATATTATTGTACATGCTGGGACATCCAAAGGTTTCATACCTACCTGTTTTTATCCATTTAAGTCAAAGAAAACGAGTGACTTCCACAAAGAAATGAACTCTGAAAACTTTACCAAATGGTTCACAAACTCGTTATCAAAAAATCTCAGTGCCGTCAACTATTCGAATGGATAACGCCCCTTATGACTCAAGTTATATATGACAAAGCACCGACATTAACTACACGTAAAGCAGAAATTATTCACAGGCTTCACGAACATAAAATTTCGACCACTGTTAGCATGAAAAAAGCAGAGCTGATAGGGCTGGTGTCAGGTTGTAAACCCCGATTTCCAGAATGCGTAACTGACAAAGTAGCGGAAGAATGTGCCCATTAGGTAGTAAGATTACCACCGTATCATTGTCGTTTTAACCCCATTAAGTTAATTTTGCCACAAGTAAAGAGATATGTGGCAAGAAATAATAAGACTTTTACAGGAACAGAAGCAGAAAAATTGAGACGCAAGAGTATTATGAATGTTACTGCAGACGACTTGGGAAAAGCAGTGATGCATACAAAGAAAGTGATTGACTAAGCATGAAGCAACGAAGGAACATTAGAAGATACCGTGGAACAACTGGTAATAAATTTGTGCACACAATCCAGTGACCCTAGTGACTCTGGTAGTGACATAAGTGGTGTAACACCTTTAGATTAACGGCACAGGCAGAAAACAACAGACAGGTAATAGTAAATTCATTTTCAGTTTTTGTGGTAAAAGTAACAAAAACAAAACAGTGACTCTTATTTTGCTGTCTTATATTTTTTATTATTGTTAATTTTTACTTTATTTACAGATATTTATACACTAAGTTGATGACTGCACATTGTCACATTTATCGTTAAATCAAAACAATTAAAGATACTGAACATTTGAAGTTAATTAAAAAAAACAATGAAGTTAGATAACTTGTAGGTTATTATTCTCATAAGAATTCACATTTTTAGTTTGTGAATTATCTGTAGTTACAACTGGATAAATAATCATTTTAAGTACACAAATGCATATTTAGTCTGTGTATTATGCACTCCATATACTATGGAATTACATAGTCCATACATTAAAAGTAAAACTTACAAAATTACAATTAATCACTTGTTTTTTATTTTCACATTTCTAAGTTTTTACATTAGAAGAAATACAACCATTAAATATGCACAAATGCATTTTCAGAATGTAGCTATATTCTTGTTATACAACATATAACTTTAGATCACCACACAACAAAAGAAATGCAACTGGTGAAGCTAAAATAAACATTCAGTAGGGCATCAGTTAACAATGCTGTGATATCAATGTGAAGTGTATCCGCAGTTTTAAACAATTTACAAAAACTTCCATCATTTTCAGATGTGCATTAGATCCTGAGAAAATAAAGCAATATTGAGTTCTAACCCTAAGATTGTGAATTTTTATAAAATACAAGATTAATACCAAAACTTAGGTTAATACATAAAAATTGCAGACTTACTCTATCCATAGTAAAAATTTTATGGTTTTTCAGCCAATGGAGTTGACACACATTTTGCACTGCTTCAAATGAGAGCAGTCTACAATATTAAATGAGGGAACCAGGTACATTGTCTAACTCCTTCCTGATGTGTTTGTTAAAAATATTAACAAGTTTCTAGATCAAATATGATGTTAAAAATATTTAAAATTTTTCTTTAAAAATTCCATGTACACTGATTTACTCCAACCTACAGAATGGTTACTCCAACAACGAAACAACTGCAAACCCAGAAAATAATGAGAAAATTACTTGGTTTAACAAACCAAAAATTTGTATTAATTTCATGACACCTGCAGTATCTGCTTTTCTTTGTGAATATAGAATATATATTCTTGCTCTCATTAGAAGTCTAAAAGCATTGGAACATGAATGTATATAAATTCTGTACACATACAATGTGTGTATATTCTGTACTAAAAAAGCCCCAAACTAGCAATAAATTATCAGTAGTTTTAAATATTTAATTTCTTTAGAATTATAAATAACAAAATACAATTAAAAATAATTTTTAATACATATAGTGACTACACGACTACAGTTGTATGACGTTTCAGATACAAACTACACTTATTACAAATTTACAAAATGTATATAGAAAAAAGTAGCAATTAATTATACTGAGTAATGATCATAAATGTACAGATTTTTACACTGTACAGTCTGTCCTAGGAAAGTGTGGTTCCTTGCTTTCCGCTACTGCAAAATATATGCTCATGTTACGATCATTTACAATATTATTTTCTTGAAGAGAAAAGAGTATGACAGTCACTGATGAATTATGATGTCAAAAAAGTGTGATATGTGAAAAATACTGTCTATTGCATATATCATACTGATATTCTTCACACAGGACTCACTAAATTTTTAGTACAAAATCTACCAAGAATATTGCAAAAACATGCATTCACTCAAAATACTCCAAACAAGCATATAAAACAAGCACAATTTCTAATTCAGTTGTATTGATATCATGCAGCTACGACTGTCCGAATGATTGACAATCACAGACTATGGAAAAAGAAAGAAGAAAAAAGATGTGTGTGTTGTGAATGGTAATAGGCACATGAATAGGATTATCAATCATCAAATAACTGACGTTCAACTGGTTTGATTTTTCTATAGAACTTTCGTGGTACTTAAACCTTAAAATGTAATATTGCTTATTCCAATTATTGTTAAAGTCACTGAATAGTGATAGAAGTATGACCAGAAAGAAATACATACATGAAATCTGTTAATAAAATAACAGTTGTGGCTTTCATACTTCTGTTTTTAAAATAACTTATCTGAGTTATCTACAGTAATGTATTTCTGCATATTATTTTCATAAAATTCAACATATAACATGCATGATGACTTTTTTAAAGTTATTTTTGGTGGAAATTTTTTTTAAATGAAACAAAAATCACAAACACATAGTGTGCAATTTTATAACCATAGGTTAGCCTAATTCCATATAAAACATTCACCATGTAACATCTGTATGAGCTGCTACACTATGCTGAGGCTGCAGGAAAGGGGACAGAATCAATGTTTTCCTTATAATGTTCACCTATACTCTGTTTAAGAGAGCCCTAACTTTAGAACTTCATAATTTTCACAATATCTGAGGTAAAAATTAAATGAGTAATTTATTGAAATCCTCATCCAGTTCTCTACTTGACCATACAATTCCAAATTTTTTCCATTTTCCATTAATTTATAGTTGTGTCAGAAATCTGGTTTTTACAAAGGTTTTGTAAAATATATAAAAACACATTTTATTTACTCTGACAGCTGTTTCGACCTCTGGTCATTGTCAAGACTTAAGTCACTGTGAAACTTACCAAGTGTTTTTATATATTTTACAAAACCTTGTATTAATATGTTTCACCAAGTGCCCAACGAGTCATCAATTAATATCGTGAATCTGGTTTTTGCTCTTCTACCACCGTCTAACAAGTATTGACTCCACCTAACTACTGTGGAAACATAGACACCATAAACTTTTTTAAAGTACAGTTGTTTACCATTGTGTTCTATGGTATGTTCTATGCAGTGTGCCATATTTTTATTCTTTTGCATTTGATCAGTTAATTTTTTTTTTTTACATGCTGCTAACTCTATAACAGCTACAATTTAAATATTTTTACACTATCGCTGGCAAAAAATTATACTTATGTCTACCGAGTAGTATGTAGTATGTTATTGAAGCTATATACCGGTTTAGCCCGAATATAAAATGGCCTCACATATAAGACGACCCTCGATTTTTGAAGGTGTTTTATAAGGAAAAAAAGGGCCTGCATATAAGACAACACTGAATTTTTTGAGGTGTATGAGAAAGACAATTAAATGGTTCAAATATCATACCCTAAAGTTACAATACGTAAATATGGCTATTTTACATTAAAGGTGTTAAAGTACCTTACTGTTTTTAGTTACAGTCATCATCCTTGTTTTCTTCTTCTTCTCCAAGTTCATCTTCAGAATTGGTACTGGAATCTGATTCATAACTGGAGTCTTTCCACAAAATGTCATTCTCACTCCCATCCATGTTATTAGAAATACAAGATTTTTCAAAATACTTTACAATGGGTTCACTTTTGATTTTTCCCTAGGCTGTGATTATCCACTGGGTCAGTAACTGTATGCTTGGTTTCTTCAACTTGCCTGTCAGAGTCAATGCACGATTTCTATTAATTAACCAGTCACTATAGTTCTTCTGTAAGTAGTCCTTTAATGGTTTATTAACAACCACATTTAAAACTTGAAAGCTGAGAAGTCATTCCCCCAGGGATTATAAAAAGATCAGTGTTCATTTCTGCAATCAGCTTCTTTATTTTCTCACGTGTGTGACCATGAAATAACCACCTCTCTGCCCTAGTAAAGCGCCTGGTCGACATCCTAAAACAACCATAAGCCAATCTGCCATGAGTTCTTCAGTCATCCACCCCATTTCCTGTGCTCTAAAAACAATCCCAGCTAGTAATAATTATTCCTTCGGAAGCATTTTTCTCTTCAAAATAATGTACGGCGAAAGTTTTCTTCTATCAGCAGTTACTCCTAGCATCACAGTAATGCATGACTTTTCATTTCCTGTAGATTTCATTATAACTGATTTTGCAACCTTTCTGTCCACAGTTACATTTGAAGGCATATCGAAAAACAATGGTCTTTAGTCAGCTTTGCCATCTGTCCAAGCAGGTAATTGTGGGCTTTCCTACAATATATCGCTGATAAGCGATCAATTTGTCAGGATAATCTACACATAGGCATTGCGCAAGGGTAGTGCGACATCGTAAACACAGACCCGAACACCGCATCATGTGTTCACACCAGCCCAAGCTTGCTTTAAATTCAGTTATTAGAATTTTCAACTCACGTGCCAGTCCAGTGCCTTCATTCTAATAACTTCCAGGGATATTGGATATCCTTGATTTCATTTCTGTTCAACACTATCCTTTACTTGTAGATTGGCCATGAATATTCACTTTGTTGACATAACCTTAGGCCTCTTTTATGCATCCGATTTATATCATATAACATACGATAAAAACTCGTATGTCATGTAGAACGACAGAAACAAATGGGCCGTTTTATGCACTGTCGTACGATAAATTTATCGTTCCGTACTCAAAAATACATCGCAGTGTCCTAGGAAACGCATCCGATAAATATCGGACGAGTTGTTTAGATACACAGGCCATAAAGGTTTTGTTTATGCACTCGCGCGAGTTTTTTATCGTATGAAAACAGTGCTGCCAACCTTCCTGTCTAGCGTCGGCGAGGTCAGTTATGCCAAGTAATCAGTGGTATTCACTTTGTGGTGATTTTATTAATTTGTTTTATAAATACGGAAGACATTAATACAGAAAGGCTAACTGACAAAATCCAGAACAGGAGAGCACTATGGGTCCCGCTTCCAAAGCTTATAAAAAACGAACCGATAAGCGGCATACAACACGCATGGATTCATTTTCAGTACTGATGACAACACTGAAAGAGTTTGTTCACACCAACTTCTGATATTTTTGACGCACGATAAAAATCGAGAGTCAACTGGGATGCAAAACTTATCGTAAGATTTGAATCGGATGCATAAAGGGGGCCTTAAAATGAACAACTTTCAACGCCTGTGACACAATACGTTACTTCAGCACAGTGGTGAAAGTGTGCTTGGGATTTTTACCTTAAGCTTGACCTTGAGCTCATTATAAAACCCACATGTTGATTCATGCTACGCATATGGCAAGCCTATCCAGCTGGCAAATGTTACAAAATACGCTAGGCACTTAACACTAAATTTTTAAATGTTAGGTTGCGCACATAAGACGAGTATGGTTTTTGGAAGGGCATTTTAAGGAAAAAATCATCATCTTATATTCGGGCCAATACGGTAAAGTAATAATTGAACTGTGTTTTTAACAAAATTAAGCCCACATAAATTAGGTATGGGCATGCAGGCATGTGCGTACACACGTACACACACCTGGTAGGAAATTACTGTACATCAATAGTATGTTAAAATGTAACAGGATCTTCAACAAATTAACATAGTATCTGATTTGATCGGTTTTTCAAAAAATAACATTTTATGGTCTATCATTAAACATAGTGGTTCACAAGAAACAATTCTTACAGAAATAATAAAATGTGAAAACTATTACCACTACTTACCTCTGTTACTTAAAAAATGCTACAAACTTTATAAATGAATTTCTTCAAGTTGTTTCGAAATCCTGATTAGACATTATGCTTAGCCCTGTAATGTCGAGTCAAGAAAATGTAACATACACTTCCATAGTACACAAGACAAAATGTTCTCAATCACCTATTTTGCACCACTTAATTCTTTCTACAGTGAGGCACATAATTTGAGATGTGGTCTGAGGACAATTAGCATTCAGGTCAGTTATCCCTTGTTATTTTCTTGCACATTTTTGTGAATGCCATGTTTCCCTTGAGTGTTTGTTGTTAATTCAACTTATCACTTTTTAAAATAATTTATTCATGTTACTCAAATATTGAGTAAAATATGACAAGTAGTCAAGATAAATGTGACTCTTCTGAGAAAACACATTTTTGTAAAGACTCCACAATTAAGAACCAAGGGAGAGGAATGACTGTAAAAGTTTGAAAATACTTAAGAAACTGAAAATGTTCGCTTGGTTTGCCAAATTAAAGCATTCTTCCTGCCCTTAATTTTTACCCTTTCTCTGAACTTTTATACACTTCCAGCAATGGACGTTGAGGACATAACTTTTCCCAAGAACAAACCCATGTTTTTTTGTCAGATTTTCTCACGCATTTGTGAGGTAAAAAAAAATCTTTAAGGTTACCTGTCTCTCTTAAAGAGTAAAGTCTCTTGTCTTTATATAAAACCTTGTGCAACAGATTTTTTTTGTAGCGTTTTACCATTTTGGTCCATGTGCTGTAAAAGTGGAGTAACATTTGAAGGCAAGAACATTACACAGACAAAACCATTTCTTCATTTTAAATCAACTTCATCAGGGTGCCCTGGACAATAATCCAAAATTATCAGGAATTTTTATGGCAATCCAAGTTTCTTGAGAAACTCTAACAATTTTATCATCACTAAACATTTCATAGACTACATCCGGTAAGTCTGTCTTTCACAAAACTTTGACATCATCTTCATTCAAACTGTTAAATGCTGGTAGGGATTAGCAGATATGTAAGAATTCCAATGTGGGGTCAATACCTTCTGGTTCTGTAGACGCTGGTTGTAATTCAGATGGCCGTAACATATTCCAGGCAGATTTTAGACTGTTTTCCAGAATACATTATCAGGTATCAACTGCATTATATACTTCAATCCTTTATAATGTATGCCTTCCAAAATTGTTCAATGTCCACATCGTTTTCACAAAGTGCCAAATTTTGTAAAAAGCACTTTCTGTACCGCCCCTGCTATAATTAAAGCGGTACATTATGTTACTTGCTCATTAATAAAGAAAAAGAATGAAAAGCTTTAGTGGGTGACGAATTACAGAGGGAGACGATTTAGTGGGTGACAAATTAGCGAGGTTCCACTGTACTCAACTTTTTCAAGTCTCTTTACAATGCTTTTTCTGAACAAGGGTTAATGTTTTATATTTATGTTTACACTGTGATGACATTTTGCACTCACAGAAAAACAAATTAATCGCAGTAATGAGGAGCACACATAGCAAAACAGAATCAAATAAGCAAACCGATCGTACGGTTGGACATGGTGGGCATGCAACTAAAGAGGCAACGGAAACATTGTAATGGTACATTATGTAACGAATTCTATTTTTAGCCAGTGAGAATCACACGAAAAGCATTTTGTTGACAAAGACAAAGTAAAGCAGAGTTTGGGAGCAACCGGCGACCAGGCGCCGGGATGATCGATTGAAAAACAAGTGACATCAGTCCACGGGAGAGACGGGTGGAGGTGACCGGAAAAAACTGGTTTCAAATGCGTAGTTGAACTGAATCGTGGTGCAGAAACGACAGCGAAGCGCCAGTCTCATTCCAGCCACCGAACAGTACAGATGTATTTTTAGTGTGTGTACAACCAAGGTAGGCCAGTCGAGGTAGGCCTACCTAATCTTTTGTAAAAAGGTTTTGGTGAAATAATAATATGAACATATAAATTCGTCAGTGAAGGAAATGTTAATGTGAATTTGGACTTTTGGAACATTCTTTTTGTGATTTTTTGTCGGGAAAGTGAATTGCAACAGATGGCATAACCGGCATGAGACTCCCCATCGAAAGAGATAAGTAAACAAAAAAAAAAAGAAGAAACAAGGACAAAACCAATTTCGCACAACTGTATAACATTCTTTTTTTTAAAGTAAAATTACTTTTAAATAAAAAAATATCAAATAAAATACGAGATCTCAATAGCGTGTGAGAGCGAGTGAAAGAACAGAGGGCGTGGTAAGCGCTAAAAATTAAAAAAAGTACTGATGTGCAATTGAAGACTTTCTTTTGTCTTATTTTGTTGAAATTATATTTTTTTAACATTACAAAAAGTTACAATGTGTTTTAGTAAAATAAAATCAGATTTCTCATTATAATATGTTAGTTTAGTCAATTACGCACTCTACCCGTAACCTATTCTCTGTGTCAGTAAGTTCATCTAAATGGCCCTGGAATTTTTTATATGAGGGAGAGTTTTAATTATTTGTCAAAATTGTTTTCTTCGGGAAAGTGAAACGGTTTCCACATTTCCTCCAAAAAATGTGGTGGTGACCCTGGGACTTCGGGAATCTTCTGGCTGTTTAAAGGTAAGTAGAAAATAGTAGTAATCAGGGCTTCATTTTACAGTGAAACTTCGATTAACCGTCACTCTTTTAACCGTCAGTTTCTGTTAACTGTCAGTCCGTACTCTATGTACAGTAACCATATTGCCGCGAAAAATCATCCTCGCTTTACTGCTGAGCGGCGGAGGCGCTGGAGTGGCGCACTATTGTTCTATTGATGAGTCACGTTCTTGGCCTGCCTAGCTATCGCACACGTGGTCAGTTTCAGTTGTGGCTGAGAAGCTGTTGTGCTCGGTGCTGTATGTTATTTGTTGCATAGTGGCTTAATTGTTTCGCCATACGATAGTGACATTTACACCAGTAAGTTTTGTTGTTAAGGTTTCTTTTCTTTTTTGTTTTTGTGCAACAGCTAAAAAATGGTTGAAAAGCGTAAACGGGTTGTGTTAGATCTCAACCAGAAAATTGAGATTATTAAACGTTTGAAAAAAGGTGAAACTCCCACTAGTATTGCTCTCATTTACGGCGTTGGAAGAACCACAGTGAATGACATTAAACGCGATGCTGAAAAAATAGAACAACATGTTTCAAAAATGCAAAACATCGATGGAGATCCTAAGACTCGTAAAACCATGAAATCAGTAAAATATGACCAACTGGACACTGTTATGTATCAATGGTTTATACAAGCACAGAGTCAAGGAATCCCACTTTCAGGCCCCGTAATAATGGCCAAGGCGGTTGAAATGAACAAAAAACTTGACGGAGATCCTAATTTTAAAGCAAGCATAGGATCGGAAACTAGACATTAGTGGTGGAAAACTTAGTGCAAATAGCGCAGTTACTGCCGAGTACAGAGAACAATTTAAAGAGAAAGTGGCCAAATTAAACCTCGTTAGGGAACAAGTGTACAATTGCGATGAAACTGGGTTCAATTGGAAAGCTTTACCACAAAAGACATTGGGATCACTTTCGGAGACATCAGCCCCGGAAGATCGGATCACTTTAATGGTTTGTGCAAATGCCACCGGCAATCACAGGCTACCCCTGCTTGTGATTGGAAAAGCAAAAACACCTTGAGCATTCAAAAATTTTAATTTGAACGCATTGCCTGCTACCTATTACGCTCAAAAGAGTGCTTGGATATCTCAAGATATTTTTTCCGATTGGTTCCACAAAGTGTTTGTGCCACAAGTTAGAGCTCATTTGGCTGAAATGCAGTTACCACAAGAAGCATTGCAGCTAATGGACAATGCTCCAGCACATCCCACTTGCGGAATTAAAAGTGATGGCAAAATAACATGCCTCTTCCTTCCGGCAAACACAACACCACTAATCCAGCCTATGGACCCTGGGATAATCGAAAACATGAAACGTCGTTATAGGAAAACTTTTATTGGAAGTTTGATTTCATCTGATGATGAAATGTCTGTAAAAGAGTTTTGGAAAACGTACAACATAAAAGATGCAATTTTCAATGTTGCTGCTGCATGGGATGATCTTCAAGTATCAAATCTTAAAAATGGGTGGAATAAACTCTGGCCTGAAGCTAACGATGGTGAACCTAATGAAACTGGGAATGTTAGTGTCGACAAAATTGTGCAACTGTGAAATAATGTACCGAATGCTGAAGACATAACGCCAGCAGAAGTAACAGAGTGGTTGGGATGTGACAAATTGGACGGAGGCTTTGACATTTTGAACGAAAATGAAATTGTTTCCAGTATGATTGGCAACGAAGGAGAAGAAATTGACGAAGATGAGTGTTATATTTTGAATGAAAAAACTACGTTAAGCCATACAAAAGCAGAAACAATGTTATCAAAATGCATTGAGTGATTTGAGGGGCAAGAAGAGGCAAACGCAACGCAGATACTTCTCCTCGTAAAGTACGGAACATTGCAGCTCAGAAAGCACGAGCCTCGAAGAAACAAAAGCAAATGACAGACTATTTTAAAATTTGAATATGTATGTATGTCTAGAGCGTAAGTTCATGTAACAATATGTACAGTACATATGTTGTCCTACATATACTGTACTTAATGTAAATTGTATATTGTTTGTTTCTGTAAAATAAAATACATGTACTGTACGTACAGTGTATTTCCAGTTCGTAAACTTGAATTTTTTATCATTCGTTCATATGCAATGGATGGGGGTGGGTTATTGTTTAAGGTTTTTCTGTTATCCGTCTATTCGATTAACCGTCACGGTCCCAGTCCCGACCCTGACGGTTAATCGAAGTTTCACTGTATTTCGTTTCTTCTCTTTTTACTATTTTTGAACAGTTACAACATGTTTGCTCTTGACATGTGGTGACACATTGACAATGCTGGATTACTGGAGGCTGATGTAGCACACAGCATGATTATAGAGTCTACTGTAGTCCACGAAGGTTAGAGAACACTGGAAAGTGCCACAATTTTATAAAATTTGTGTTAGCATTTTGATAAAATTTGTCGTCATAAGGACCTCCATACAGGCAATATAGAAAGAATGAACAGGCCTACACATATAATATTTTTGTGTGAATGTGTGTGTGTATTACATAAAGAAAAATAATTATTTTATAGCTTTCTTATTCAAACCATACTGTCGGCAATCAAAGGAACTGTTATTGGCCATAATTAGTTTTTTATCTCAATAAATGTGGTTATGTTGTAGATATGTTTCTACACATAATGGAAACAAATGCTACACCGAAAGCAGAATAACTACAACGAGACAGGCTGGCTTCATTGGAGGTGATAAGTTGCACTTGATGAACATTAATTGTAGCAACACTGCATCCACATGGTCCATAATCAGGTCTAAGGGCAATGAGGACAATAAATTTTGACAAAACAAGAACACAAAATTTTAAAATTGCGTTGAATCAGTAACTGAACCTCAACATAAACTTTTATTGCTAGAAGATATAAAGTAGTATGTCAAAAACAATTTATAAGCAATTTACAAGCACTTGCCCATTATTATAACTTGTTTATATATTACTTCTTACAAGATCCGAAGGAATTTATAGAAACAACTGGAACTGAAGAAATACCCAGCTATAACATGCATTGTTATGTATGTGTGCATGCACGCAAAAAGCCAATAGTAAGACTCAAAAATAGTTCTATGTAAATCATAAGACGTAAATGAAGCATACTAATTCATTTTTTATAGAACACGGCATATGGAATTTGATCATGCATGGTTACCTCTCTCACAAACAATCAAGGCACTCAATTAGGACACTTGTTGCTCAGATAGAAAGCTTGTAATTTGTGTTATGTAAAATAAAATCACTACAATTTTTTATATAACACAATGACTTTAGAAAAGATCTTTAAGCAGATGTACACATTTCTCTTCAAAATCTTTATTAACCGGTAGATTTTTTTTAATGGAAAAAACATACTTTAACCTTAACCACATGTTAATATGAAATGCAAAAAAAAGTTAAGAGTTCATTTACATTGGTCATCCTATGGAAAATTGTGTTTAGGCTATCATGAGTATTTCTGTATTTACATTTCCCTTATGATTTAAAATTTTTTTAATGGATCTGAAATTGTTCATAAAAGCCATGAAGCTCCCTTGAGATCAACCCCACTTTACAGCTTTCCCCCATCCAAAAAAATATAAAACCTGTATTTTTCTTCTTTATGAGAAAAAGATATTAGTCCTATATTAAAATTACTCTTGTATTTAACACAATAATGCGAAATGGTTTATAATTAATTTATAAGATTAAAAAAAAACATGAAAAAATGAAGCATATAATTTTTATTGTGCACAATAAAATTTTAATTTGTATCATGCATAGTAACTAATATTTAATTACTATATGCCTAGCTTCACTAATGAAAATTATCTACAGAACACAAATAATAATGATAAACAAATAAGATACCATATGAATTATACTCAGTTGTAACATATTTTGTTCACTGTTACCTACCTCACTATATCCACTATCACTTTCTTGAATAAAGCTGTTTTGATCATCTGGCGAGCTACATGGTACAAATTGAAACAACCCCTCGCAAGATCTTCTGTTAGAACAATTTTCAGAATTAGTAACATCTTTTACTGTTTCTCCTCCCTGGAAACCAGGACACATAGGCATCTGCAAAAAATAAAGCAGACATAATGTAACTTAAACCTTAGGGGACCAGCATTATTCACACAGTTATGTGTGAAAAGACCCAGGCCGGTTTTGCAGTGACTGTGATTTTTCTCCATCCTTTTCCACATATGATACATCCTTGAATATAAATGGTGTTTTTACTTTAAGGCACAAGTTGATGATACAGAATAACTACAATATCATATATTAACTACTTTCTACATCATAATATTAATAAATTAATAAAATTATAATGTGGTTTTAGAGCAATAAAACTGTGTTCAACTTATTCCTCACCATACAGAAAAAAATCTCTGGCACTTCAAATTGCCATAGTTAATTCACTTATATATTGGTCTAACTGTGTGGAAAAATGAATACTCTGTTTGTAACAGAAGCAAAATTAATAGCACAAATTCATATACTATATGCGGCAAAACATATGCTAATTTTGTAACTTTTGTAGCTGTATATATGTTACAGTGAATGTTGAAAACTAGTAAAGGTTAACAATGACTGGGGATTGTCAACATTCACTAAACTGGTCAGTGGAAGTTGATAGTAAAATTGAGCGGTCAACTCTCACTAGTAAGTGTCGACCTTCACCAGCTGTTTGCAGGGAATGTTAAAAATAGATCAGTTAGGTGTGTCATCGGTCTTCATCCCCACCATTTGAAGACTGAAGATTATTTCCCGCCCATTTATTGTTTTGATGTAGTTGCTGTGAGGTTATTGTTCGTTGATTTGTTGAGCTTGTGTTTTTTAATTGTTAAGGGTGTGTAGTTTGTAATTTTGTAACCATGACTAAATCCGTGCAATTCTATGATAATTCTATAACAACTTAAAAGTGAACGTAAATTGTCCAAAGTGAATTCCGTGTCAATGAATAAGGTTAAGTACGAATTTCTAATTAATAAGGCTAAAAGCGTAAAATCAAAACCTAACAAGGAATGGAACGATTATAGATTTTTGAAAAGGTACGATATTATTGAAGTAAATGGAATCACAAAATTAATATCACCAGTTACAGAAGAAAATAGTACCAAGTATTTTGTATATGATGAAGAACTTTTTAAGTGTTGAATGACGCTCATATTACTACTGGTCATGGTGGTCGCGACCGTATGCTAAAACATTTAAAAACTAAATACGAAAATATCACCTACAAAGATATATTGATTTATTTAAATATTTGTGTGCCTTGCTTGTAGAAGCAAAAGAGCCAGAAAAAAGGAATTGTAGTAAAGCCAATGCTATTTAAGGATTTGAATCATAGATGCCAAGTTGATTTAATTGATTTTCAATCGCAACCGGATTGTGATTATAAATTTATATTAGTATACCAAGATCACCTAATAAAATGTATTGTACTTAGAGCGCTCAAGTCAAAGTCGGCTGATGAGGTTTGTGAAAATGTAATACAGTATATATTTTTACATTGCTTGGTACACCTTAAGTATTACAGTCTGATAATAGCGGAAAGTTTGTAAAAAAAAATTATGAATAAATCAGTTGATTTGTGGCCTAATTTTAAAACTGTCCACGGCAAACCTAGGTACGGTCAAAGCCAAGGAAGTGTCGAGAAAGCTAATCAAGACGTGGAAAACATGCTTACTACGTGGATTCAAGATCACAAAACATCCCACTGGAGCCATGGTTTGAAATTCATTCATCTCATGAAAAACAGTGCACTACACAGTGGTATAAAAAGATCACCATACGAAGCGATGTTTGGTTGTCCACCAAGGCATGGATTAGCTTCTTTGAACATACCTATTGAATCCTTATCTAACGTGGAATCTGAAGAGGACCTGGAAGCTGTATTTAGGCAAATTAATGTTGGCGGTCAACATGAAACAGAAGAAACTAATGTAGGAGAAGATGAGAGCCCTGATGTGATGGAACAAGATGAGAGCCCCGATGTGACGGAACAAGATAAGAGCCCCGATAGGATGGAACAAGACGAGAGCTTGCTTTTAGAACATGAAAATAGGCTAGAAGATACTTCATACAGCTTAACCGACCTCGATCAATCAACGCTAGAAATAAAAAGACAAAGAGAAGAGGAGGCATTCAACTGATTAACAAACCAAGCAAACCGGATGAAACGTATCAGACCAGAATCTACCACAGGTGGATAAAGGTTGTACGAATTCCAGTTCCCGATGTAGACTGTGGAAGAGGAGATTCCAGATAAGTTCTCGGTATCGTCAGTGGATGATACATTTTAGCGCCTTGGAACCAGAGATGGTATGCTGAAGTAGCTGTATACTAGATAAGTTTTTATTCTAGTAAAACTAGTTTTTATGCTAGGTAAGGTCTTTTAAAATAACGAGATTGTTAGGGACATAAGTAGACAGGGGATGGAAGGGGTTAAAAATACAGCACAGCCACACCACATGCACACTCATACAAATACTGAACTTAATTAATGAATTTATAATCTACAGATAATTTCAATTTTGCAGATCACAATTTAGTGCTTGTCCTACAAACATTGTTAATGAAAGTGAAGTACCACTGGACAAGACAATTTCTTTACAGAGCATTGCAACAGGCAATGAACTGGAAGTGGCCAAGGATTCCTTAAGGGCATTTGCCGAACTAAATGTCAATCAAAAAAATGTGCCTGCAAGAAAAATAATGTACTTTGTAATTCTAAGTGTCATAATGCATTACCATGCTGTAATAAATAAAATAAAATTGTAAATGAAGAGTTTATATGTGTTAAAATGTTGTAATATTGCTGCTTTATTTTGAAGGATAGTTATACTTGTATAAGTCAACCTTAAATAAAGTATATTTTTGTTTATTCCGACAGTAATTGCTAATTTATTCCTTTAGTATTTTTAGTGTTGGTACACGTTCCCTAAGGTGCAGTAGGGTAGGTTGACATTCCCTAGTAAAAGTCGACATTCACTACTCTGCGTTCACTGTTTAGTTGATAGCACGGGCAGGCAATGGCCATGCTATTCAAACGGAGATCTTGTACTACTCGCCCGTATAAAAACATCGACTCACGCTGTCACATCCAAACTTCACTCGATGAATGTTAGTCGATGTAGTTAGGGCAGGTAGTAGGGCGACGACCCCTCATAAGGCCACTGCTATCAACTAACAGTGAACGGAGAGTAGTGGAAGTTGATTATGAATGATATTGTAATATGAGTATTCAACTTTCACTAAACCGTTCAGTGAATGTCGACCGTAACTAGTCACTGTCAACCTTAACTGAAACTTCAACATTCACTGTAACATACACACTTTATCAAAGCTACAAACTGGACTGATATAGTTACTTATTTTCAAATGTTAATAAATATTAGGCTTTTTGAAGTATATTTAAAGTTATTTTTGTAAGTTATACATTGTGTAAATAATTTTATCCAACTTGTAACGGGACATTTAGGCCTATCTGGGGTAATATAAAAACATTATATGTTTGATAAAAATAATATTTTCTTATGTAACATCAAATTTGGGGAAACATAAAAAGTAATATGAAATATTAATTTTGGGGAAAAGGAAACAAACTTTATTTCATGAATTATATAACGCAATAGACAAACGTGCGAAACTGTGCCAAGGTCAGCTCCAGTGACAAGCAAGTTATGTAACATGAAATCATACGATATTACGTCAGTTCATACGTCACGCTGGAATGTTAAGGAGTGTTCTGACCAACCTCACATACTGGTGGAGGAATACAAACCAGAACAATAAGAATTGGTCATGTAACCCACGACCACTTCAGAAAATAGTGCCGTTCGTCTCACCCCAGTCTGCAACAACAACTCGCGTGAGTAACACCTATAAGTTCTAGAACGTAAATCGCGGGCGCCCGCACTAAAATGTGAATACCGTATGCACGTATAATTTTCAAAATGTAAAATAAATTAAAACCTTGATCAGAATTAATTAACAGTAAAATTGGTTTTTCAAAAACACATAAATGCAGTGAAGTTGAAATAGTGGTCTACGTGGTGTGCGTGAGACAATGCGGCATCTTCAAAACTCATCAGCAGCTAAGTAACAAATGGGGTAGAGTAAAATATTAAAAAAGGCTAAACCAAAATTATAATGTTATTATTGTCTTTTAAAAAATGAGAGCTCTAAGGGTATGGGGTAATAGTGTGTGTGTGTGTGTGTGTGTGTGTGTGTGTGTGTGTGTGTGTGTGTGTGTTAAACAAAGAAGGCTGGTTTGTTTAAATTTAAGTTTGCATTTAATTTTTTTGTTATAGAAATAAAATAATAATTTTATTTGTTCAAGAGGTCTACAAAATCATATAACCAAGATATTGTTTAATGTTAAATTCATAAATTCATAACAGGTAATGGAGGGGAAAAGAATATTTGTTTGTGACGAAAGAATAAGAAATATAATAATTAATGAATAAAACTTAATTCATGGGAAACAAATAAAGTTTTCTTTATTTCGAACAACCATAATCTGTTCTCCTGTGTTCGCCGAAAAGAATCTGGCCCACTGGTAAGTAGCAATTTTTTCATATGTAGTTGGCAGACATAAAGATGGCGTCTAAATAAATAGACGTAAACAAGTGATTATGTGCAGACAGATAGAAAATAAATAATCCTAAAAATTATAGTTACATTGACAACCCGAACAGTGACATTTTAAAGTGTTATAAAAATTAGAGTTACATTGGCGCTTCCAAACTTAGGGACGTTTATATAGAAATATTTTATATAAATGTAGGCCTACTTGGGAGAACAGAATGGCTGTTTAAGGTAACTAAAAAATGTGTAAACATAAGTAGTAAGGTTATAATATGATTGATAGATGTGTATTATAGATAAGTAAAAAATCAAATAATTTAAACAAATGGATAATAACGAGATTGTAGTTGAAATGAGCGAGTCGGCTGGTGTGGGGGAACCAGGGGTTCATTCAACCCCAGTAAATCGGTCCAAAGAATACAGCTTGACTGAGTCAGCTATAGATGGCTCGAATACTCATCAACTCCAACCTCAACGAAATGTAATAACAAATTTGATGATGACATGATGAGTATTTTACTAAATCAATTTAATGAAATAAAGAGTCGTTTTGATAGTAGTGATGAAAAATTTGATAAAATAGATCGTCGTTTTGACGTTCAAAATAGTAATTTTAATGATACATTCAATGAACAGAATAATGAGATAAAGTTGATGAGAGATGAAATTAAACAACAGAATTTTGATTTTAATAAACACATTAAGGAAATTGATGCACGTTGTACTAATATTAAAGAACAAATATTAGAATCAGTAAACCATAAGTTTGATGAACAAATCAATGAATTAACAAAAAATGTTGAAAGTAAAATAAATAATGTAAACGAACAAATGACAGATCAAATTAAAATTCAAGTTAAAGAACAGAGTATAGAGATAGAAAGTAAGTGTATTAATAAAATTAATGAAAATAATGATGACATAAAAATTAAGATAGTGGAGATAGAGAATGTGTGTAAACAATCAATACAAGAGATTGTGCGGGTTATGAATAAACATAACCTTCATTACGAAAATAAATATAATAAAATTAGCATAATAGAACAAGATATAGTAGAGATTCAAGACGAATTACATGTGGCAGTGAGCCAAAATTTAAATAATGTTGCGGAGCGAATATTACATACTCGCGAAGCAAAAGATGACAACTTGAACAATTTTGTTGTGATACCTGGAGAGTACACCCGATGCAGTTCTTGAGTAGGGTAAGGGAATTTAACCGGTTTAATAGCAGTAGTTGGGAGGTAAAGTTATTAAAGATTTTAAAATGTTTTAAGGGCAGTTCTGAAATATGGGCTGAAGTACATAGAACCGAGTGGGGTAGTTATGAGAATTTTGAGGCAGCATTCCGAAACAAATATTGGTCTGAAGAGGACCAGGAAATATTACGTAGTAGAATCATGGGTACAGGGAATTTTGGGGGACATAACAGCAACAAAACCATATACGTAATGAAGATATTTAACGAGGCGAAATACCTAGAACCGCCATTGCCGTTTCGATCGTTTGTCAGACATATTAGTAAGCACCTGCCTAGGGAGGTACAAATTACCTTGATGACTAGAGAGGTAACGGATATAAATGAGTTGAAAAATATATTAGACGTATTTCAGAACATTAGGGACCGTGAAGTAGGTAGGCGTCCCAACCAATCAGGTATGAACAATAGCAGTCATTATACGCCACAAAGAGGGTCATCACAAGGGCATGCATATAATAAACAAGAAAGTCGTAGTCGAGATGGGGGATGGAAATGTACGGGATGCTCGGGAGAGAATTACTTTGGTAGAGATTTTTGTTTCAGGTGTACAAAACCAAGGCCGAGTCAGCAGGTCAGAAATACGTCGTCACATAACAACATATAGCAGCGGGCTGGAGATGACCGCGGGGGAACATCGAGGAACAATGGAGTTCATAACCAGCATGAGAAAGGGTACAGGCAGAGCAGTACCACCGCCAGAACGGAAAACAGGCCGACAATGGAAGCAAGGACCCCACCATTGTCCACGGGGAACAGGGTCCAGGTAACCGACGAATATCATAATAGTGTGATACAAATGGATATGACGAAGAAGTTGCTGGAAGAAGAGGACACGAAAGTTATGGAAACCAAAACCAGATTGACGGAGGTAATCGTCACCATAGAAGGTAAGAATTTTAAAACCTTAATCGATACAGGAAGTGAAATATCAGTAGTTTCAGAAAATGTAATGGGAGAATTAAAAGAAATAAATAAAAATATACCATCACTGCCAGTTGCGGGCGTAACAGTAGTGGGGGTAACCGGAGTACGGAGTAAAAGAGTTACTAAACAAGTACAGTTGAATATATTCCTTAATGAAACTGAATTTGAGAATACCTTTCTAGTAGTTTACTAGACTGAGACTAGACTGAGTTTAGATGTAATCTTACGAAATGACTTTTTGGAGAGAAATGGGGCAGTAATAGATTTTAATAAACGGATAGTAGAATTTAATAGTGGGAGTGAACCAGTCAGGGTTAATTTTAAGAGGGTGTTAGATGAAGTTAGAGTTACGGGGGGTAAAAATGATACAAACGCGGGTAGGTGATGGAGATATAGAAACCAAAGTGAATATATGTCGAGAGAGTGAGATTGTAGAAAGCGTGGAGGGAGAGATGCATATGTGAATTATGAGAGAGTATGGGAAAATAGTGCGGATAAATTTTTTAATGAGGGTGGAGTTGTAGGGAGTCCCCAATGACAGGAGTTGTGGAGCGTTTTAGAGATGTGTTTGCGAAGTTGCCTGGAAAAGCTAGGGACTATGTATGTGAGCTGAAGGTTCGGGAACACTCACCCTACATGCAAAGGAGTTATCCAGTGCTATTTTCAAAGAGGAGAGCAGTGCAAGAGGAGTTGGATAGAATGATGTAGGGAGACATTATTGAGAGATCGATATCGCCTTACTCGAACCCATTAGTGGTAGTAATAAAGAAGGATGGAAAGGTAAGATTATGTTTAGATGCTAGAAAAATAAATCAGATTATTATACCTGACCGGGAGTCACCGGAACCTTTAAATGAGATTTTTCAGAAATTTAGTGGGGTCAAGTACATGACATCTTTGGATTTAACAGCAGGATACTGTCAGGTGCCGCTAGCAGCAGAGAGTCGAAGATATACTGCATTTCTCTTCAATGGTAAGAATTATCAGTTCCAAGCGTTTGCCATTTGGGCTAAACACTAGTGTAGCGAGCTTTATAAAATGTTTAGATATGATATTACAACCTAAGGACTTAAATTTTTTGACTGGATACGTTGATGACATATTAATAGCGTCAAGAACATTCGCGGAACATTTAGAACATACTGAATATGTATTAGGTAAATTGCAGAAAGGGGGTTTAACAGTTAATTGGGAGAAGTCGAAGTTTCTACAAACTGAAATACATTTTTTGGGTTTTATTATAACTCCAGAGGGAATTCTAGCTAACCCTGATAAAGTAGAAGCTATAAAGTGCTTTCCAGAACCTAAGAATATTAAACAGCTACAAAGTTTTTTGGGTCTGTGTAATTTCTATAGAAAATTCCAGAAAAATTACGCAGATGACATCAAGGTTAAGTGCCGTACTACAGAAAAACAAACAATGGAAATGGGGAGAAAAGGAAATGGATGCATTCGAGGAAATAAAGAAAAAATTTTCAAATATAATAATGATGAATCACCCTGATTTCTTGAAAACCTTTTATTTACAGACTGACGCCAGTAACGTCACCCTGGGAGCGGAGTTGTATCAGGAGGATAGCGACAAGGAGCACCACATGTTAATAAATATTACTATTATGTGCAGACAGATAGAAAATAAATAATCCTAAAAATTATAGTTACACTGACGACCCGAACAGTGACATTTTAAAGTGTTATAAAAATTAGAATTACAAACTTCAAAAAACTGATGAACTTGCCAATTATTCCATACGCTCGAATGAAAATGTTTACATAACATCACTTCACGAAGTTTCAAACTAATTATTTTACCTAAGATCCATTAAAAGACACCGATGTAATTACTATTAGTTACTTTATTAGTAATTAGTATTATAATACATTAAGAATTCCAAACTATAACCTAAATGTTGACAGAGTCTGTAGTGCAAAATGTAAACACAAAATTTTAAAATTGCATTGAGTCAGTAACTGAACCTCAACATAAACTTTTATTGCTAGAAGGTATAAAGTAGTAAGTCTTAAACAATTATAGTTTTTGTATGTAATATGTGTGTAATATATATACCTATAATTTAACATAAAAATTTCTAAAACTACAATAAATAATTGTAGAAATGTTTATTTCCTAATAACACTTATATAAAAAATGATATAAAAACATAAGACGAATTATTAGGAAAATATTAGGCCACGAAAAACTTCAGGTTTGAAATTAAGAAGTAATGATGAAATATATCAAAGTATAACAGAAACAATGAGAAAAAGAAGACTATTATTTTTTGGACATTTATATAGAATGGACAACAACAGGTTGACAAAGCAATCTTCAAATATCTGTGGGGGAAGAAGTCAACATCAAGTTGGATTAAAGAAGTCCAAAAGGATTTAGAAAAAAATAATATACACGCAGAAGAAGCAATTGAAGGAGAAGTTTTTCGGGCAAAAGTGTTAAAAATGGAGGGAGTCCAGGGTAGGAAAGAGAAAAACTCAGGTTCAAAGTGGACTGAAGACAGGAAGAAGAGACACAGTGAAAAGATGAAAGAGTATTGGAAAAAAAAGGAAAGAACAAAGAGTAAAGAATTGAAATTGGCATGTGTCCCTAGATGGTCGATATGGAAAAAAAAACATAAGCATAACCAACTTTAATGCTGATAGCAAAACGTAAACATGCAAACACTGCTATTTCAATATCATGTCAATGCTAAAAAGAAAATACCACTATCTAATGGTTGAATTGTAAACTACAAATATTTGTTTTGCATCTGACACGGCCCTTAGAATTGATTCCTGTAAAAACAGCGGCAATTTTAAATGACATGTGTTACATTGGACAATGGTCCTCAAAGAGTTAACATTAATAAAATCAGTAAAAAATATCATTGTTGAAACGATTTTTGTTGGAACAAAAATAACTGTAGCATAAACATGCACCATACTAACATAAAAAACCTGGTGTGTGCTTAGTATGTACCATTAGTACATGCTTTTCAATATTCTGGTGATACAAATGTTTAATCAAAATGTTTCAATATTTGAGAACATAGAATGAGCCAGCATTTGTGTCTTTCAACCCACCACTCAATGCAATGTTCATGTTGCTCTCTTACCATAGCAACTGACAAATGTTGCCAGTATGTATTATAAAACACTCCTTGTTTTCAATGCCCACTGTATCTCATTTCTTAATTAGTAGATTTCAGGGTTAACTAAAACACAAATTAAAGCTGTCAAAAAGAGAACAAACGCTGTGGCTGTTTCATATCTGTTGAATATTTACAATTTCTGCTGTCAACAAATCTGTCAGACTGTATAAACAGCCACTTCATTGCTCACAAGACTGTGTGCAATGGTTTTGTTAACACAACTTGGCAACACAGCAATTGCACTACTTCAGTCAAGCTGTTAATGGTCATCTGTCTATATGGGAAAACAAACTACTGTTGTACTCATGATACTGCACATCTCCTGTTACTACTTACCCTATTATACCCATTATCACCTTCAGGTGCATAATTGTCTTGAATAGCTGCATCACAAGGCATAAATGGACGAAACATTTCTTCACGTCCTTTCTTATTATTGCAACTGTTATAGTAGGAACAGTTTTTGTTACTTCACTCTGAAAATCTGCACAAACATTCAACTGAAAACAAAACAAAACAAACCACAATCAGTATCCTAATACTAATAGCGATTTAATAAGCATAAAATTCAAAATTATACGAATAACCAAATATACAAATACAAACCAAATAATTATAAAATACAAATATACAAATAATTAAACTGTTTAATACTCCCTCGTTATTTTATGGTGGCCAGCAACCTTGGTGAAATAACATGCACAGAGCCCTGTTTTTTGTCAGTGCAACCCTACATCTCATCGAGTGTGTTAAGTGTTGATGTGATTCCGAAACATTTACTGTGAAACATACACCTTTATCTGATTTAACTGTTAAGTCTGTATTGTTGTTAAATCACATTTCAAATTGCATTTAATAGTGTCTGTGGGTCTTTTCTGATATTGTAATTTGTTAACTAATATTTCATTTGCTTAAAAAAATTGACGCTTTTTATAGTATAATTTTATTTAAATAAATCATCAGGAAAAATGTGTCATTCAGTAACAAAGTCAAAGTTCAGCAAAAAAGACTGTTCGGGAAGTGATTTCTAATATGTGTAAGTTTATGGAACGGAGAAAAAGATGGAACAAGTGTTTCACTAAAACAGGTTCAAAAGTGATTAGCATGAGCAACAGGAGTTTCTGAAAGAACAAAAGAGATGGGTACGGGTAACAATAGAAAATGGACAGTCACCGCATTTTACAACACCACGTAAGAAAGGAGAGGAAGACAAAATCTAATATTGATGATTTTGATAAATGTGTAGTAAAAAGAACAACTTTTATAATTTTATGAAATTGTATACACAGAAGAGATGTACACATCTCATGCAGTAAAAAAAAGTTGTGATACGACAAAAGTGGTGAAGGAGTGGTGGTGGGATCAGATTTATAACTCTGTTCACACAGATACAGATAAAAGATTCATCGATGGTGAGTTACTGGGTTTTAAATAGGGGTAGAAAACAATTGATTTTCATAAGTATATATACAGTAGAGGTTTCGAGAAATGGCTAATTGAAAACTAATTCCAGGGTTACCAGAAAAATGTTAATTTTCGACAATGTACCTTACCACAATTACCAATCTGAAAAATGTACCATATCAAAATTCTTCAAAAAGTGACTTAATTCAGTGGCTGTCTAATAACAAAATTCCTTTTACACCTAAATACTTTTAATGTAAGAGCTATATAACTTAGTAAAAATGAATAAACCTTACACAATCACTATAAAATAGATGGTATTCTATGAAATAACAGCCATACCGTTACAAATGTCTGCCTCCATATCACCCTGACCTAAAGCACGTGAACTTAGTTGGGCTCAATTTAAAACACTCAGTTACAAAAAACTCAGTCCTATGACAACAGAAACATTTTTCAGTACAAAATAATAAATAAGGCATTTTATATATGACATTTTATATAAATTTATCATTTGTATGCACAGTTATGCATATTTTATCCATGTTTTACGTTTACACCATATTTTAGCAGTATTTGCATATAAGTATGTTTTTGGTCATTTTCAATTATTTCTTATGTTTCACTATTTCCTTTATTATTACAGATTTGTTACTTGATTTGTAATAGTGAGTTATCTATTATTTACATTCTATAATAAATAACATTTTGGTATTACCGATTATAAAAAAAATTTGATAAAATCTTTAGTAAAACTGAATTAAAATTTCAAGGCATTTTTGAATGAAATCAGGAAATTTCAACGTGTAAAATCCGAATTCTTACTAAGTAATTCTGAATAGTAACGGCTATAGAAATAGAAAAACAGACATTTCTGAAATCGAAGTTTAGGGCTGACCACGTTGAGCTCCCCACTACCGCCCACTTTTTGCACAGCAATGAACCAGCCACCATAAAGTAATACGATTGTACTCTGCAACTTCTTACAAGATTATTCATGTACTCAAAGAATTGTGGTAGCAGTAGCATATAGAAAGAATTGTGGAATTTTTTTTCCTGGAATACTAATTGATCATAATTTTTCTGTCACAATTTCTAACATAATTTAACAACTTTTTGTTTCGACATCTTTTCATCACAGTATACTGTTAGAATTCAATTCAATTAGTTCACCAAACATTCAATATAAGAAAAAAAACATTAAAACAATAATAACAAACATTTTAAATGTGTCTGATTAAGTAATTTATCTCATGCAGTATTATCATTATAAATGATTTTACAGAGTTCTTTAACAAAGTTACAAAAATTATTTATTGAAGTGTAACAAGCAAACACCAATAAGTTTTTATGGAATGAAATAAATAGGCTTTAAGATATCATAAAGAGGACAGCATATTCTAAGTATTAATTCTTGTCATTTTTTTTTTTTTTGTAAGGTATCGCTGTGTAATGTTAACTAACATCTCACCTCACATAAATGACATAACTAATGAATTTGCAATTCACTTTTAATATCAGCAATGAACAGTGCACTTTGCTAGTTTAAACAACTAGTTTACACCAGTGGCAGCTAGTGTTATGGTTGCAGCGTTGCACAACCACCAATACAGAATAACCAGACTATAAAATAATATACCCAAAAACATTAAGCAGTTAAAAGTGTCATCAATTTCAAATTGAAAGTGTATTAGATTCTATGCAATGTGCACTTATGGTGTGCAGGCTGGTGGTTGTCGGCTGCTTACAACTTCAACAGTAAATGACAGAGCTTACTACACAAACATTATTGGAGGACATGCATTACTGTTGACAATTGTCCTATGTTCCATACGTGAGCTTGGTGGTTGCAAAGCTTCCACAACGCGTTCTTAGCTGTGTCATGAAATCAGCACAGCTTCTTGATTTGTAAGGTTTGTCATTTTTATTGTTTAAATTGGTTAAAAGTAAACATTATCTGTTGTTTGAGGATACAAAATTATAGTAATATTTTTGTATAACTGATTATGATAGTTTAATGTCTTTTAACCCCTCCCTCAACCACTCCACTAACTACTGCAACCACCAAAATTTTGAACCACCACCCTCGGCATCAGTGGCATAACTATGGGGGGGGGGGGGGGGTAAATCTAAAAACATTCAGCTATTCAAAAATGTCAGCAAATTTCAGCATACAGTGTAAAATCAGCATGTGTTTCTCAGTACTTTTTTTAATGCTATTCATTTAGAGTTCAAAATACGAGTACATAGTCATGTGTCAAACAAAAATTAACATGATGGTAAGATAGTTACAATTTAAAGTAATTTTAGAGTAATAGTATGAATCTACATAATGTGATATGAGTTTTGTATCATACTCAAGGTCACAAAACCATTCTACAATCACAAGACAACGAAAACAATTTCAACTGAAGTAAATTCAACAGTCTTGGCACAAATTTTGCAGAAATGAGTCATGTTCAAATCATCAGACAAAACACGTTGAACTGTCCTGTATGTTGAACTGTTCTACTATCTCACAAACAATGCGGATTGTTTGCCTATGATAGGCAAGGATATCCTCATGAACTTTTGCTATGTTTCCAATGTTATGCTAGTTGATGGTTGTCTGGAACGTCCATTGTCATCAACATCATTGATCATAGTTCATCCATCCTTGAAGCGTTTGTATCCATGAAAAGGTATTGTTTTGGCTCATGGCATTATCTTCAAAGGTTTTGTTGTAGTATACAATGGGTTTCTGCAGCAATTTACGTTAAGTTTGAAACAAAATTTGATGCAGATTCTGTGCTCATTAAAATCCTTCATATCAGTGAAGAAAATTGCTGAATCAGTGGCCCATAGCTTGACTAGGTTGGACTCCACATTTTCTTAAGGACAAGTGAGAAATTTAGGGTTCTTCCCATATAATTTTATAAATTCTTAGCACTTCAAAGTTTTTGAGTCAACTAATGTGAAGTATAAGGGTTGAAAAAATATGGAAAAGTGCTGATTCCAAAATATGAGGATTAAGCCCATATTTATGCATACTGCTGGTTAAACAAGTGTTTCTCCACACAGTTTCTTAGTATTAATGAAAAAAGGCGTGTAACGGGTGTTACTGGATTTGGAAGGTGCACTTGAGGTGCATGGAAATAACTTTAAATCTCTGTGAGTTTAAAGGAAAATCTGTATCTAACAAATATAAGCTGTTCTACAGACTATGACAATAAAGAGCACATGTGTAGGATTTTGAAATCTTTTATACTTTTCACACAAAAAAATAAAACCGTGTATTACGGGTGTTACGCCATTGGTAACACATTGGGTTTTTTGGGGTATTTTATGAATAATAACTTTAAGTTATTATGATTTAAAATAACAACAAGAGGTTATATTAAGTTTTTATTTTAATAATTGCTCACAAAAACAGAACTTTTATGATAAACATTGGTTTTTAATGTTACTTTACTACACATAATAACAACGACCTTAGAGCTATAATTAAAAAAGCTAAGATAGTTATTTAAGTATTATTATTGGTTGTACAAGGACTAGACCTTAAAGTAAAAAGACCTCTAACCACTTTTACAAAAAAAAAAAAAAAAAATATTAGGCTCTTTTCAACCGTTAACATAAAAGAATAAAACCCGCTCAGTTTACAATTGCACAACTTATTGCACTAAACCTAATACGTTAATTATTTCATTATATATAAACTCTAGAACATAAAACCTAAAGATAGTTTAAATGTCAGAAACATTTCAAATATTTATTTTTCACAGATGTTAATTTTAAATGGAAATTCATACAGAATGGTCAAAAGTCCTTTTGGCTTTACAATAGGGTTCTGCAATTTCCCTTGAATGTTTTTAAATTTGACATCTTTTACATCATGAGTATCAGCAATAAATAAAGTTTTTGAATGTTCTTGAGACCTTAAAAACATTACTGATACAAGACCTTCATCATCTACACTACTTTGACAAGTCTTCAAGTTCCTCTGACAGAGTCCTTGCCCCCACTCGTTTTATTTTATCTTTGAACTCTTGAACTCTAAACCGATCTCACAAGCAAGCTTTTTAATAAGTGCATTCTTTTTACTTGGGCTGTCGGGAAGAGCCTTTTCGAGCCTGTTCACAGCTTTCCCAAAGGACTGTTTGTATTTGTATCTTCAAATAGGATAACTTGTGTTGTTGACACACTTGCTTGTTTCTTTCTTTCTCTGCATCTTTTTACATGATTGTTATCCTTTCACAGTTTTTTTCTTTTAGCTGACAATTTGTGCTTATTCATCGCTTCTCTTCTTTTTTTATCCCTTTTTCTTTCATTTTCAAGGTGTTGCTGCCACTTCTCAGTATCCGCCTTCAGCCTTTCACGATAACGCTTCATGTAAACATTCTTTTTGACTGGAGCCATTTTGTATCTAAAAAGACAAATTAAACAAAGCCTTAGCCTAGAATAGGTTAATTTTAGGCCTCATTTGAGTATAGCCCTACATATGATAAGACATGGAATTATAAGTTAATCTAAAACTAACCTAATGTAAATTGACCAAGAATCACTCACTTAAACATATTAAACTTCTAAAAACATTTATTTAAATTAAGTTTTTAATTATTGGGTGAAGTAAACAAAAGGTCCTTTACTTATACTTGACCTTTGAAAAGGAAAAATATATATCAATCTAAAGGTAATGTGGTGTGAGTGATGAATTGTAATACCCGTTACTTATTTTATGTTAACACCCGTTATGCAAATTACTAATTTAATTTTAGGAATTAATTAAAAATAATGTATGCATAATTTTGAGCATAAACATAACCTTACTTTCACAGCTGGACAAGTGTGAAAGTATTATTGTTCAGCTGTATTATAAACTTTTTGCTTAAAAAGTGTAACGGGTGTTACACAATGAACCACTTTAGTATAGTAGTGTATTTAAAGAAAATATAAATTTCTTACCTTAAATGATGCTGGACTGTTAAAATAAAATCTTCAGGCAATCTGATCCAACTGTTAACATTAATAAAATCACCTGTTTGGATTATTAAAACAGTGTTATCAACTTTATACAAAAATTGACCTTAACAGGGAAGCCAAGTCAACACTAATACAAAGCATTTAAAAAATATATCAAAATTAACAAAAATATGTTGTCTGATTATTGAAATATAACTTATTAACTTGGCTTAGAACATAATAACTAGTGTTTTAATTAAAATCTAAATTATCACCATAAGGTTTACTTTAAAATGGAATCCCTGAATAAATCTCATGTCATTAGGAATCATTTTAATTCTCAATCTGTATTCTATTAAGATCTTGTGATTAAGTCTTTTGAAGATATTTTGAAAAATCTAGTTTTATTACCCTTTCACACTACAAGAATGTTTTAAGGAACATATTGTTTGTATTAAAGTATGTTATTTTCTATGTAAAATACAGCAATAAATTCTTCATTCACATTTTTCCAAACTGGATACAACAAACTGCTAGTTTACCTGTGCAAAACTGACGGTTCAAACCATAGATATTAGACTAGCGGAGTCATGATGTATACACAATCCTGTAAGGGGATGTATGTCTGGGCGAAATATATAAATGTACATTAATAGGCTCTACCTTCGTTTTCTGGCACGTGCATAACTGCTTTTCTAATGCTGTAAATACACTCATTATTTACCAAATATTGAGTGATTGTCATGATTAAGAAAAGTCCTTGCTTTATTAAGTAACACATGTTGTAAGATATAACAACATAGGCTATAACAACTTATAAGATACAAGTTGTTTTATTTCTACAACTTATAAACTTTATTTTAACTTGCTTAGAAATAGACCTATGTTAAGTGATTCTAGAATTTTGCTGATTTTTTTGAATAGCTGATTTTTTTTAGACTAACCCCCCTTCCCGTAGTTATGCCACTGATGCTGTGTATACTTGTTGTTTAAACTAGCAAAGCGCACTACTCATTGCTGTTATTAAAAAAGAATTGCAAATTCATTAGTTATGACATTTACCTGAAAGGTTAGTTAATATTACACAGTGATACCTTACAAGAAAAAAGTGACAAGAATGAATACTTAAAATATACTGTGATCTCTATGATATCTTGTATTTATTTCATTTTTTAAAAGCCCATCGAAGTTTCCTTGATATACTTAAATAATTATTTTTTGTAACATTGTTACAGAACTATAAAATCATTTAACACCTCCCAAAACATCTTCTGAAAATGGGATAAAAAACTGTCAATCCACTGGAAAAAGTGTGTGGATATTAATGAAACTGAGGAGAAATGGGATATTTATAATTTGTAAATAAGTAAATTAATCAATTTGTTTACAAAAAATTCCAGTTTATATTTGACTGACCCTTGTATAATTGAATTCACATTGATACCGTAAAACACCTATCTATGTCACTCTACCTTATTGGTTTCTTTATCCTCCATGCCTTGCTTTCACACGATTTATTTGACTCAATCATCACACATAGCAACTACATAATCATTGCAAAACTGAACACGAATTATGAAATATTATTAAATTACATTGTATACTACACACATATAATAATTACAAAAATAATTACTTTTCTTACTCTAGTATTATAATTTCTGCTCCTGATTCACATTCACAGAAAATTTGTTCTATAACATCAAACACATTAATTAATACTGAGTCTCTAATGTACAACACATGACACAATTTCATCACTGGTAAAATGTAAATATTAGTGTATTTACCTTTTGAGAACAAGGTATGTTTGAATGCTTCATGAATTGGATGAAATAACTGTATAGCATGACCAAACACTATCGCAAAATATAAATCGCTATATTATAATCAAACATACAAGCAATTTGCTAAACACAGCAAATATAGTTTTGAATCCCCTTCCTCTTCCAGCACCCATCCACTCCACTACCCCACATTCACATAGCAACAAAATATGAGTTCAGTCATTGCTGACTTCAGCAAATAACATTTGTGTGCATGTTATGCATGATGTACATTTTCAACACAATTTCTTCTTTGAATTTTAAGTAACATGTTTTTAAGTTTAATGCCGAACCAGACGCTATTTTGTAATTGAAGACAAAGCTTTTTGATTCATTCACACTTGAGAAAAAACATTTAATTATTAAGACTGGACAGCCTGGACCATCGTTGAAATACCTTGACTTCAAAAATTACAGAAAAAAAAATCCTACATTTTATGGTTTCTAACTGTGACTGCTACAACTGATTTTGCAAAAGTGAAAATTTGTTAAAATTGTTATGATGGACATGTTTTTTACTTTGTAAATATGGCAAAAATGTTCAAGTCTCGAATTATTTTATAATTGGACAGATTATGCATTACTAGAACAAGCACCAAAATATTTTTCTGTATTTGCTTTCAAAGTTCATGTGATATTAAACACCATACTTCCATTTCCTTATGGAACATGGAAGTAAAATTGCACATTATATGAATATCTAAAATAATTTTACCATTTATATTTTACAAATTTATAGTTTTTACATTATTAAAATATATTAGTTCTAGTGTTTGCCTTGAAGAACACGACACTTATATGTTTTTATGACATGGCACTTGGTCTAGTGATGCATAACACCAATTTAAGTGGCCTTACTAAATAAGCTTGACTCATGACAAATCTTAGTCAAGGAGATACATGTACTGTGGACTTAAATAACAAATTTTAATCTTTTACAACTTTGTGATCTCATGTTAGCAGAACATCTTGAAACTGCCAGTTTTTACAGTGACATCGTGTGATATTAAGAATGATTTCTGTTATTAGTGACATTTTAAATGCATCTATTTTGAAGGAAATGTAAGAAACTGATTTTGTGGTAGCCAAGTTAGAAGGTATATGTCTGATATTAAGATATGCCATTCTGAGGTACAGTAGAGTCTCGTTTATCCAACCTTCGCTTATCCGACATTCCGTATTATCCGACGTCCCACCGCAAAAAAAAACAACAAAAACCGCATTAATCGGCAACAAGAACTGCAAATTGTGAGCGTGAGCATAGTCTATTTTTTGTTGCTCCCGACTCTACCGCAGCTAATTAGTTACCCCGACTGTACAGTCTACTACAATGCTATTCAAACAATCTGCGTCTTCTGACAGTTCTCCTTGCGTGTTTACAAGAAGTAGTTGCTATGGTAACTCGGACAAGACTCCGAGGTGAGCCAATCACCGGCAAGCGCGCTTTCCCTCCCCCTTTCTCCTCAGTCAACAGTCCCACACTGACCAATCAGCGCTCCCGCAGCTGTGCCGAGCATCACGTGCTTCTTAGCTGTCAGAGACGCAGATTGTTTTAATAGCACTGTACATGGCTCCGTTAACATAGAATCTGGAGAGGGAAAGCGTAGCAGCACTGCCACTGCCAGTTGCGTGGGGGTTGAGTACATTCCCCTACGCTGCTTGACGTTTGTACAGTCAAAGTAAAACTATTCATACGTGACTAGATAATTTACTCGTGCAAAAATTAAAGTTAGAGCATTATAATACTTAAACTGTACGCATATGGTGTCAAAATTGTTATTCTACACTGTTTCAAAAATTATTAAATTACTTTGACCATAAACATACACAATATGAGCAATAAACTCCACAATTTCAATTAGGTATTGACCTGTAAACCATAACTAGGTGTGTCTCTGTTGTTGATCAACATAAATGGATTATTGTTACTTCAGTTTGGAGCTTAATATGTCAATAAGGCTATTCAATGTTTAATTTTTTTGTACTCTTCATACATGTATAAATTTATGTTACTTTTGCTCATGATTTTTTTGAATTACAACATGAATCGTTAGCTGGTAGAGAAAGGTTTTGCTATTACAAATAGTAGTTCTATAAACGAGTGAAATTATGTGGAACAAGTGAATTTAATTTCTATTCAATTAGCAAGTTTCTAACGTGATATTGTGTGTACCACGTTATAAACATGATATCACATTATAAACAGACTTGGGAAAGATCATAATAATTGTTAACTGATCAAAGTTAAAGTTACTGTCCAAACAAACTAACTAAGTTAAAGTTACAGTTAATAGTTACAAAAACTAACTGATTAAAGTTAAAACAAAATTAACTGATTAAAAGTTAAACCATTTTTGGTTTTTGCTTTTTACTTCCATATTCCTTAAGGAAATGGAAGTATGGTGATGGCAAAAAAATCGTGTTCGAGATTATTGTAGATTCTGATTGTACTACACTCAAAACATGAAAAAAAGTCGTTTTCCGAAAAGTGTCTGTGTGTAGATTTTTTTTCTATGGCAAACGATAACTGCCGCAAATTCAAACAGAATCAAATAATTTTTTGCATTCAGCCCTGATTTGTAGAGTACTCACAACCTATTGTTTTTGGTGAAGATCGGTTGAGGGAAAGGGGTAGTTTACCTGCAACGGTTTTTTTTTATCAAGGGAAATTTTTTTTTTGGCAAACGATAACAGCCGCAAATTCAAACAGAATCAAATAATGTTTCGCATACAGCCCTGAATTGTAGAGTTCTCAAGACCTATTGTTTTTGGTGAAGATCGGTTAAGGGAAAGGGGTAGTTTGCCTGTAACGTTTTATGTTTTAACAAGGGTATTTTCTATGGCAAACGATAACAGCTGCAAATTCAAACAGAATCAAATGATTTTTGAATACAGCCCTGATTTATAGAGTACTTAAGACCTATTGTTTTTGGTGAAGATCGGTTAAGGGAAAGGGGTAGTTTACCTGCAGCGTTTTTTTATCAAGGGTATTTTCTATGGCAAACGATAACAGCCGCAAATTCAAACAGAATCAAATAATTTTTTGCATACAGCCGTGATTTGTAGAGTACTCAAGACCTATTGTTTTTTGTGAAGATCGGTTGAGGGGAAGGGGTAGTTTACCTGCAACGTTTTTTATCAAGCGTATTTTCTATGGCAAACGATAACTGCCGCAAATTCAAACAGAATCAAATAATTTTTTGCATACGTCACTGAATTGTAGAGGACTCGAGGCCTTTCGATTTTGGTGAAGATCAGTTAAGGGAAAGGGGTAGTTTACCTGCAACCTTTTACGTTTTAACAAGAGTAAAGTACTTGAAAATTCATTTAAACTTTTTCAAACAATGGTAATTGTTAAAATAAAATAATTTTGTTGCCAGGCAATAAAATTATAATTTTTTCATTTTAATGTAAATCTGTACATAGTATAAAGTAAAGTCGGTCCGTTTTCTCTCTGTGTTTGAAATCGCTAATCTCAGGAAGTACTGAACGGATTTTATTCAAGTTTTCGCCAATAGATAGAGTGTCTATCGAGGAACATTTATGTGTATAATTAATACATATATGTTGTACATTAGCTTAGCTATCACGGTTTATGTCAAGTAAGTGGTATAGTTTACATCTTATATATAAAAATGAATGTTTCTTTGTTTGTCCCGTATGCGTTCCTATACCATTCATCCGATTGCGATGAAACTTCGGTGAGTTGTTGTGCGCACATCCGCGAAGGTTTCTTCCACATCTCCTCCTAAACCACTGTACCGATTTCAACCAAACTTGGCACAAATATTTTACGCAACGGGAGAACCAACATAGGATAGGTGTTTTTTCGATGGGGTCCTTTTGGGGGTTCTTTGGGGTCTTCCACATCGCCTCCTAAACCACTGGACCGATTTCAACCAAACTTGGCACAAATATTTTACGCAAAGGGAGAACCAACATAGGCCAAGTGTTTTTTTCGATACGATCCTTTGGGAGGTCCTTTGGGGTCTTCCACATCTCCACCTAAACCATTGGACCGATTTCAACCAAACTTGGCACAAATATTTTACGCAACGGGAGAACCAACATACGACAGGTGTTTTTTTCGATACGATCCTCTGGGGGGTCCTTTGCGGTCTTAAAATACTATTAGATCTGGTTACTATGGCAACCCAATAGAATAGCTTCTGTTCTAAATATATTATCGCATTAAATTGAAGACCACGCGAACGAAGTTGTGGGCAACAGCTATTTACTTTTAAGAAGCCTACTTTAATTAAACTTTATTAATTAAACTAACATTTTCATTACGTACAACGTGAAACTCAGTAGCGAAGCACGGGTATTCTGCTAGTCATGTATAAGAGAAAATATATCGTGCGTGGCAGGCAAGCATATCTCAGTTATGTACTGTTTACGTTTCCATTTTATTATTATCACTACCGCAATAAAAAGGCAGGGAAGACACACACACACACACACACACACACACACACACAATTCGCGTTATTTCTGGCCTCATTCATGTTTATTTTCTTACATTTGCACGGTTTTTAAATGGAAAGTGCCGAACCCATACCAACATAACGCACGCATGCCGAAAAAGTGTCCAGCGTGGATAGCGATTTGCTTCCTGTGGATCGCTGGGCAGTGTAACTGCACGTGTTTACAGAGGAACGATTCATAGACGGACTTTTCGTCTTTAGGGAATGAACCCTCTGCAAGATGCTGAGGGTCCATGAGTGACTTCGGAGCGCTCCTTCTTTTCCGCGTGTTTGTTCTGTGAAACGTACACTGTAGATTCGCACATTTATTCTAAGCAACCTTAGGAAATGTTGAAAATTTTTGTCCACAGTGAACCCTCATACACACTAAACCTGCTCTGATGTTTTAATTACGGACATCATAATATTAAAACTTTGGAAACTTGAGCACTACTTAATCATTAACTTATACAAGCTATTAATTTTATGCATATTTTTTATATATATGTGTACAACGTTATCGGCAACAAAGAAGTAGTTTTTGTTAAAATTCCTTCCCGGGATATTTGGCCGTAGTCCAATGTTTTCTACAAAACCAGACGTTTCGGCAATGCCATTGACTTCCATCATCAGTGAAAATCGAGTGCGATAACGTGAGGTGGTATATGTTAGTGACCACAGTACTGTGGTTAAGGCTGAAGCAGTAAGTAGAAAGAAGTAGTTTCTATGGTAATATTTCATTTCGAAAATGATTTTAAAAATAAATCTTAGAATATGGAAGTCATGTATGGTTCTCCATACCGATTTTTGTTATATTTTTATTCAGTAAAGTACTTAGATTTTTGAAATAATTAAAATCGGATTAAAATATGTAATTAATGAGTCTATAAGTTCTCACTGTATTATTCTATTTAGTATTTAATTTACAAATATGTGTTCCATAGTAGGAAATAATGAATTACCTGTTACTGATACCTCAGCACGTTATGAACAACAAGATCTAATATTTTACAAAGGACAGGTTGACAAGTCGGTTATTGGGTATTAATAAGTCTGAACAAAGTGGCTAATTTTACAAAGCAATAACGGTATATTGGTAAAGGGTAGGGCGTTATTGTTGTGGATCAGGTAAGTTATTTCTGTCAAAGACAATTTACAAAGGTACTTTCATAATAGTTTTTATGGTAGGATATATAAGAGAAATATTTCAAACAAAATGACTGATTTTGTTCTGTCTCCAACAGAACAGGTTTTACGTACGAAACAACAATGATCAGTATCACTGTGTAAGTCATAATTGTATTTATTTGGAACTCGATGTAAACAATGAAGTAATGACACTTTGCTTTTTACGTTTTCTGTAATTCTCAGTTTGGCTAATGCCCATATACTAATTATTGTGCGTTATTCATTAGTATTAAAGACAGAATTATTATCACTACTGATTCGTGGTTGTGAATTAAATTACCTTTTAATAAATAATGGAAAAAATCTTACCTTGATGAAATTTTTAGATGCGTATCTTGAGAAGTTGCATTCAAGTGTCTTTCAAACAATTGTATCACTAAAACTATAACTTTGTCTTATTTTTTAAAACATAATACCGCGAGAAATAAAAACGCACATGCTAATTTGTACCGGAAAAACATAACATTGTCAATAATTAGTAGAAGAAAAAAATAGTTGGACTATTCACTCAAATTCACTTCTCTCAACACAAATTTTATGTTGTGAAAGCACTGATATAGTTTTCATATTAAGTGGCATTCTATTCTAATTCTTCAACACCAGACATTTCACATCCATCCGATAAATTACTAAAGCATTCACTGTCGTCATCTGTATCAGTGGAAGTGTCAAAAGATTCTTCTCCCCCAACCGATATATTATAATCTTCTCTATTTCGTCTTCCATCAAAGCATCAGTTTCCCAGTATTTATCTTCCTCACTTTTTACATGCTGTATAGCTTTCTTCCAGTCACTTTCTGAAATAGAAGCAATAACATTTTTGATGAGGTTTTTAATATCACCTGCTTTCTGATCGACGTTGAATTTTGCTACTTGTCCCTTAACTATGTTCCATACGTACTCAATGGCATTCAGGTTACAGTGGTATGGAGGTAATCTTATCACTCCGTGCCCTTTTTCTTTAAAAATAGTATCTACTTTATACATTGGTGATGGCTTTCGAAAACGAACTATTTCCAATAATTCACTTTTCGTCATATCTTCTGAAAAACTGACTCCCATTTTTCTTAGCCATTCCTGGATTCCCGCTTTTCGAGAAGCTGTAGTCGGCGGTTTGTTTTCTTGTACACTGTGGTATGGTGCATTGTCCATAACAACTAAAGACTTTTCTGGAAGGTTTGGCAACAGTTTTTCCTTAACCCACCGGGAAAAATTTTCAAAGTTCATCTCGTGGTGGTAGTCTCCACTTGTAGTTTGAGACTTGAACATAAGAAAGGCTTCAGGAATGAAACCTTTCTCCCAACCTGCATGAACAATGATCCAGCGTTGTCCAGTACTATTATTTTTTAAAACTCCACTAGTTGTAGGATCCTGCCAACACTTGTTCACTGTGTAAGTGGGATGGATGAATGTGTCGTCGAGAAAAATAACAGGTCGCTTACTGTCACAGGTGTCATTCCTCCTAATCTTTCGTAGGTATCTTGCTCGCCATGCAACTGTTTCGTTTCTCTCCATCAATATGCTTCTTTTATTTTTACATTTTTTAAATCGGAATCCAAGCTTATGTATAATTCTGCGTAAAGTTTCCTTGCCTCCTTCAAAATGTATGTCACTTTTTAATCCAGAAAGAACCGATTGTAACGTAGGAACCTGCTTTTTAATAGTATAAAAATTCTGTATCGTACGGCGGATTGCACATAAATCAAAATCATCTAAAACAATTTTTCTTGTACTCTGCTGACGTGTCTTTCCAGGAGTGCTCAGTTTTCTACCAGTAGATTTTGACACTTTTATCTCTTTCCGTATCTTACAAATGGCGGTTTCTGACTTTCCTGTTGCAGCTGCTGCTCGCTTTGTCACATAATTTATTGGGTACTTATAACAACCACTGTTCTTTTCTTCATCAAAAAATTCAATAACTCGCCCAACTATTTGGCGTCCTTGACTGCGAATTGTAGGCCTTTGTTTGTTACTTGTCATCTTTCAATTCTACAGTTAATAAATTTTAAAAGTGTGATGTACTCACAATTAGTAAATATAAATTCAAATGAAAAAACTCTGTAACACGAACACGTACAAATATTAATTATCAGTTATTTTCTCTATGTTAGCAGTCTTCATAACAACTTTGTCAAATTTTGTTGCTTCCCTGCTATATACACTTTTTCCTCGAACGAGGCCTTTCGGTTTTGCAACCATTATCAAGTTCTTCCTACAACAACAAGTTGTATCAAGTTTGTTGTAGGAAGAACTTGATAATGGTTGTGAAACCGAAAGGCCTCGTTCGAGGAAAAAGTGTATATAGCAGGGAAGCAACAAAATTTGACAAAGTTCAAATATTAATTATACCGCAGATCAATGCTACGATACTCTCAGTTAGTAAATATAAATTCAAATGACAAACTCTGTAACACGAACACACACACAAATATTAATTATACTGCAGATCAATGATACAATTAGTAAATATAAATACAAATGACAAACTCTGTAACACGAACACGTGCAAATATTAGACCTCACGATATTCACCTCTGGGAGTACATACATTCAAATGACAAACTTTTGAGTATGACTGTAAACTGCTTGGTTGGGTGAGACGCGCTTGTGCATTTGTCTCTGAACTCAGTTAGTTCACATTTTTCCTGCATGTTTTGTTGACTCGGTCAGGTAATACACTATGACTCGTGTCTGTCATTCGCCCCACCCTCACTCACTGACTGTCACAACTCACTACTCTGTGCAGTGCAGTTTATCATTGTATGCGGATCGGTTTATCGTCTGTTACATGCATGTGTTTGTGTGTGTTAATTTGACAAACATTGTTGTGTTGTTTAAAAGTTGAAATTTACACAAGTATGGCGATGAAAAGAAAGAAAGTTGTATCGATGGAACAAAAACTTGAGGCAATCAAGAGACTGGACAAGGGAGAGATAATGCAGAAGGTAGCTGACGAGTTTGGCGTGGGGGGGGGTAACAGTAGGAGACTGGAAAAAAAACGAATAGAAGTAGAAAAATGGTGTGCACCTAGAGTTACGGAGGGTGCATTAAAAGAAAGAAAAACTGAAAAAATGTGACTATGAAAAAGTTAGTGAAGCTTTGTATGTTTGGTTTACACAGTTCAGGGACAAAGGTGTGCCTATTTCAGGGCCTATTTTACAGCAAAAGGCGTTGCATTTTCGTAATGAATTCAATGAAGGGGACCCAGATTTCACAGCAAGTGTCGGTTGGCTCGACCGATGGAAGAAACGCTACGGTATCCGTCAGTTAAGTGACTGTGGTGAAAAACTATCATCGAATTTTGAAGAAATGGAAGCATTCAAGAAAAGATTTCAGGAATTTATTGAAACTGAAAGCCTAACGGTGATCAGATATTTAACTGTGATGAGTCAGGTCTTAATTACAAAATGTTACCTAGTAAGAGTCTTGCAGCCACAACTAAAGCGGCAACCCCTGGCTACAAGCGTAGTAAGGAGAGGCTGACAATTTTAGCATGCAGCAATGCTACAGCAAACCTCAAAATGGACCTTGCAATGATTGGAAAGTCCAAAAATCCTAGAGCCTTTAAAACAGTTTCAAAAAAACGCTCTTCCTGTAAAATACTAGTCAGAAAAGCGCATGGATGAGCAGTGAAATTTTCAAAGACTGGTTTTTTAAGGAGTTCATTCCTTCAACAGAGAAGTTTTTGAAAGAAAATAATTTACCCAGAAAAGCAGTTTTGTTGGTAGATAATGCTCCAACGCACCCTGATGCAGAGGAGCTTCAAGATGGTGACATTAAGGCAATGTTTCTGCCCCCCAATGTAACCGCCATATGCCAAAACCTATGGATCAGGGCGTTTTGGAAACGATAAAAAGGAACTATCGCAGGAAGCTACTGTCCACAGTGATAGAAGAAATTGAAGAAGGACAAGACATGATTGAAAAATTGAAATGGATCAATGTAAAGGATGTTGCTTATTGGGTTGCAAGGGCCTGGGCTGACGTAAGGGCTCCAACAATTGCCAAAATCATGGAAGAAGTTGCTCGGTGATGATGAAAGTATGGAAACAGAAAGCATAGATGAAAACGAAGAAATCATTCTACCTTTAGTGCCAACGTATCCCTGGATGTGAGGATTGGTCAATCCATGTCAAATCAACACAAAAAAAATATTTTTTTTCCTTACCATCTCAGAATTTGATGAAATTTGGCAGGGAGGTAGACCTCATATAGACCAAGAAAAATCCCAATTTTTTTTAAGTGTCTCAACCGGTTTAGAAATTGCAGCTATGTAAAGTTTCCAAAAAACACCCGAAAACGCTGGTACCCTAAATTCTTGAATTGTGACTGTGGCTCTTCTAGTTAAGCTAGAGAGTTGGGAGAGGTGTCATTTTAAAGCTCTTTTCAAGCCCTTTCATTTGATATACAACACAACACAGGTTAAGAAAAAAAATATTTTTTCAAATTCAAAATCAAAATTTTGATTTCAAATTTCTCAAAAAGCGCATTTTTTAAAATTTTCAAAAAATTCTACATTATAGTTTATACTATTATAAACTTGTTCAGTAAGTATAAAAATGGGACAGCAATGGGTTCGTTGTTTAAACAATTTTAGAAAATTAGGTGTATTGTGAATTTGTATTAAAAATGCCAAATATTAGTATATAAAAATGTTTTATAAAACACTGTTAAGCTTTAAATTATAAATAAAATATTGTAGTAGACTTTTTAAGATGCAAACCAGGAAAGATGCTACTTCTATTTGCTGTCAGTAGCTCTTTAATGATCTTTGTCCTTGAAACCATTCAGGTCATGACAAGCAAAGCGCGTGTATCTACAATCTTGCAGCCTGCACTGGCTGTTCAACTCAGTGAGTCAGAGACAGTCAGTCTTGCAGCAGTTGGTGGTTGGATGTGCTTTCAGAGTTTTTGATTTTAGTGAACATAAAAGAAGTGCAGTTTTTCTTTAGTTTATCAAAATTATTGTGTAGTGTGTTAATTATGTATGTACCTAAGCATTTATTTTGATTGCAAGTTTTTTTATTATAAGTTTTGGATAATCTAACTTGCTAAAAAATTTGTATCATAAATACATTTTTTTGCCCTGACAACTGAAATTTCTAGCATTACTTTTTGGAAGAAATTTATGATTTATTTAATATAAAAATGAACAATGAAACATGTTTTTATTTAAAAATAAATTGTTAAAATTTAAAAAAAATTCTCATCAAAATTTTTGATTTTTATATAAAATAAAGTAACTATCTTTAGGCCTTTTCTTTTTATTGATACGTAATTGACACACTATGCAACGTGGTATGATTCCAGTGTTTACTTGCAATAAATTCTTTGAATATTGAATGAAACAAATTTTGTGTACAATGCAAAGGCATAAAACTTTAGAGTGTTGCAATCCTTTAAAAAAACAAAATCATTCAGTAAGAGACAAAAAGAGGTTACGAAATGTTACTCAGTGGATGTGTGAAATGTTTCCTGATGTTTCAAAACTATCCAAAGTTTGTGATAAATGTAGGAAAGAGATAAGTTCTTTGAAAAATAAGCAGGAGAATACAATAATATTAGTGATTCTAGTGTTACAAATTATGAACAAGATGATCCCAATTTTTCTGCTTCATCATCAGTTGTGTTGGAAACCTTAAATACGTCCCTTCAAGAACTAGGGGAATCCCCTATTGATGGCAAAAAAATGAAGTTAAAGCAATATTCAACAAACAAAATTAAAAACATTGAGTGTGCAATCAAACGGCAGTTGTTTATAAATGCTGAAGATTCCTCCGACATAGATGAAAGAAGTGAACTTGAAGAATCTGTTGTAGCAAACCTGAAAACAAACTTCTCCAATTCTGAGAGTAGAAAAAAGAAGGTAATGCTACTTACATGCCTGCCTGAATCGTGGAGCGTGCGAAAGATCGTGTGGGAGTTTAATGCTCCAACCTATATGGTTCATCAGGCAAAAAAGCTACTCAAAGAAAAAGGAATATTAGAAAGTTCCGACCAAAGGCCAGGAAAGAGTCTATCGAAAGAGGTGGTTCAAGCAGTTCATTCTTTTTATTTTATGAAAGTGATGATATAAGTAGAGTAATGCCTGGGAAAAAAAGATTGTGTTACTATAAAAGGAGAAAACGGAAATAAGTCAGTGGTATCTAAAAGACTTATTTTGTGCAACTTGAAAGAAGTGCACACTTGCTTCAAGGACACTTTCCCAGATTTGAAAGTAGGATTTTCAAAATCTGCTGAACTGAGGCCTAAATATTGCATCTTTGTAGGACAGAGTGGAACCCACTCGGTGTGTGTTTGCACTATTCACCAAAATATAAAACTTATGATTGAAAATGGTAAGTTAGGGACTTTAAGTAATGGTGATTAAGCAACATACAAACATTGTTTGGCAAGAATGTTACAAGAATGTTATGCAATCCTCCATCAATTGATTGCTGTATGGGCAGTTGTTCTTCTTGCCCTGGAGAAAATGAAATTAAAAACGTGTTGGAGAAAGCTTTTGATGACTCTATGGTTCAAAAGATAACTTTTCGGCAATGGGTTTCAGTGGATCGATGTTCATTAGAAACCATCCAGAAAAGTTCACAGGAATTCACTGAGATGTTTTGTGAAAAACTAACTGTTTTAATAGCCATGATTTTGTAGCTAAGCAGCAAAGTTCATTTATGAATGACGTCAAAGAAAATTTGAAGATTGGAGAGTATTGTGTGACACTGGACTTTTCAGAAAATTACAGCTTTGTAATTCAAGATGAAGCTCAAGGTTATCATTGGGCCAACGACCATGCAACAGTTCATCCTTTTGTAATTTACTTTAAAGGAGAGGAAAAAACTGAACATATCAGGTATGTCATAATTTCAGATTGTCTTGAACACAACACTACAGCCGTTTATTGCTTCCAGAAAAAACTGTTAGACTTTTTAAAAAGTAAATTTGAAACAGTTCAGAAGATCTACTACTTCTCAGATGGCAGTGCAGCACAATATAAAAACAAGAAAAATGTTTCAAACCTCTGATTTCACAAGGAAGATTTTGAAGTTGATGCTGATTTTCACTTTTTTGCCACAGCCCATCGCAAAGGGCCTTGTGATGGTGTCGGAGGGACAGTGAAAAGGTTAGCAACAAAAGCAAGTCTGCAAAGACCTTATGATAACCAAATTCTTACACCCCATCAACTTTTTGATTGGGCAGTTGAAAACATCAAAACTGTCTCTTTTGAGTTTTCTACGCAAGAAGAACATATTGAAACTGAAATAAAGTTTCTAGAAGAGCGCTTCAGTAACTCTCTTACAACCAAGGGAACTCAAAAGCTGCATTGTTTCATTCCTGTGGAATCAAGTTCATCAAAAATAACAACAAAAATTTTCTTCAACGCATCTGAATCAACTGTTGAAGTGGTGAGTAAGTCTTTAGAAAAACTGCAAATGGCAGACATCAGTGGGTACATTACTACTGTATATGATAACCAGTGGTGGTGAGCTTATGTCTTAGCTAAAAATGAAGATAATGATGAACAAGTCAAAGTTACTTTCCTCCATCCATCTTTTGCCTATCCAAGGAGACCTGTTATCTTATAGTTATCTGTAAATGATGTTCTTTGCAAAGTACAGACAGTGACACCAATAGGAAGAATATATAGGATTCCAGAAAGTGATGAAATAAAGACAAATGAAGCATTCAATACCTACTATGAACTTTCTCGAGTTTAAAAGGAAGTTAGTTTTCTTCAAACTTTGTTTTCAATTTAGGACGTCATGTTTGTATGTATTTGAAAAATTGGCCTAAGTTTTCATCCAGTCACACTAAGTAAGCCAGGTAGGCTATTTATTTTCATCACAACCTGTAATAACTTCTTATTATAGCCCTCATATTCAGAATCCTTCAATACAATATAACATAAGTAATGCAGTTTATATTTTAATAAAACATTGTTTTGAAGCTCTAAGGTTATACATTTTACCTATATGAACTGAGAGTAAAAAAAGGATTTAAACCTTTCAGTGTTTGAGTATTAAAAAGTTTTCAAACATATTGTATTTTATGTAAAGCTAAATAGTGTAATAAATCTTTTGTTACAGTAATACTTGGCGTTATTAGTATAAATTCACAAAACGCATAATTTTCAAAAATTGTTTAAACAATGAACTCATTGCTGTCCCATTTTTATACTTTTTGAACAAGTTTATGATAATATAAACTATTATGTAGCATTTTTTGAAAATTTTAAAAAATGCACTTTTTGAGAAATTTGAAATTAAAATTTTTATTTTGAATTTGAAAAAATATTTTTCCTCTTAACCTGTGTTGTGGTGTATATCAAATGAAAGGGTTTGAAAAGAGCTTTAAAATGACACCTCTCCCAACTCTCTAGCTTAACTAGAAGAGCCACAGTCACAATTCAAGAATTTGGGGTACCAGCGTTTTCGGGCGTCTTTTTTAAACTTTACATAGCTGTAATTTCTAAACCGGTTGAGATACTTTAAACAAAATTGGTATTTTTCTTAGTCTATATGAGGTCTACCTCCCTGCCAAATTTCATCAAGATCTGAAATGGTGAGGTAAAATCACTGTGTTGATTTGACATGGATTGACCCGGATGCATCTTTGCAAGAAATCGAAAGTTGGATGAAGGATGATGATCAGTATGTAACTGATGGAGAAATTGTCGCTCTTGTCAATTGCGATAACAGAGCCATTCCACATCAAATCAACACAGGGTATAAACCTGACCATCTCAGAATTTGATGAAATTTGGTATGTAGGTAGTCCTCATGGAGATTAATAAAAATACAATTTTTTTTCAAATATCTCAAACGGTTTAGAAATTACGGCTATATAAAGTTTTCAAAAAACGGCCAAAAACGCACGTCCGACATATTTTGAAATCACCACAGCTGCTCTCCTAATTGAGCTAGAGAGATAAGAGTGGTGTTATTTTACTCAGTTTTTCATGCAGTATTCAATGATATACAGAACAACATACCTTTTCATAAAAAATTTGTTTTTTTGTAAACACAAAATCAAAATTTTAAATTTAATTTTCTCAAAAAGTGCATTTTTGAAAATTTTTTTAAAATTCCTACAAATAGTTTAGACCTTTGGTAAGTGATTCTCGAAATTTCAAAGTGGGAGGCTAATGGGTTCATTGTTAAATAATAATTTAAAAAAAGAGCGTTTTATAAAACTGATAGTAGGCCTAGATATTAAAACATATTTCATTACTATATTAAATTATTTATACACTTTACATTAAATCTTTAACACTTACATCTTTAGCAAAATTTTATGTAGAACTTGATGATAGAGCTTGTGAAGTTGTTGTGGCTTCTTCAGGTGTTATTACATAAATCCTTCCAGTAGGAGTTGTACGATCAACTTTGCAAAGCACGTCTGTCAGTGATATCCACAATACGTCCGGCTTCCTTGGATATGAAAATGATGATGAAGGGCCAGCAGGATGTAGAAATGTCACTTTTAGTTCATCCTCTTCTTCATTCTTCTCCAACACATATGCCAGCCACCACTTTTGGTCATATACGGCCGTTATATAACCGCTTACTTCTGACATTTGTAGTTTTTCTGAGCATTTTTGGATGATCACTGTTCCTTCTGTTGTATCTTCAGAGAATATTTTTACACAAATCTTTGATACGCTTGAAGGAACAGGTATATAAGCATGATACTGTTGACTTCCCTTAATAGTTACTGCTTGGCTGAAACGGTCATTCAGAAATGTTTCGGACTCAACATACTCATCTTGTGTGGAGAAGGCGAAATTAATTCCAGATACATTTTCAACTGCCCATTCATAAAGTTGGATAGGTGTTAAAATTTGGTTGTCATATGGACGTTGCAGGCTTGCTCTTGCAGCAAGTCTCTTGACTGAGCCCCCAACCCCATCACATAGTCCTTTCCCATGTGCAGTTGCAGAAAAATGCCATTCAGCCTCTACACCAAAGTCTTGCTTGTGATAACATTGTTGTCATGAACTCTACAAGTTTTTTTTTGAATGTATACACAGAAACAGTGTTATGCTCTAAACAAGGTGAAATTACAACAAAACTTGAGTGTTTAATTTTATCATCTTCTCTGTAATAAATCACAAAAGGGTGTATTGTCACATGTTCGCTTGCCCAGTAATAACAACACTGCAACTACAACTATAGCTTTGTCCTGAACGACAATGTTATAGTTTTCAGAGAAATCTAAGTTTACTACAAACTCTGACTCTTTTAAATTTTCTTTTTTGTCATTAATTAATGAAGACTGCTGCTTTGCAATAAAATCATGTTTGATTAAGAGAGTCCGTTTGTCACAAAAAACATTTATAAAATCTTCATTAGATTTCTGTAAAGTTTCAAGGTTGCAACGATCAACAGACACCCACTGACGATAGGTGACATTTTCTATAAGATTTTCTTCAAAAGCCTCTTCAATGATTTTGCGAAATGGGGCAACACCAGGGCATTCTCTACATTCACTCATATAGCAATTAATGTTTGGTGGATTACACAGCATTTTTGCCAAACAGTGTTTATATGTATTTAGTTGTCTATTTGTCAAAGCTCCTAATTTTGTATTTTCTATCATTAACTTTACGTTCTGGTGAATTGTGCATACACAAACTGCATGTGTGCCACTTTGGCCTGCCAATATGCAATGCTTTGGTCGAAGTTCGGCAAATTTTGAAAAACCTATTGTAATATCTGAGAATTTTTCCTTAAACAATGAGTAAGCCTCCTTAAGATTACACAAAATTAAGTCGTTTTGACATTTTTGTTTTAATTCCATTCGAGTCAACTACAGTCATACAGTCCTTAATACCGGGCATTATTCTGCTGATTTCATCATTTTCATAAAATGACTAACAGTATCAACAATAGCTTTTGAAAGGGCCTTTCCAGGCTTTCTAAAATACCCTTTTCTTTTAACACTTTTTTTGCCTGTCTCACCATATAATCTGGTGCATTAAATTCCCACATTATTTTTCTAATACCCCATTTTTCTGGGAGACAGGTAAGTATCATTAACTTCTTAACTCTATTTGTTGAATTAGAAAAATTTTTCTTTAAGGTTTTGTAAAATTGACTCATCTAGATTCTCATCATCACTAGATGAATCTTCAGCTGCTAAAAAGATTTTACGCTTCAATGCAGAGTTAATCTTTTTTACTTTCTTTGTAGCATACTGCTTAGACTGAATTTTTTTAACGTTAATAGGAGACTCTTCTAGTTCCACAATAGAAGTATTCAATTGTTCAATTACAATTTTTGATTCTAAAGAAAAGGTTGGGTCTTCTGGCTCAGAACTGCATTCCTCGCTAATGTCAATTGAAGAACAAGGCGGGCCAGAGGGACCAGGTTGATTTGTATTGTCTACCTTTAACTTTCCGATATCTTTTCTACAAAGATCACAAATTTTAGCTTCTTTAGGTATTTCAGGAAATAAACTAAACATCCATGATGTTACATTTCTCAGTCTCTTTTTATCCCTAATTGTGTGATTAATTTTGTTTAATGGGTTAAAACATTGTAATCTAATGAATTTTAATTCGCTTTCCATTATCTTTAATTTATTGCTTTAAATACTTTTTTAAGTTTTATAAAAAGATCATCTCACAAAAATCATAGTTTTTAAATTATATTTTTCATTGTGTATTTCAAAGAGCTTCAATAAATATTTAATTTATCATGTAGTACTTACAACATAATCTTTTTTGAAACATCACCAAATAAATATTTTTAAAAACTTACTACAAATTTATTACTTTATAGATAAACACTCTAATATTACTTAGACAAAATACTTTAAAAACTGTTTGAAACCAAAAAAGATTTTTCACTTAAACACAGATATAATGTACTGACATCCTAATCATACCAACTGCAGACACAGACTAATGATAAATTGCACAGACAGAAGAGGGAATTGAGTGAGCCTGTCTCAAATTGTCTGCGAGAGCTTGCTTGTCAGCACATGAAACACTCAAACAGTAGGCCTACCTACTATGAGTCACCTTTCATGTCACAACATGATGAATAATCTACAACAGACCACTGCTGATTGTTATTTTAGTGACTTTATCCTTTGCATCCTGACACAAAATGCATAAAGTAAATTATAAAAACTATTTCTCATTTAATTTTGAAAAACTTACTGAGTAAATAATAAGACTAAAATGACTAAATTATGGACATAATTTGTCTTAAAGACAAGCCCCCCTTGGCACAGAATTATGGTAATAATCACCATTGTAATACATTATGTAAAGGTACATAGTATTAAAATTACGCATCAGTTTTATAAAACGCTCTTTTTTTAAATTATTATTTAACTATGAACCCATTAGCCTCCCACTTTGAAATTTCGAGAATCACTTACCAAAGGTCTAAACTATTTGTAGGAATTTTAAAAAAATTTTCAAAAATGCACTTTTTGAGAAAATTAAATTTAAAATTTTGATTTTGTGTTTACAAAAAAACCTGTTATGAAAAGGTATGTTGTGCTGTATATCATTGAAAACGGCATGAAAAACTGAGTAAAATAACACCACTCCCATCTCTCTAGCTCAATTAGGAGAGCAGCTGTGGTGATTTCAAAATATGTCGGACGTGCGTTTTTGGCCGTTTTTTGAAAACTTTACATAGCCGTAATTTCTAAACCGTTTGAGATATTTGAAAAAAAAATTTGTATTTTTATTAATCTCCATGAGGACTAGCTACATACCAAATTTCATCAAATTCTGAGATGGTCAGGTAAAATTTTTAATTTTAGTGTGTTGATTTGATATGGAATGACCCAACAACGAAATTGAAGATCAAGATCAAGCACCAACTGTTGAGCCTCTCACAATTTCACATAACGACGGAGTTAAAGCTCTAGAAACTGCAATTAAATACATTGAGCAACAAGAAGCTACTGGAATTGACATAATGATGCTGCAAAGATGGCGAGACTTGGCAGCGAAGAAACGGCATTCGTCAGGAAAGCAGACTACAATCAAAAATTTCTTTAAATCATCACAGGACTGAACTTTTTAAGTGTATTTAACTTCAGACAATTCTGTAACTGTAAGTTCATTTTTTCAGTTAATTTTTTCTGTTGTTTTGTTGTAAAACATGATTATTAGGTTGTAATGTGTAAAATTATAACATAGTTTGAAATTATAACATAGTTTGAAATTATAACATAGTTTGACGTTTAATATGCTTTTTCTTAACACCTCCCTATTATCCGACATTTTCGCTTATCCGACGTTCTGCCAGATAAGCGAGACTCTACTGTATATGCTAAAGGCTGAGAAATGTATAAAAGAATGGCTAATTTAATTTAATTATGTCAGTGTTGATAGAACAGCTAACGCATTACTTTTTGCAAATAAAGGACACCGTAAATACGAGGCTTATCCAGAAAGTAAGTACCGTGTGCGCATATTGTAGTACCCGAAGGTCGCGCATGCGTAGTTACTTCCTTCTATTCGACGACGAAGTAGCCAAGCTATACTGTTTGTTTACGTTCCGATTTACGTTTACTACAAATCGGAAATCATGTTTAAAAAAAATCGATCGGCCCGCCAGTTGTGAAATAAGAACAGTTATTAGGTTTTTGAATGCGAGAAATCTTCGTCCTTATGAAATTCATCATCAGATTTGTGAAATTTATGGACAGAATGCGATTAGTGAAGGTATGGTTAGAAAGTGGGTTAGGGTGTTTACCGATGGAAGAGAAAATGTTCACGACGAGGAGCATTGTGGTCACCCGTCCTTAGTTAACGAAGAATTGCTGCGCAGTGTTGACGAGAAGGTTCGTTCCAATAGGCGATTCACAATTTCTGATTTATCAATGGATTTTTCAAACATTTCTAGATCTTTATTATACGAAATTGTGACTGAACATTTACACTACAAAAAAACTGTGTTCGAGATGGGTGTCGAAAATGCTAACGGACGGTCACAAAAAGAGACGCATGGGAGCAGCCTTGGAATTTTTGCAGCGTTATGAAAGAGATGGAAATTGTTTTTTGAAAAGAATTTCACTGGTGATGAAACATGGGTTTCTTACGAGACACCAGAAACTAAACGAGTCACTGCAATGGCGGCATACTGGTTCCCCGAAAGCCAAGAAAGTAAAGCCACCTCTTTCTGCAAAAAAAATCATGTGCACCATTTTTTGGGACTGTCAGGGAATTTTGTTAGTGATTTATGGAACGAGGCACAACAATCAAAGCAGAAGTTTACTGTGAAACACTCAAAAATTGACGGCAAGCAATACAAAACAAAAGGCGTGGACTACTGACTTCCGGAGTGGTGTTTGTGCATGACGACACGCCACCGCATACCGCACGTGTAACGACGGCACTTATTGATTCATTTCGCTGGGAACAATTCAGTCATCCTCCTTACAGTCCAGATTTGGCTCCCAGTGATTTCCATTTGTTTTTGCATCTGAAGAAATTTCTTGCCGGCCAGAAGTTTGACAGTGATGATGAGATAAAGGGAAACGTCCACCAGTGGTTGAAGTCGCAGGCGGCTGAATTCTTTGAAGCAGCCATATTAAAATTAGTGCCAACATACGACAAATGTCTCAACTTGCATGGTGACTACTGTAACGAGTTATTGCGGTCGTACCTGTTAAAATGTATCACACTTGTTTATTTTGTGTATTAGTGTGAATGTAGTGTGTGTGCCTCACACTGGTTGTTACATAAATCGACGTCACTACTGGAGTCCGTAGCGTTGTCAATGTTGCCAGTACAACCTACCTGTTAATTCATAGGGAATGTTATTCCCGGGTGGCGCCAAATTGTTTCTGTTAAAACAATTAAAATATTTAATTTAACATTAATGTTATGAAATAACAAGATAGTAATGTTCTGTACTGCGTTTTTTAATACAAATTTAATTATCAATAAATATAACAAATGAATCATAAATAATTTTATAATACTATGCCCCGGCTTAGAGCTTGAAACACAAACTATCTCAGAGTTGGCACAATTGATTTTAAAATATTATCGTTCAGTCACTTTTTAATAAATTACAATGTTTTTAAAATCTGGAGTTCTTTTGATCATGGAAATAGACATAAACGTTGATTACATGAAAAAAGTACACTACTATACCTTATACGTACTTAGGATTTATAATGCGTTTGTACAATTTGTTCAGTAGTGTCGTATTTCTGTTACAGTTGTTGTGTTCACAAATAAGGTTATCTATATAGTTTAATAAAATGTTTTTTATGTAAGTAAATTATGACTTTACCTTTGAAAGAAAATACTACTTTTTAAATAGTGAGAAATTTTATCATTTGAAAATAATTTTAGTAATTTAGGGTTTTGGGAATAAGGAAGTTATTCGGTACTTATAAATTCGTCTCACGTTGAAATGTCATCAGGATAGGCGTATATTCTTCGAATTTGGGCTGGTTTAAAACTTCTAACACCTCCTTCATCTGGTCTTGGGTTTTTTCTTTAATTAATTTAATTAATCTGGTTCCTGGACATCATGTATTCTTTATAGATCGACGTCTCTTCATATTGGGTTATCTTGGTTCACTGATTCGACTTTTATAACTGTTTAAATTAAAATTTTAATTTTGCTAATTTTGCGCGTCGCTTACCCACGCTTCGTTTCTTCAGAGTCTATATAATTTAACGGAAAATAAGCCCTCAAACATCTCGTTGTCATAGTAACCAATAATTCAATGCTTGGTTAATTACTCCTTACATACATTGTTAAAATATTTGAATTTTTATTCAAATTTATTAAGTATTTTCCTAATGATTTTATTCCCTTATAATTCCTTTGGGATAATAAATGACATCACTATTATCTTTCTTTCCTTTCAAAGTTTACAATGATACCTCATAAGGTCATATTTTGTTATACATTAACTATAGTCTAATTATTTGACATTTAATAAATAACATATCTTTCTTAAATTAAATTATTACAATAATATTTCTGTGTTAAAATTACTGATATATAATTACTGTCTATTCACTGGTCTTAGATTATTAAGATTTCTTGTGAAATTGATACAATTTACATTTGAATGTCTTTGGCAGTTAAATGTCTTCATAGTCAAAATCAGCCATGATTGTTTTTTAGTTTATTTCTTTTTAAATTACATTCTGAATTCAGCCTGATGGGCTTCACTTATTTGTTTGTGTTTTAACTACTATTCAACATACATTTTCATTACTCTTCCTTTAAAATATCATAATTAGGTTTATGGACTGTAAGTTCCTTTCAGCCATATTCCTCCCTTAACATTGAATCAACTATTCTTTACAAGTCATTATTTATTAATAGTACTAACATTGATTTCTTTCTTGAGTTACAAATTGAAGTGATAAACATTGTCACTTTTCATGAGATTATGAAAGTTGATTCCCCTTTCAACATGGGGTGTTGTATTCTTTGGAATCTTAATTTCAATAACAAAACTTTACTTCTGTTCTATCATGCCATGTTAACACAAGTTATTTGTCTGGGCTTTCTCCCTGAATATTATTACAAGCTTCCTTAATATTAATTTGGATTACTATTTCTAATTACTTCCAGATATATTACTAATTATAATCTCACTCCACTCATTGGTTGTTTATCAAGATTTCACAGAGTGTCTGCTTACTTATCATTCTATTTTGAATGTTTCACATACACTTTCACTATTTTTTAGGGCATTTACACTTCACTAAAGCACTTCACTTTGGTTCACTGTTTTGTAATTAGTGTTATTTAATGGGTAATCCCTATACTCTTTCCTACCATTTCTCACTATTTTGTTTTAGTATGACATTTACTATTAACAACATTAGGTTATTTTTGTTTCGTTAAATCTAACCTTTCTGACTGGGTTAGTGTACTTTTCTATATCATTATATTTTACAATTGTATTGCCCTTAACATGTGTACATAGGTTAATTTCATGACAATAATAATATTGGTTTCATTAATACATAATTATTCAAGGTTTATTGACCGTATTCTATCTCTAAACATACAATCTTTCCCTTATATATATGTGTGTTAGTTTCCCCTTGGGTTTTATCTTTCTCCTCTTCATTCTTCCTCTTCTTCATCTTCATCCCGGTTCGGTTCTCCTCTTCTTCTCTTCTGGTTTAAATTCTGTTTAATTGTAGGGATCTGTTCTCTTCTTCTGGTTCTTCTTTAGTTCTGTGTCCATCATTGTTTTGTCTATCATATTTTTCGTAAGTATGTTACGTGGTTCCCTTCTTTATGTTTCGGTTGTTGGCTCAATCATGTCAAAATATTTACATTTTAATAAGTATGTTACGTGGTTCCCTTCTTTATGTTTGGGTTGTTGGCTCAATCACTTGGGTTGGGTAATATCGTTGTACGTCTTGTCAAAGTATTTACATTTTAATCATTTTTTACACATTTTATTTCATATGAAGTAATTTTATATCAAGAATTATCTTTTTTATCACTGGTACGGGATTTGGCTTAATTGTATCGTTACACTATGTAGAAACGTAGATTAAGGTATGTAGAATTTTTGAAAAATAAATTCATTTGAAAATAATTTGTATCATTTTCTTAATACCCAAACGGTACTTACTTTCTGGATAAGCCTTGTAAATATACATTTTTTAAGCCTTACAGAATTTACAATGATATTTGGAAGGGACCTGACTGGTGTGCTGCTTATAACTAGCCTACGTAGAATTTCTAAAAAAGTTTGAAAGTCTATCACCTTTATTTACCCTGTCAGATTTGTAGTTCTAAATTCTGTAAACTTGAAGTGTTGATATAATAACATGCTTAAATTATGACAGGGTCTTAGACAATACTGGTGGTCTTTACTGTTACTTCCCCTGCTAACAACAAACTATTCACTATTGAGTTAAAAGTACTTAAAATTAAAATGGAGACAACTTGTCATAATGAAGAAACTGGATTTTTCAGAGAAAAATCAGAGCTAAGGAGATCTAACCTAACCAGTGTTCTGAACAATACTGGTTTAAAAGGCAACTTGGAATATTTTAAATCCCACTCTACAATTTCCACCTACCAGAAACAACGCTCATGACAGGCCAGAAGAACTATTTGTTCAACTTCACAGGAGACACGTTGAATATCAACTGTTATGGGTTACAAAATAAGCCTGTAAGACAGTATCTCATGTTATTATTGTAATGAAAAATTATACATTAGGGAGGGAGGGAGGGAGGGAGGGAGGGAGGGAGAGAGAGAGAGAGAGAGAGAGAGAGAGAGAGATTTTTATAATTTGGTGCGGTTCTAGCGTTTATTAAAGGTCTGATAGGTTTATTGATTTTGTGTAATTTTATTAAAGAATTTAATTTTGATGCACAAATTTTTCAAATATTGTGTATGATGAGGGAGAAATAGAAATAGAAGACTTGACTTCTGAATCTTTTCAACAAATTGGAGAAGAAATCGATTTTTAAATATATATATATCATTATAAAAATAATTGTTATAATTAAATTTTATAAATAAATAATAAATGTACTAAAAAGTTAAATTCCACCTTGATAATTGTGAAAAATTCCGAAAAATTGAAGAAAAAACGATATTTTAATAATTTTGTAAATCATAATACGTTATAAGTAAATAATTTGTAATTTGTATAAATAAGAAATGTGTTTTAAGTTGTTTTATTGTCAAAATCTTCAATGATTGGAAGAAAAAAACTATTTTTGAATATATTTATAAAGTGCATTTTTTAATAACATTTTTATTATAATGCGTAATAAATAAGTAAAAATTGTACATAATAATATTATACATAAATGAATAATAATGAGTTTTTAAACTTATATTCCTGAAAAAATTGCATGTCTATTAAATAAACATGTATTTTATGTGAAAATCCACCTTGTGAAATATTTGGCTAATTTTGAATTAATTTTTCTATTAAAAGTATCGCTCTGACAAAATAAATGTTAATATCCTTTTTTATGCAGAATTTTATGCTCTTTCTTTTTGGTATTTTGTATTTTTCTCATAAATTTAGTATTTGTTAAGATAATCACGAAAAATTAATTTTTTGTACCTTCCCCCTCCCTTTTTTTGAAAACCCGCGACTGAATGTTTGTAAACTTTTTTTTAAATTCTTTCTTACCTTTTTATCTAGCACTATGCAAAAAATCTCGTAGAAGCCACTTAATTTGCAATTTCTATTTTTTTCGGCTTCAGTGACTGTACTATATGGGCAGCACTAAATGTCACAGTGCATTATGCCCGTATGCCAAACATGGATTTGGTTTTCGTGTGTTTAAATACATTTACCCATCAGTTTTTAGACAAAAGTCTGGCATATGGCTAATTCATCCATTACACAACCCACGGTGTTAATTTAGTGTGAAATTTTGTCTGCAGATGTCTCCCACAAACCATTACAAATGTAATCAGTGTTCAGTCGTTGCTTCTGCTAAGCATGTGGTGTTTTGTCACACAAACAAAATGTTAAATACATGTGATCATATGTTTTTCACTGAATGAATAAATTTATGATTGAAACCCTTATCAACTGGATTCTGAAATTGATGATATGGATACAGATGCTACCTGTGAACCTGATGACTCTTCCAATTACAATTCAGGTAAGATTTCTGAAACTGAAATATAACTTAGATGGGTTTTTTATATTTTCATACATACTTTTTTTTGTTCTATCTGATATGTAGTAGTTATACTGGCTTTTCTTGTGTCTAGATGCATCAAAAGAATACCAATGCTACAAAAGGGATGATGATATCATGAGTGACGTTGAACCTAATTTGAGTTTTATCATATCTGCATAGCTAATACATAACTTTATATGTATACATAAGCATACTTAAGTTGTGTTAAAATAGGCATGAAATATAAGAAATTAAATTAGTTATTAGTGTGTACACATAATTACCACAAGTTTAAATAATGAAGGTTAACATTTTGTGACAATCTGGATGGAAGAATCTTAAAAGTTGATAAAAAGTATTATGTTGTTAAAAGATAAAATTTCTTACAATTTGTTGAAGTATCTCTGAAGATAGTGGTTCACCAAGGAATCACAGCAAGAAAACTGGTGTTAAAAGTGTTATATTGTTATTTTAAGAATTAGAATTCTTATATGAACAATAAAACCTATTTTAAATAAATAAAACTTAGAACATAAGGTACTACAGATGCCAACACATACACTATACACGCCAAGACATAAATTAAATGAAAAGTACTTAATTGAAACACCTTATTGAGGTTATGGTTCATAAACCTTTCACAAACATTAATTTGTATGTTTATGGGCTTAACAGACGCTTAAACACTTGTTACCTCCAAATATAACTCATTATATAATACTAAAGGTTTTTAAGTAAGCAGAATCAAACCAAATCGTTCATTGTCTTCCACCGATATGTTTACAGTACTCCAACTTTGTACCAACCCAAAACTATCTTACTTGCAATGACACACGTACAAAAAAAAGCGAACACAATATAACCTATATAAACACAGATTTATTCTATGAACATAATGCTCTAAATACAAAAAATATAAATGTTTCATGGATGTGCACACTCATATTACAACAGTTGTTGAGATAAATCGTTGTAATAAGTCTGCAACTAACAAGTTTTTTGGGGGGGTTTCTTACAAATAGCGTAACTACATCTCCGTGCATCGACCATTCCGACTTAATATTTCTAATATTTCATACTTCAACTACTACACTAACGATAACATACACGTTCTGTTAAATAATTTCAGCATTTATTTACAAAACGTACCAACTCTAAAAGAAAAACTATTCTGATAAACGATTCAATCGTCGCTACTTAAAATACTACTCACAAGCACATTTTAAGTTAATTTTAACAATATCAATTTGAACAACATAATTCATATTTCAAAATTTAAGGTCATTTCAGGATAGATTCTCGTTACGTGAGTCTATGGCCATAAAGAAACGATTCGCCAAACCTTGATTCAGCCTCAGGTTTGAAGACAGATTATCTGCTTGAAACATGATCTAATTACAATTAACAAAGAATACATAACACACATACCTTCACAAAACTACCATCGAAAATTAACCATGCTGAATAGCCGGCTTCCAAAAACTACCCCATTCATACACTGAACCTACATAAATAGGGATAACGACCGTTGGTCTGGCTATCACAACACACGAAGAAGTTCCTTTCCATACTCCTCAATTGAATGGAACTTCCGGTTAGCCCGGATGACCACTACGATAATGATATGATATCATTTTTATATTATACTAGCAGGTACCCGCGGCTTCGCACGCGAATATTTGTATATGATTGTTGTGGTAACTGTCGAGTTGGTAAATTGCTAATGGTACATCTATATTAATAATATTCTTATATTGTAAGTTACGAATATCCAAAAAGTGAGAAGCAATAGATTCATGTTTCCTCGATACGTAAAATCAAAATTTGATAATTTAGTAGATATTTACAAACATCCAGTAACACAATTAGATAAAATGTTTATTCGTATAGAATAATACAAATAATGAATACATAAGTATATTGATATTAGTTAGTCGAAATCAGTGGCGGTTTCTTATTGTGGCCGCATGGCCGCGCGCCCCACTTGACAGAGAACAAAAAAAAATTAAATCACATTACCATAGTTAACTGCCTGTCCTTTGTCTCTTGTTTATTTTAAAGATAAAAGATGAGTAATGATTTTTAAGCGTTGATTTAGATTAGAATGAAAGTATTTATGTCTTGCGCGTAGTAGGTAGCGTGAACCAATAGACTGGGCCGCGAAGAGACTTGGGGCCTGCTTGCCATGACTACATGACGTATCGGGGCCGAGGAAAAAGACAGGCCCTGGCGCGAAAAAGTCACGTGACTTTAGTAGTCTCAGATCGGCATTATAATCGTTAAGTGTGTGTGGTTAAGTTAAATGTTTCTTCGAAAATATTGTATCAGGATGTTATAGTGATATAAAAGTTTTCTGTTGACGGTTTATTTATATATATTTATTTATATACTATTCAAGTTATTTACAGTGTTATTACGAATATTAAAAAGTACCAAAACTTTCTACCGGTTAAGTTAAACAAGCACATGTTTTAGGTTAAAAGTTTCTACCTAAATTTTGGTGTATCATAATAACGATTAAAAGTAAACTGTTTACGTAATTTACAGTGTTATTAAGTATACCGTATTACACAAAAATGCCAAGACATTGTAGTGTTTATGGTTGCAAGTCCAACTATGATGGCCAGGAAGAAAAGGTTAGCATTTTTTATCTCCCTTCAGAAAAAAGTTTGCGACAAAAATGGTTAAATAAAATACCTACAGACTTAAGTATATTGAAAAATCCTGTGTGTGTAGAAAGCATTTTCGCGACTGACGTTATTAAAACAAACAAGAGTGTAGTTGCTGGAGAGTTAAAAGAATTTCAAAGAGAAAGACCTAAACTAAAAGCCGGTGCAATTCCTATAATTTTTAACAATGTACACCAATATTTAAGTGAGACTCTAAGTTCCTCGAAACCAGTGAAAAGGCTTCACCAAGTTGAGCAAGAAAACATTGAAAAGACAATTGAAGATACCCTACAGACACAAAAACCATATGTAGAAGAAAGAAAACTTAGTAGTCTGGAAGATATTTTATCCAATTATTATAATTCAACTAAAATCTCAGAATGGATTTTAATTCATGAAAATGAAAACGTTTATCTTAGTATTATAAGTATAAAGCAGAGTGTGTGTACCTTTTATCCCGTGTTCCCTAGTGATTCATAAAAATCTGAGTTATGAAATTTATATAAATAGGTAACTAAACTTATATTTTTATATAAACTGAATTTTATATATAATATATAAACAGAAATTTATATAAACTGAAAACCTAATGTAAAGTTTTCAGTTAAAAAAATCCCAAAAAGACTTGCAGTTAGTTTTAAAATCTGTTAATGTGTTAGACAATGTTCTTGTTTTTATTCGTGGAGTTGCTGATAGTGCTCAGAGTGTAGATGAGAACAAGTTGGATAAAGCAATAGAACTCTTTATCAGAGGTGAGTGAAAACAGTGATGAAAATGTTCAGCTGTCATTCATTATTGAACAGTTAGAGTTATATAAACAGCCAACTAATAATATACGATACACTGGGCATACATTAATGTTAGCTTCTACACTATATGTGCAATCTTCAGCTTCATACATTGCTCTTTATAATAGTAAATTTGTATGTTTTCCACATCCTAGAAATATTAAAAAATTAATAGGTAAATTTTCATTACTTGGATCTGATCTTGAGGGAAGTATTGAGTATTTAAAAACTAAACTACCATACCTTTATTAAAAGATCATGAACACATTGTCAATATACACTTAGATGAAATTTATGTAAATCCTGAGTTGCATTTTAAAGGAGCTAGTATTGTAGGTTGTAGTAAAACAGATTCGACAAAGATATCAAAGACAGTGCAAGTTTTTATGATTTCCAGTATATTTTCTAAATACAAAGATGTACCGTAGTGAGCTTAATACCTGTTAACAATTTAACTGCCCAACAACTACAAATTTATTCTAATGTTAAATGTATTACAGCAAATAGAAAATATTGGTTTTATAGTTATAGCTTTTGTATCTGACGACAATGTTGTGAACAGAAAAGCTTTTGAAATTTTTTCTGAAAATGGTATTTTGCAACCACACCTTCCTTATCCTCTAGATCCAAAGAGATTACTTTTTTTACTCTTTGATGTGGTCCATATACTTAAATGTGTTCGTAACAACTGGATCAGTAGAAGAACAGATAACTGTAAACTTGTATTTCCTGATTTTGAATTTAGCAATAATGATAATTTACATGTAGCACAGTTTAAGCATCTTGAAATTTTATGAGTTGGAAAAAAATTCTCTTGTAAAATTTGCTCACTTTTTATCATATAAAGTACTATACCCTTCTACTATTCAAAAACAAAATGTAAAATTAGCGTTAAAAATTTTTAGTGAAACAAATGTAGCTGCTCTTCAATGTATTTCAAAAGACAAAGTGGATCTACTTCCAGATGTTCAAGGAACATGCTTGTTTTTAAGCATTATTATTAGATGGTAGAAAATTGTTAATGTAAAAAGTGCTAGGGAAGGCAAAAGGTTTAATGATGAATATAGAGACCCTATTCGCTCTAACAGCACATTACAAATAGATTTTCTAAGAAAAATGTCTGTGGCTCAAAAACTGGAAGCAGACTGTACCTATTTCTCAGTCATTATCAGCGCAAACCTTTCAGGCTCTTATTCATACAACTGACACTTTTTTACACCTCATACCCTACATATTTGAAAAATATAAAACTGATTATTTGTTGTTAAGTAAATTTCAAAATGATGTATTAGAAGGTAGATTTGGATATTATGTACAATTAAGTAGAGCCAATTACTATGTTAGTTTCATGCAAGTTCTAGAGAGTGAGAGAAAAATCAGGTTTAAAGACACATATTCTCTTGTTATTTGAAAATAAAGAGATATCTTTAAAGACATTGCTTCCATGTAAAAATGATTCTTGTGAAACTGTAGTAAACATAGATTCATTTTACGAAATTACATATTATGACTTTTCTTTGGACTGTGTCCCTAAAGATAAGCCTACCATTTTAGTTTATATAGCTGGCTATGCTGTTAGAAAACAAGTGAGAAATAATATCTGTCAACTGTGTAGTGATTGGTTACAATAGAAGTATTGGTTACAAGAAATAGAAGTAGATATTCGCACAGACTTAACATTAGAAATGGATAGAGGTAAATTAATGTTACCCTCTGAATATGCATTAGTATCAGTTTCAATTTCATGGCATATACTGCAGAACTTATGTGACAAATTTTATAATTTATTTTTAAGTGTCAAGAATCAGCTTTCAGTACTGCATAAACTGATTTGTATTGTGCTTAATAGATATTTACAAGATGTATTCTCACAAGATTTTGATGAAGTCTGTTGTTGTAACAATAATTTATATAAAAAATTAGAGGATATAAATTTGACAGCATGTAAAATTATGTTAAACACTTTTGTTAAAACACAAAATGATAGTCAGTCTTCTTCGAAAGAAAAACTAGAAAAAGAAAGATTAAAAAACTTAAGAAATAAAGGATATATACTTTTTTTATAAACAAGTGTTTTATTTTTCCTGATCAATATGACTTCCTAATACCATGACATTGTGTAATTTTTTTTATTTATTTAATCAGCAATCAGAATACAATGCATTCTATAAGCTAATGTTATAAGATAATAATGAAGAAGCCCAGTGGCAAAATCTCTATAAATTTGTGTAATTTGTCACGAAAATTAGAATTACTGTATGTTTAGGCCTATCCTTAATATCGTGGTATTTAAAACTGAAATCGTAGTTTTAAACTGAAATTTGTTATTATTACTTAATGTTCGTAAAAATTCCTGCATAATTTATGCGCCTTAAAGTCTATGATAAAATTTGGTAATAAGAAGTGAGTAAATTACGTGAATAAATATGGCGATACTGGAGCCGTAAGACTACTGGAACCGTAAGGCTAGTCGAGTCACGTCACCGCAAGAGTTGTCTTACGCACCACGGCCTGTCTTTTTTGTCAGCCTCGGTGACGTATCGTGTGACGTCATAGCTGATATCGCCATTTAATAAACCATGTGTTTGGGCCGCTAGTCCTCAGCGGTCTGTTGCCAGTTTTTAACAGTGGTGTCAGCGAATAAAAAACAAATTTTACCAGACTTTCTTTAGAGGATAAAATAAATATTAAAAAATTAGGCCAGCCATTTCCTGATCTAAATTTCACATAGACCAGTGAAAGGGAAGCCCAAAATAGGACATTTACCTACTCGGCGTTTCTCATGAGAAATTTATAAACAAAATAATTGGATATGTGGGTGTGAAGTTTCGAATTTGTTGTACTGTTTTCCGTGTGTATTATTTTTCAATCCTGAAGGAACAGAAAAGGATGCAAATTGGACCAGAAAGGCTATAAAAGACCATGACAACTGACATGGTCATCCACAACACATCTAATCATCCAACACAACATAAACATGCAGCATTCAACCACATGCTACAAAGACTCACTACAATACCACAGAAAAACAAGATTATAAAGAAGAACTAAACACAATAAAATACATAGCACTAAAAAATGGATACAACCCTGATTTAATAAACAAATTACATAGAAAAATCCTAAACAAAAACAATAAAACAAAATAAAAACAACACACAACAATATAAATACATCACACTCACATACTACAACTCAAACACACACAGAATCGCCAACACATTGTTACAACGCAAAAAAGCCACCCCAATACCAGGAAAAAACTATGAATCAACTATATTAAACTAATGAAAATAAAATGATTATGACGAGACAAATGACTGACCCAACCCAAGTGATTGACCCAATAAAAGAAAATAAAATGAGAAGGTATATGAAAAAGACGCAAACAAATAAATGTAAATGACAAGTATTAAAATCAAATAAAGTAATCTCAATTAAAGTACACTAACCAGAGAAATACATAGTATATATTATGAATAACTCTATAATGATAAGTGAATCAGAACATGAAATTTGTTAACATACTAACTAACAATTGTGAATAAAACAATAAAAAACCCAGACGTGAGAGATAGGTAGGAAGTGAAGGTGATTAAGTGAGTAAAAGAAATCAATATTAGTGAATAACCACTAGTAACATTAAAGTCCAGTAGAAAAAGTGCAAAGTGCCAGTGTAACCCAAAATAAACAGAAAACAACATATAGGTAAAGACACCAAAACCAGTGATTAACACTATAGTTTAAGGGTAATAAATACCAAAAAATAATGATAAGCAGAATATTGTTATTATAATTAGTAGTTATAGTAGATTAGGAATACAGTGTTATTCAGGATAGAAATCCCATAATGATTAAGAACGTTATTGCTACAATGGTTAAGTAGTAAAAAATAGAGAGTAAATGTTAAAAGAAGAATAAACTAAATAATATGAGTGCAAAATAAATAAAACATCCTATGTTAATCAAAATGTTCAAAGGGATAATTAGCAAGATAAAATAAATGGTGTTATAATGTTATTCACCAAGAGAGCTATTTATTCAATTAAGTTTATAAGAAGGAATATGGCTGAAAAAAGTAAACAGACCATAAACCTAATTTTGGTGTTATGTTTTATAAGTAATATTAAATGATAGACAAGTTATAAAAAATGGCAATATAGATAAGTAAGGAGATAAAATTTTACAAACACATTAACAATCTTTAGAGTAAAGACAGGAAAAGAAATTAGAGAATAACAGACAGGCAATGATTTTGTAAAGTAATAAGAACATACAATTATTGTAAAACAGCCCAAATTAATTCAAAATGTAAACAAGTCATAAGTGACACCAAGCAAAACATATGTAAATGTAAAATAATCTTTAATTTGTGTAAAATAAGAAGATATAGCCAATTACTACTTAGGCCTATAAAATGCTAACTGTATAAATCCAAAATAAACAAATTGTAAGAAATTAACTATTGTATTAGAAAACTCAAGGCAAGTAACTAATTAAGTACAATTAGTGAACCATATTAAGATGTCAAAGTTAGATTAAAAACATAAAATAAGAAAGAAATGTAATAACATAATATTAACATTATTGTAAAAACTTTAATACATAAACAAACCCAGCTTTGTGGGATGTCAAAATGATCTTTGAAAGACAATATAAACAGTTGTGATAATATCTAATACATAAATAAGAAGAAAGAAGAATAATAGCCATCAGAATATATTTATTCATTTTGAATTAAAATTCAAATATTATAACAATAGACATAAATATGATCAGCCAATGAGAGTACAGACAGTTGCCATAACAACGGAACGTTATTTAATATAATTCCGTTAAAAAGAATTAGTTCATTATTGACGCTCAAGACATACAGAAGCCAAACCATATTCGACTCAATTTTAATTTGAAATAATCAAAAATAAGTCAAAATTAAATAAAATGAGGACAGGTAAGGTTTACACTCACAAAATATTGGTACTGGTAATTCGTGAGATCGCGACAGACATCGTCAGTGTAACAAAAAGAAAACGTAAGTAAGTAAACATAAAGTAACGACTACAATGTGTGGGGCTAACACACATAACACATGATAAAACATATTTTTACAGACTACGACAGAGTCTTCTCGTTACAAATTGATGCAACAACGTGTAGCTTAAAAGAGGCATACGGAACCTCTCGTTACAAATTGGCGACCAACTAGTGTGGCTAGAAATAAAGACTAGCGGCGGTTACAAAAAATAAAAAGATAAGATGATCACCAGGGGCAGACCAAAGAAGAGGACTGAGGATACCGACAAGGAAGAAATGGAAATGTTCGAAGAGGATGCCCAAGGGGACCAACCAGAAAACCCAACCCAACCACCACCTGAAGTAGAAGTAATAGCCAGCGACCAATCAAAGAAACCAACCCAATCGATGGACACAAATTTCCAGGAAATGATGAGGATTATGGTGGAACAATTAAACAAAAACCAGGAGAAAACTGATGAAAATTTTAAGAAACAGAAGGAAGAAACTAAAGAACAAAGAAAAGAAGACAGGGAATTCTTAAATGAAAAACTGGACAGAAACAGTGAAGAATTAAAGAAACAACTCAAGGAGGACATAGAACTTCTGAATAATAAGATGGAAAGCAACCATGAAGCCTTGAAGAGAAACCAAGAGATCTTAGAAGAGAAGAGTGAGGAGTTAAAGAGGCAGATCAAGAAAGATCTGGAAATACTGAACGACAAGATCGAGAATAATAGTGAAATACTCCAACGACAATTCAAGGAAAATAGCAAAAAGACCAAAGATGAGTTAAGACAACAGTTGGTAGAATGTCGGGAAGAGATAAAACAAACCATCACCGAGACGAATGAAGCAGTAGTACAAGTCCATGAGGAGTTAATAAACAAAATAAGCGATGTCGAGGAGGAAGGAAAAATAGAATTGATGAGCTTCAACAAATAATGACAATAGAATGCACAAGAAACAAACAAGAAGTGCTCAAAAAGCCGGAGGAAAGGCACAAAGAAATACAAATCTATGTAAGTGAAAGGGTGGAACGAGTATATACCAACCTCAACCAAGTAGACGGGCAAACCAAGGAAAACAAAGAGAAGATCCAGGGACTCAACCAACGAGAAAGACAGATGCAGGAAGAGCTAGATGCACTGAGAGACAAACCCTGTAACAACACACATATCATAACCAGCGAGAACCGTGAGCTGATAAACTTCCGAAGTTACCGGCGCAACCCAATGGAGTTCCTAAAAAGAGTCGAGGAGATGATAGAAAAGAATAGGGAAACTCGATGGACAACGGTGCGCAGCATGATCGATGAGATGTTCCGAGACACCCATGACAATTGGTGGACGACAACAAGGCCAGAAATTACCAACACACAGGAATTTAAAATGCAGTTCCGCGACAAGTATTGGTCGGAGTCAACCCAGAACGTGGTACGGAACGATATAAGTAATGGGAGGTACGAACCACAAGCGGGACACACCCTAACTTCTTACTTTCTGGGCAAGGTGTGCTTAGCTCGAAATTTGGAACCAAGAATACCGGAGGAATCATTGGTCATACAATTGGGGTACCATTATGAGGATGCCGTTCAAAAAGCCAGAAGACAAGGCCAAATCAAAACAATACAGGGCATGGCAAGCTTGTTAGAAGATCATGAGAATGACGGACTGTACAAGGCAACAGGATGGTCAATATAAAATACAGCCGATGGAATGAGAACCGTAATCAACCGAATTACAATCCATCAAACAACAACCCCTAAAATAACAACCAAAGTGACCCAAACCGAAATTACAACAACAACCAATACAGGGGTAATCGCCCGAACTACAACCAGGTTAATCAACTGTATAGCGGGAATAACCCGAATAACAGTCCCAACAACAACAATTACTGTGGAAATGGACCAAACCAACGTCCTAACAGCCACCCCAATAACAGTAATTACCACGGTAACAATTACGACCCGAATTACCAGTACAATAGGGGAAATGGGAATAACCGAACCAGAGATGATCGGCGACAGGTCAACTTTATAAATGGAAGAAGTCAGACAAACCAGAGGAGGTACTGCCCGAATACACCGGCAAACTCCAGTTATTATGCATCCACATGAAGTAATGATCAGTACCAAGGGAATAGGACCACTGAAGCGTCCGGAAACAATATGAGTATACGACCAGAGCCAGTAAATGAACCATCGACGAACCAGTCAGATAATCGGGCCAACACCGAACCACAAAATTTAAACTAACAAGGTCAGTGAGAACCAAGGAACGCCCTTCACATGACCAATCACTTGGGTTACTAAGACAGATGACGCGACGAAACCATAATAAAATTATAACAATTGTCTCTAATAATTATTTAAAAAACATAAGAGAAGAACTCCTGGAAGAAGAGGACAACCAGCTGCCAAGAATCAACAATGAAATAGTTCACATACAGGCCACAGTAAATGGAACGATAACCATCAACACAGGGTCAAACATCTCCCTAATAAACCAGACCGAACTAGAACGGATCCAAACTAACTGCAAACTACCAATACCCACGTTGCCAATTAATAACATAATCATAATAGGAGCAACAGGAAAACAAAACAAAACTGTCAGAAAGCAAGTCTCACTGGAATTAACCAGCCAGAACATGACTATACCAATTGTTTTCCTGGTAGCGAGTGGAATACCATTCAATATGCTTAAAGGGTGCGACGTGTTATGACAACATTCAGCCATAATAAACCTACAACAAGGGATAGTGTTTTTAACTTCAGAAAGAGGAATATGGTCAGCAAAAGTAGTAAACTACAATCATACACCAACAGCATTGAACCAAGACCCAGTCTTGAAGAATTATTATTGTAAAAACCATGAACCATTCATGATTATAAATGATGAAGATGACAATAGTGAATTGTGGGAGAAGAAACTTGAGGAGATTAGAATATTTCAAAGAAATAGGCCAAACCAAGAAATAAGCAAAAAACAAGTAGAAAATTCAATAAAAATATATCAAGAGTACCAACACATTTTCTCCAACACTCCAGGCAAGGTCAAGGGATATCAGTGTAAAATCAATTTCCGGGAACCAGTGGACTTTCATAGAAAATCTTACCCTATTGCATACTCCCTTAAAAACGAAGTCAGGGGAGAGATTAATCGAATGATGGAGGAGAACATCATTGAGTATAGCCAATCTCCATACACAAGTCCTATCGTCGCTATACCCAAAAAGAGTGGTAAAGTCAGGATCTGTTTAGACACCCAGGAAATAAATAAAATGATCATTAATGACTGGACTTCGCCTGGGGAAATTGAAGAAAACTTGAAAAAATTCTAAGGCAATAAAATACATCAGTACATGGGATACCGTATGTGGGTACTGGCAGGTAGAGCTGCACCCACACAGTAGACAGTACATGGCTTTCATTTTCGACGGGAGGAATTATCAATTTAAGAGGTTACCTTTCGGCCTCATCAACTCCGTCGCAGTGTTTGTGAAGTGCATGGACCAAGTCCTAGGTCAAGAGGCTCTGCAATTCACAACTATATATGTGGACGACCTACTGATAACATCATCGGACTGGGACGAACACTGTGCCCGAATAGAACAAGTACTGAATAAACTCTCTGATAACAATGTAACTCTGAAGCTAGAAAAATCCAAGTTTATAGCGGAAGAGGTAAAATTCCTGGGATTTAACCTAACAGAGAAGGGAATATATATCTCCATCCCAAGAAAAGGTAAAAGCCATCCAGAAATTCCCTACCCCAAAAAATAAGAAGCAGTTGCAATCCTTCCTGGGTATTTGCAACTACTACCGTAAATTTCAGAATAACTACTCCCATTTGACTGCCAAATTTTCAAAACAACTCTCATCCAAGGACAGGTGGACCTGGGGAACCGAACAGGATGCGGTACTAACACTCATAAAGCAAACATTTTTAGAAATAGTGATGCTGCATCATCCCAACTTTGAGCAACTCTTCTATCTGAATTGCGACGCCAGTGACGTCAGTCTGGGTGCTGAACTGTATCAAGAGGATAAAGAAGGACACCACCTGGTCGTCATCTTTGCCAGCAGAGTGCTAAATAGTTGCGAACATAACTACAACGTTACGGAAAAGAAGTTGTTAAGTATAGTGTTCGCGTGTGGTAAATTTAGAACCTACATCCTAGGGTACCATCACAGTCAGAAGTGACCATAAATCTATATCATTTCCTAAACAATGTAAATTAAGTCATGGTAGACTCACCCGTTGGATCCTTGCTCTGCAGGAGTACCACATCACATGGGAATACATTCCAGGCAGGAAGGATGTAGCGGCTGACATATTATCCAGAATAAATGTTGACAATCAGGCATTTGAAGGAGAAAAGGAGAAAATCACCAAGGTGTATTATATATTGAAGGAGAGAAAGGACCTGGAAGAGATACTCAATGAGATCGTACAACAGCAGAAACAAGATACCAAATTAGCAAACATACGAAGGAGAGTGATGGAATCAGAAGAAATTATTAACAAATTTTATTGTATACGTAAGGATGTGTTATTCATTAAAACCAAAAGGAATCATGGAAATTGGAAGCTAGTAGTTCCAACATCTCTAGAAAATAAATTAATTAAGGACTACCATGTCAGATACGGACACATGGGAGCTTTAAAAATAGTCAAAGCTTTGGAAGAAGAAATGTTTATTAAAAGTATAACACGAAAAGTGATTAAAAATATCAAAACATGCACTATATGTCAAATGGTTAAAACCAATAATGAGAGAAAGGATGGAATGATGATACCCATCACATCAAATAATAAACTTGAAAAAGTGTTTCTTGATATATGTGGACCATTCCCACGTAGTGGAGGGAGGCATAGATTCAAGTTCATTGTAATTCTATTTTACCATTACACTAAATACACCAAATTATACGCTATCAACAGAGCAACCACAAAGAAAATCTTGGAAATAATTAAAAACAAATACATACCGAACAGGATGCGGTACTAACACTCATAAAGCAACAATTTTTAGAAATAGTGATGCTGCTTCATCCCAACTTTGAGCAACCCTTCTATCTGAATTGCGACGCCAGTGACGTCAGTCTGGGTGCTGAACTGTATCAAGAGGATAAAGAAGGACACCACCTGGTCGTCATCTTTGCCAGCAGAGTGTTAAATAGTTGCGAACATAACTACAATGTTACGGAAAAGGAGTTGTTAAGTACAGTAGAAGCCCGATATAGCGCAGTTGTCGGGTGACATACTTTCCCCCGCGGTATATCAGAAGGTGACCTGTACAGTGACAAATGATGGGGAGGGAGGACCGGGAAAAAGGCTACAGCATAATGCACTACTATATACTGTACGTAAATTACGTCACCAAATGTAGAAATAAAAAATAAGAAAACTGTATTTTAATCCAATATTTTAATCTATTTTAATCCAATGGAATATAAAATACACTATTTATACATTGCTCACTCGACCTACTGTAGGCCTAATTGTTGGTCTTAAAAAAGTCCATAATTGTTGTTTGACGGGATAATGCACAGCGTTTCTTTTCCGCGTATTGTTTTATAAATGCGAGGTGCAGCAGATGAACATTATTAGATTCACTTTGCCTCTCCATCCACGAAATTACTTTGTTTATGTGTATTATCACTTCACTAACATTTGGAATAACTTCTTTCACTTGCACCCCATTTTCATTTCCATCATCGTCGTCGTCTTCTTTTTCTTCGCAATTTGCATTTCGGACTGCATCGATGATATCTTTATCTCCTATACATTCTGTAACAGGCTCACCGTTGTCAACTTCTGCCCAGTCATTCAAGTCATCTAGAGTGAAGTTGCAATGCAGAGCACTACTCGCAGACTGTACATTAGCGTGGAACGAAAATGGCCTTTTTTTAATTTTTTTTTTTTTTTTACTTTTGTAATAGTGGGGAAAAGTTGCCTTTTAGGTTCAAAAAGAAGAAAAAAAAATTTGGTTGCTATACTACAACATCTTGAGGTGCCGCAAAGAGATTAAAATTTGTAAAAAAATTAAAAAAATTGAAAAATTATAAACTTTAATAAATTATTTTTTATGGTTTTCTCGTACATATAATGTTACAAAAGATAGTTGTAAATACATATATAAGCATTAGAATTGGAAAAAATTATTAATTACAAAATAATAATAATAAAAAATATTTTTTAATGTCAAAAACTTTGTATTTTTGCTAATTTTGAAACTTTTGTGAACATTTTGGTTGTTACAAATAGTAGTAAATAAGGTTGAAATAAAAGCTCGTCAAATCAATTATATATTTTTTTATTAGAGCACACGTAAAAAAATATCATAATACACTTTTAAAGACATTGAAAGTTCATTTTTTATGATTTAAAAAATCCTTAATAATTACAAATGTTACAGCTGCAAAATGTTTGTTTCTACTTCATTGACATATTAAACTGTTTTTTTGTATCAAATTTTGGCATGTTCTCACGTGAGTCAATTTTTGCTCTTATATATCCTTCTCTTGCAATTGAACCACAGACATTCTGAGCCGATTCGGTCACCAGTTTCACAGCTCTTTCCACTGCTTGCATGTGACAAGGAAGCCGGGGAAAGTCGATAAGCGGGTCCACTTTACTATTTGGTTGAGCTTCAGATGTCTTCCGTATAAAGTCTTTGAGAGAGTCAATGGAAACATGTTTTACCAAGGGGGGTTCAGTTACGTCATTTTCAGATCATGTCGATGTAATCCTTTGCGTCAAAGTTTATTTTTGGAACTTTAAACTTCCTGACTTCGCCTCTACTTTCTGTTCTTGCTTTTAAAACACATCGTAAACCAAGCTCAATTACATTTTTGCGCTCATCACATAGCATGGACAAAAGGAGATTTTCTGTAGCAGCAAAGTACCCATTTCTTTGAATAACCGGGTCTAGAACGTTCTTGAAATCATCAGAGAGATAGCGTGAATATGAGATAAGCTTAAACAGATGTTTGGAACCATAAGTACATGAAGGTTTTAATTTAATGTTAAACCACACAGGTGCATACACTTTCACAATGTACTCAGCCAGAGTCTTAAGGTTTTCAGTTGGATTTTCAGTTGCCACATACAATCTAAGTATACGGTTTGCTAATGTAAGCCACCTGGAGTGTGCAAGTTTTCCAGGGTTTCTTAAAGATAAATCTAGTGAGCAATTTCCACTTGATACAGTGATACACATATCCAATAAATACTTCTGATCTGTACTTAAATCATTTATGTTATCCAAAAGAGGAAGGTTATTTTCAATTGGCAAGAAAGTAACCACAGGCAGATTAGCACAGTTTTCCAGCTGCTGACCTATTTCGCCTTTAAACTCATTGGGTCCCTTCGTTTTACCATCTAAATGACAAAAAAGATGTCGCAAAGGTAGCTCATTCCATGGAACAAACAAACTAACCATTGTAAAGGTCTTCCTATTTCATTTTCCATCAAAGAAATCGCACCATTATTATGTCCAGTGTTTACAACGGTTCCATCACACCCAATAGCAGTAAAGTTCAAAAGTTGTTCGTTGTGTTCTCTATCTTCAAGAAACTCCAGTATACTGTCTGCTATGTCTTTTCCAGTGCCAGATTTAGGTGTTACGTGGCCTAAAAACTTTGAGTTTGGTTCCTCTATTAGTGAAACGTGCTCTTCTGAAATAATTTTTTTGTACAACTTAATTCCGCCTTCCGCCCCCTTCCCCCTCCCAACATCCGCTGGGATAACGTTTTTATCTTTCTATTCATATTAAAACGCCTATTTGAAACTTTTTACCGCTCTTGCGGCACCTCAAGACAAAATCCAAAAAGTTAAAAAAAATTGTGTCTTTTTTGATATAAAAACTGCTTTTTTGACAGTATTTGAAATAAAAAAAAAGTTTTGACAACTTCTTAAAAAAACTTAAAAATGTAGCGAAAATTGCAATTTTATGAAAATTTATCGTCCTTGCGGCACCTCAAGACGTGCTCCAATATTTTTCATATCTTTTTTTTTATCTTATCTTCACCAAAAGGCAACTTTTCTGCGCTATTACAAATTAAAAATTCCAAACTTGATTTTTTCATTCCACCCTACTGTACATCACTATTAGTGAATCCGGCAACAGAGCAATTTCCATCGGCGATGTTTTGTTCAAAGGAACATTTCTTCCAGCAATTCTGAATCGTAGCCGTACTAATACTTTCCCATGCAAGACCTATTGCATACGCAACTGTTTTCATGTTTATTGACTTAAGGTAAATTTCCATTTCCTCATCAGAATTCACTATAGCACTCAGAAGTTCACGGCGGCAATGCGCTTTAAATGCTTTTATGATGCCTTGATCTAATGGCTGGATCAGTGCTGTAGTGTTTTTCGGCAAGAACATGACTCTGATTTTCCCATCTCTTGACTGTAGCATATCAGCAGGTGGATGTGCTGGACAGTGGTCAAGGGTCAGTACAGCTTTTTCTTCGAGGTTGAGTGACCGCAGGTGGCTTCTCACAGATGGAACAAATTCTTCATGGAACCATTTACTGAAAATATCACTTGTCATCCAAGCATTTTTTGTATTACGATATGTGATGGGTAATGACGTCATGTTCTGGAGTAATATGCCCAGTTTTTAAAAAAGGAGATAAAACTGTATGCAGCAATTATAGGGGCATAACACTGCTAAGCTGTGTCTATAAGATATTGTCCATGATTCTCCTTGATAGGCTAAATGTATATGCAGAGGAAATCCTAAGTGAACATCAAAGTGGATTTAGAGCCGACCGGAGCACAGTCGATCAAATTTTCGTCATGAGGCAGTCACTCGAAAGATGTTTCGAATATGGTATTGACATCCATATACTGTTTATAGATCAGGCAAGCCTTCGATAGTGTAAATCGAATAATGTTGCGAATAGCATTGGAAGAATTGGGAGTACCTCAAAAGATTGTGAGAGTGGTACTGCTCAGTCTGAACGATTTCAGAGGAAAAGTAGTTCTGGGAAGAAACAAAAGCCGAGATTTTATGGTTGGTACTGGAGTGAAGCAGGGTGATGCATTATCTGCGACCCTCTTTAACTTGGCACTACACTATGCTATAAACAAGATAGACTTCAGAGGACACATCTTCAAAAGGACGAGGCAACTAGGAGCATATGCGGATGATATTGTGCTGGTAGCCAGGAACAGAAATGTATTAAAAGACACCTTTATTGAAATAGAGAGGGAAGTGAGCAGGATTGGTTTGGAAGTCAATGAGGCTAAAACAAAATACATGAAAGTGTCTGCGAAGGAAAATAGAGAACTGCTAGACCTTCACACAGGCCATTACTGTTTCCAAGGAGTTACAGAATTTAAGTACCTAGGTGTTATTCTGAATAATGAAAACCGAGTGAGCAGCGAAATAGTAAATAGAATCATAACCGGCAATAGAGCCTACTATGCAAACCAATCATTACTGAAATCAAAGCTTCTAACTCCAAGAACCAAATTGATGTTATATAAAACACTGATCAGGACTTGTTGTTACTTATGCATCCGAGACATGGACTCTCGTAAATAAGGATATAAGTGCACTAAGAATTTTTGAAAGAAGAATTTTGAGACAGATATTTGGACCAGTGAAGGAAGGGAATATATATGATGTATAGGATCCGAAATAACGGTGAAATAAATGAGTTGATTGGTGGACAAGACCTGGTGAAACACATAAAATCAGCTAGAATTAGATGGCTGGGACACGTATTCCGTATGAATGTTACGAGGATGCCCAAAACTATATTAAGTGGAATGATACTGGGCAAAAGAAGAAGAGGAAGGCCTCGAAGAAGATGGCAGCAGGATGTGGAAGAAGATCTAAGAAAGATGGGCATTAGGAACTGGAGACTGAAGGCAGTGGACAGAGATGAGTGGAGACGGGTCGTAGCGGAGGCCAAGGCTCACCATGGGCTGTAGTGCTGGAGAGTAGTAGTAATGACGTCATGTTAACATGTTGAAAGCATCTAGGATTTCGGCTTTTCCCTATACAGAGAGGTTTAACTTTGTGGCTGCCTGATTTATTTGTGGCAAACAGGAGGGTAACTCTATCCTTATTTCCTTATTTATTTTTAATCCAGATTTATTTATTGAATTATTCACATCCAGAGTTCTGGTAGGAAGCATTCGAAAATACAGAGCAGTTTGACTAAAACACAACCAAACAACATACTCAACGATCAATTACAATATAAATCACATACACTTTTTGACACAATTTTACAAAAAACAAACATCAAGTTGAATCCCTGCGCCAATCCCCTTCCTCCACACACCACCCCCACTACACCTTCCACACAAAAATCGTTACGAAATGATGGCAGTCTGACTAAAAGCTGAAGAAGGCGGATACTAAGCCGAAACGCGTCCGACGAAAAAAGTAAGTTTTTCACAAGATAAAGTTCATTTTTAGTAAAGTAGTAAAGTGATACAGAGCAGTTTCATCACAGTTATACACTTGATGGTCATTTAAATCGTTATCGATCATTACTTTGTTTAATGCCTGAGGAAAAAGTACTGCAGCTTCACTGTCACATGATCGTGCTTCCCCTTCAATGCTTATCTGGCTTATACCATGACAAGATTTCCATCGCGCAAACCACCCATCAGATGCATTAAAGTCACTGTTGCCATGTAAATCACTATGGAATTTCGCAGCTTGAGCTCTAATAACTGGTCCGTGGCACACCTTCACTTCGTTTTATTAAAAACCACCTGTACAGACACTCATCTGGTTCACTATCCTTACCTACTTTAGTCTTTTTTCTTTGCAACCCCACTTCACTTTCAACTGTGTTCACAAAACTTTTAAGTTTATCTTCTTCCTTCATCCACCCTCTAATTGTTCCTTCTGGGATGCCACACTCACGTGATAAACTTGCCTTTGACTCTCCGTTCTTCACACGATCAATTATTTTGAGTTTATCACTCACAGAATATGCTTTTCTTTTCTGCGACATCACAAAACTCTACACTATGCGAATTTATGACAAAGACTATACACTTTGATAAGATAATATCAGAGTATGATCTTATACTGTAATATAAGAGTACACTATGAGGGAGAGAAGGGATTTAGTTGGCTGCTTGCCTTGGCATGAATTCTTAGAAACGCAGAGACTGTAAATACGGGGCAATTGTTTATGTCTACAGGTACACTTGAACTGGCAATTCTGGCTGTTGTTTACAACGCCGTTTCCAACAACAAGCCTTTGTTTACAATAAACGCAACGCATTCCAATGTGGCTACGGAAGTCACGATAAACAATTCATAATTTACTCACTCTCCACAAGTAAGAATTTTGCTAATAACGGGTGACATACTCTTCACCGCGTTATATCCGAATCCGCGGTGTATCGGACCGCGCTTTATCGGGCTTCTACTGTATAGTGTTCGGGTGCGGTAAATTTAGAACATACATCCTAGGGTACCATCACAGTCAGAAGCGACCATAAATCTATATCATTTCCTAAACAAAGTAAATTAAGTCATGGTAGACTCACCCGTTGGATCCTCGCTCTGCAGGAGTACTACATCACATGGGAATACATTCCAGGCAGGAAGAATGTAGCGGCCGACATATTATCCAGAATAAATGTTGACAATCAGACATTTGAAGGAGAAAAGGAGAAAATCACCAAGGTGTATTATATATTGAAGGAGAGAAAGGACCTGGAAGAGATACTTAATGAGATAGTACAACAGCAGAAAAAAGATACCAAATTAGCAAACATACGAAGGAGAGTGATGGAATCAGAAGAAATTATTAACAAATTTTATTGTATACGTAAGGATGTGTTATTCATTAAAACCAAAAGGAATCATGGAAATTGGAAGCTAGAAGTTCCAAAATCTCTAGAAAATAAATTAATTAAGGACTACCATGTCAGATACGGACACATGGGAGCTTTAAAAATAGTCAAAGCTTTGGAAGAAGAAATGTTTATTAAAAGTATAACACAAAAAGTGATTAAAAATATCAAAACATGCACTATATGTCAAATGGTTAAAACCAATAATGAGAGAAAGGATGGAATGATGATACCCATCACATCAAATAATAAACTTGAAAAAGTGTTTCTTGATATATGTGGACCATTCCCACGTAGCGGAGGGAGGCATAGATTCAAGTTCATTGTAATTCTATTTTACCATTACACTAAATACACCAAATTATACACTATCAACAGAGCAACCACAAAGAAAATGTTGGAAATAATTAAAAACAAATACATACCTGAAGTTGGAAAACCATATACTATAATAACCAATCACGGAACACAGTTTAAAGGAAGACGATGGAGAGAGAAACTATTGGAATTAAATATAAAAACATACAGAACGTCCATATACCATCCGAGCAGAATCCCGCGGAAAGAGTATTGAGAGAGGTGGGACGCATTTTGAGAACATACTGTCATGATAAACAGAGAGAATGGCAAAAATATTTAATATCAACAGAAGAATTTTTAAACATAAGTTACCACCATTTCATTGAAAACACCCCATATTCTATGATGTTTGGAAGAAAGCCACATAGAGAGATACAGGATTTAATTGACTTTCCAACCAACCCAGAAGACCCGTATGAAGAAAAGAAATACTACAACAGGATCATGGAGAAGATAGAAAAACAAAAAACCAAATATTCACTGAACCAGGCTAAAGTAATTAACTATAACTTGGGAGAAAAAGTCTTAATAAAAAATCGTGAACTACCTAGTACATTCGAAGGTATAGCCAAGAAACTATTATTGTTATATGTAGGACCTTATGTCATAACAAAAGACAATGGCAACAATACGTATGAAGTAAGCAATCCAATAACTAAAAAGATCAAAGGAGTATATAACCAAGTTTCCATCAAGAAGTTCTATGAGGAAGGATGAACAATCAAAAAAAAAAAAACTACAAAATTCAAAAAATATGTAAGATCACCTTACGCTATTATTTAGAAAACATATGAGGTAAAATAAAAAATCAATTACAAAATTCAAAAGGAATAAGTAAGATCAACTTCTCTCTCTCTCTCCTATGGCGCTACAGCCCAAGTCGGGCCCTGGCCACCACCAATCTCCGCCTCCAATCCACTCTATCCACTGCAACTCTCCTCCAGTTTCTTATCCCCATGTCTCTCGCGAAGATCAACTTACACTACCATTTAGGAAACATATGAGATAAGAGATAAAATAAAGGAATAAACTACAACATTCCTAATAGTAAGTGCAACCAACTTACACTAATACAGTATTTAGAATATGTGAGATAAAATAAATTAAACAAACGAAGTGAAAACAGGAATTAATAATACAAGAGAATTAGAAAGGAGACCAATTAAAATAAACAAATATAGAACCAAGCAAGAACTGCCAAGACAAATACATAAAATTGTAAAGAATATAGAATATTCAGAAAAAAAAGAACTGGTACAAGAAAAAAAAATATAAAGCAAATATACAGCAAGTGGCTAAAGCAAAATAAGGGTAATCAACAAAGGAGAAGAAAAGAAAAGATGTCTAAAATAATTAAAATAATCACAAGAAGAAAAGAAAAACAAACTAATTAAAAGTTAGAAATAATGAAATTAACAAATAAATAAATAAAAACAATCAAATGCGTGAGTATATAACAGAATATACCAAAGGTACAGCAGAAGAAAGAATGTGTAGAAAAAAGTGAAAATGAACTAAAGAACCATGAAGTGGACAATCCCCAAAATATTATTATTAATGAAAGTCACAATATGACAAAAAGGTATTTAAGATTGACTGAGGATAGATCCAGCAATCAATTAACTGAGTAGAGATGATGTTCCTCTGATCTCAGAAAAAAAGGTAGTAATGGATGAAACCAGCTACTAAAAGTTAGGGAAATTATATATATAAAAGGGAGAATGCACTAATGGAAATAAGTAAAAACAGATCTGAAAGATAACTAAATAAAATGGAGTGGAACAAGTAAGAAGAGAAACAAGAAAGAGGAAATAAACAAGAAGAAAAAGGAAAAAATTATATATAACTGATAATTTCATAAAAAACTATGCTAGTGTTTTACCAAAATGATCAATTTTGATGGAGAGGCATTATGTTACAACACAAAAAAGCCACCCCAATACCAGGAAAAAACTATGAATCAACTATATTAAACTAATGAAAATAAAATGATTATGACGAGACAAATGACTATGACCCAACCCAAGTGATTGACCCAATAAAAGAAAATAAAATGAGAAGGTATATGAAAAAGACACAATCAAATAATAAATGTAAATGACAAGTATTAAAATCAAATAAAGTAATCTGAATTAAAGTACACTAACCAGAGAAATACATAGTATATATTATGAATAACTCTATAATGATAAGTGAATCAGAACATGAAATTTGTTAACATACTAACTAACAATTGTGAATAAAACAATAAAAAACCCAGACGTGAGAGATAGGTAGGAAGTGAAGGTGATTAAGTGAGTAAAAGAAATCAATATTAGTGAATAACCACTAGTAACACTAAAGTCCAGTAGAAAAAGTGCAAAGTGCCAGTGTAACCCAAAATAAATAGAAAACACAACATATAGGTAAAGACACCAAAATAGTGATTAACACTATAGTTTAAGGGTGATAAATACCAAAAAATAATGATAACCAGAATATTGTTATTATAATTAGTAGTGATAGTAGATTAGGAATACAGTGGTATTCAGGATAAAAATCCCATAATGAAGAAGAACGTTATTGTTACAATGGTTAAGTAGTAAAAAATAGAGAGTACCTAAATGTTAAAAGAAGAATAAACTAAATAATATGAGTGCAAAATAAATAAAACATCCTATGTTAATCAAAATGTTCAAAGGGATAATTAGCAAGATAAAATAAATGGTGTTATAATGTTATTCACCAAGACAGTTATTTGTTCAATTAAGTTTATAAGAAGGAATATGGCTGAAAAAAGTAAACAGACCATAAACCTAATTTTGGTGTTATGTTTTATAAGTAATATTAAATGATAGACAAGTTATAAAAAATGGCAATATAGATAAGTAAGGAGAGTTAAAATTTTACAAACACATTAACAATCTTTAGAGTAAAGACAGGAAAAGAAATTAGAGAATAACAGACAGGCAATGATTTTGTAAAGTAATAAGAACATACAATTATTGTAAAACAGCCCAAATTAATTCAAAATGTAAACAAGTCATAAGTGACACCAAACAAAACATATGTAAATGTAAAATAATCTTTAATTTGTGTAAAATAAGAAGATATAGCCAATTACTACTTAGGCCTATAAAATGCTAACTGTATAAATCCAAAATAAACAAATTGTAAGAAATTAACTATTGTATTAGACAACTCAAGGCAAGTAACTAATTAAGTACAATTAGTGAACCATATTAAGATGTCAAAGTTAGATTAAAAACATAAAATAAGAAACAAAAGTAATAACATAATATTAACATTATTGTCAAAACTTTTAATACATAAACAAACCCAGCTTTGTGGGATGTCAAAATGATCTTTGAAAGAAAATATAAACAGTTGTGATAATATCTAATACATAAATAAGAAGACAGAAGAATAATAGCCATCAGAAGATATTTATTCATTTTGAATTAAAATTCAAATATTATAACAATAGACATAAATATGACCAACCAATGAGAGTACAGACAGTTGCCATAACAACGGAACGTTATTTAATATAATTCCGTTAAAAAGAATTAGTTCATTATTGACGCTCAAGACATACAGAAGCCAAACCATATTCGACTCAATTTTAATTTGAAATAATAAAAAATAAGTCAAAATTAAATAAAATGAGGATGCAAGAAGTCTGATGAAGAACTAGTCAAATCAACAGAGACAAAAGACCAGATTTAAATATTCTAAATTAATTATTTAATCCACATTATCCGAAAAAGAAGCCAGACGTACTCCAAATTATAAATGATGGAAGATTGATGATCACATGGACCAACTTAACTAAAAACTGAATGACTTTTCAACCGAATTCAACTGATTTGTTAAGTATATCTGAAATACCAGAATTTATGGAATAAATTCTGATTAAATTTTCTCACAACACAAATAACTCTCACTACGAACTGATAACTCAATTTCTTTCAAGGATTAATTGAAATTAAAAACTAAACTTGTATGTAACCAGAAAATAACCTGTGTACAAATTACGAATTCTTAACACACACTTTTTAACACTTCAAAAACGAATTGTAATTAACTCTAATAGTATATAAGTACCATTGATGTAAGGTAGTGTACTTTATTATCATCTTATTAATATTTTTTCATATTTTTTCGTAACCAAAAGAACTCATGATTAAACGAACAATAAGAAAATAAACACAAAACGACAGCCATGTCGATTTAGAAACGTTTAATCAACTTTAGCCAACCTGAGAAAATTGTCTATTTATTGCCGGAGCAACTTTATTTAATAACAGTATATAATGTTGTATTCAAATGAACAAATATTAACTATTTCACGTTAATAAACTAGTACTGAGTAGTAATAACCGTCCTTTATTTCATTGTAAATTGTATTATAAAGTTTGTGTACTTTAGTGACGAGTGAAATTGTCTGTAAGCGTTAGACGTTGGCAGCACGGCGAACTACTAGCGACATCCATATGCCCGCCAATTGCGAGGGTAATTTGAATCAGTCAACACCGTCTAGAACGACCGCTCAATTTCATATTTTTAAATTGTTTTCATAAACAATTTGGCACCACCCGGGAATGAAATTTACTCATTAAAGGACAGGTAAGGTTTACACTCACAAAATATTGGTACTGGTAATTCGTGAGATCGCGACAGACATCGTCAGCGTAACAAAAAGAAAACGTAAGTAAGTAAACATAAAGTAACGACTACAACGTGTGGGGCTAACACACATAACACATGATAAAACATATTTTTACAGACTACGACAGAGTCTTCTCGTTACAAATTGATGCAACAACGTGTGGCTTAAAAGAGGCATACGGAACCTCTCGTTACAAATTGGCGACCAACTAGTGTGGCTAGAAATAAAGACTAGCGGCGGTTACAAAAAATAATAAGATAAGATGATCACCAGGGGCAGACCAAAGAAGAGGACTGAGGATACCGACAAGGAAGAAATGGAAATGATCGAAGAGGATGCCCAAGGGGACCAACCAGAAAACCCAACCCAACCAGCACCTGAAGTAGAAGTAATGGCCAGCGACCAATCAAAGAAACCAACCCAATCGATGGACACAAATTTCCAGGAAATGATGAGGCTTATGGTGGAATAATTAAACAAAAACCAGTAGAAAACTGATGAAAATTTTAAGAAACAGAAGGAAGAAACTAAAGAACAAAGAAAAGAAGACAGGGAATTTTTAAATGAAAAACTGGACAGAAACAGTGAAGAATTAAAGAAACAACCCAAGGAGGACATAGAACTTCTGAATAATAAGATGGAAAGCAACCATGAAGCCTTGAAGAGAAACCAAGAGATCTTAGAAGAGAAGAGTGAGGAGTTAAAGAGGCAGATCAAGAAAGATCTGGAAATACTGAACGACAAGATCGAGAATAATAGTGAAACACTCCAACGACAATTGAAGGAAAATAGCGAAAAGACCAAAGATGAGTTGAGACAACAGTTCGTAGAATGTCGGGAAGAGATAAAACAAGCCATCACCGAGACGAATGAAGCAGTAGTACAAGTCCGTGAGGAGTTAATAAACAAAATAAGCGACGTCGAGGAGGAAGGAAAAATAGAATTGATGAGCTTCAACAAATAACGACAATAGAATGCACAAGAAACAATCAAGAAGTGCTCAAAAAGCTGGAGGAAAGGCACAAAGAAATACAAATCTATGTAAGTGAAAGGGTGGAACGAGTATATACCAACCTCAACCAAGTAGACGGGCAAACCAAGGAAAACAAAGAGAAGATCCAGGGACTCAACCAACGAGAAAGATAGATGCAGGAAGAGCTAGATGCACTGAGAGACAAACCCTGTAACAACACACATATCATAACCAGCGAGAACCGTGAGCTGATAAACTTCCGAAGTTACCGGCGCAACCCAATGGAGTTCCTAAAAAGAGTCGAGGAGATGATAGAAAAGAATAGGGAAACTCGATGGACAACAGTGCGCAGCATGATCGATGAGATGTTCCGAGACACCCATGACAGTTGGTGGACGACAACAAGGCCGGAAATTACCAACACACAGGAATTTAAAATGCAGTTCCGTGACAAGTATTGGTCGGAGTCAACCCAGAACCTGGTACGGAACGATATAAGTAATGGGAGGTACGAACCACAAGCGGGACACACCCTAACTTCTTACTTTCTGGGCAAGGTGTGCTTAGCTCAAAATTTGGAACCAAGAATACCGGAGGAATCATTGGTCATACAATTGGGGTACCATTATGAGGATGCCGTTCAAAAAGCCAGAAGACAAGGCCAAATCAAAACAATACAGGGCATGGCAAGCTTGTTAGAAGATCATGAGAATGACGGACTGTACAAGGCAACAGGATGGTCAATATAAAATACAGCCGATGGAATGAGAACCGTAATCAACCGAATTACAATCCATCAAACAACAACCCCTAAAATAACAACCAAAGTGACCCAAACCGAAATTACAACAACAACCAATACAGGGGTAATCGCCCGAACTACAACCAGGTTAATCAACTGTATAGCGGGAATAACCCGAATAACAGTCCCAACAACAACAATTACTGTGGAAATGGACCAAACCAACGTCCTAATGGCCACCCCAATAACAGTAATTACCACGGTAACAATTACGACCCGAATTACCAGTACAATAGGGGAAATGGGAATAACCGAACCAGAGATGATCGGCGACAGGTCAACTTTATAAATGGAAGAAGTCAGACAAACCAGAGGAGGTACTGCCCGAATACACCGGCAAACTCCAGTTATTATGCATCCACATCAAGTAATGATCAGTACCAAGGGAATAGGACCACTGAAGCGTCCGGAAACAATATGAGTATACGACCAAAGCCAGTAAATGAACCATCGACGAACCAGTCAGATAATCGGGCCAACACCGAACCACAAAATTTAAACTAACAAGGTCAGTGAGAACCAAGGAACGCCCTTCACATGACCAATCACTTGGGTTACTAAGACAGATGACGCGACGAAACCATAATAAAATTATAACAATTGTCTCTAATAATTATTTAAAAAACATAAGAGAAGAACTCCTGGAAGAAGAGGACAACCAGCTGCCAAGAATCAACAATGAAATAGTTCACATACAGGGCACAGTAAATGGAACGATAACCATCAACACAGGGTCAAACATCTCCCTAATAAACCAGACCGAACTAGAACGGATCCAAACTAACTGCAAACTACCAATACCCACGTTGCCAATTAATAACATAATCATAATAGGAGCAACAGGAAAACAAAACAAAACTGTCAGAAAGCAAGTCTCACTGGAATTAACCAGCCAGAACATGACTATACCAATTGTTTTCCTGGTAGCGAGTGGAATACCATTCAATATGCTTATAGGGTGCGACGTGTTATGACAACATTCAGCCATAATAAACCTACAACAAGGGATAGTGTTTTTAACTTCAGAAAGAGGAATATGGTCAGCAAAAGTAGTAAACTACAATCATACACCAACAGCATTGAACCAAGACCCAGTCTTGAAGAATTATTATTGTAAAAACCATGAACCATTCATGATTATAAATGATGAAGATGACAATAGTGAATTGTGGGAGAAGAAACTTGAGGAGATTAGAATATTTCAAAGAAATAGGCCAAACCAAGAAATAAGCAAAAAACAAGTAGAAAATTCAATAAAAATATATCAAGAGTACCAACACGTTTTCTCCAACACTCCAGGCAAGGTCAAGGGATATCAGTGTAAAATCAATTTCCGGGAACCAGTGGATTTTCATAGAAAATCTTACCCTATTGCATACTCCCTTAAAAACGAAGTCAGGGGAGAGATTAATCGAATGATGGAGGAGAACATCATTGAGTATAGCCAATCTCCATACACAAGTCCTGTCGTCGCTATACCCAAAAAGAGTGGTAAAGTCAGGATCTGTTTAGACACCCAGGAAATAAATAAAATGATCATTAATGACCGGACTTCGCCTGGGGAAATTGAAGAAAACTTGAAAAAATTCTACGGCAATAAAATACATCAGTACATGGGATACCGTATGTGGGTACTGGCAGGTAGAGCTGCACCCACACAGTAGACAGTACATGGCTTTCATTTTCGACGGGAGGAATTATCAATTTAAGAGGTTACCTTTCGGCCTCATCAACTCCGTCGCAGTGTTTGTGAAGTGCATGGACCAAGTCCTAGGTCAAGAGGCTCTGCAATTCACAACTATATATGTGGACGACCTACTGATAACATCATCGGACTGGGACGAACACTGTGCCCGAATAGAACAAGTACTGAATAAACTCTCTGATAACAATGTAACTCTGAAGCTAGAAAAATCCAAGTTTATAGGGGAAGAGGTAAAATTCCTGGGATTTAACCTAACAGAGAAGGGAATATATATCTCCATCCCAAGAAAAGGTAAAAGCCATCCAGAAATTCCCTACCCCAAAAACTAAGAAGCAGTTGCAATCCTTCCTGGGTATTTGCAACTACTACCGTAAATTTCAGAATAACTACTCCCATTTGACTGCCAAATTTTCAAAACAACTCTCATCCAAGGACAGGTGGACCTGGGGAACCGAACAGGATGCGGTACTAACACTCATAAAGCAAAAATTTTTAGAAATAGTGATGCTACATCATCCCAACTTTGAGCAACCCTTCTATCTGAATTGCGACGCCAGTGACGTCAGTCTGGGTGCTGAACTGTATCAAGAGGATAAAGAAGGACACCACCTGGTCGTCATCTTTGCCAGCAGAGTGTTAAATAGTTGCGAACATAACTACAACATTACGGAAAAGAAGTTGTTAAGTATAGTGTTCGCGTGTGGTAAATTTAGAACATACATCCTAGGGTACCATCACAGTCAGAAGTGACCATAAATCTATATCATTTCCTAAACAATGTAAATTAAGTCATGGTAGACTCACCCGTTGGATCCTCGCTCTGCAGGAGTACCACATCACATGGGAATATATTCCAGGCAGGAAGAATGTAGCGGCCGACATATTATCCAGAATAAATGTTGACAATCAGGCATTTGAAGGAGAAAAGGAGAAAATCACCAAGGTGTATTATATATTGACGGAGAGAAAGGACCTGGAAGAGATACTCAATGAGATCGTACAACAGCAGAAACAAGATACCAAATTAGCAAACATACGAAGGAGAGTGATGGAATCAGAAGAAATTATTAACAAATTTTATTGTATATGTAAGGATGTGTTATTCATTAAAACCAAAAGGAATCATGGAAATTGGAAGCTAGTAGTTCCAACATCTCTAGAAAATAAATTAATTAAGGACTACCATGTCAGATACGGACACATGGGAGCTTTAAAAATAGTCAAAGCTTTGGAAGAAGAAATGTTTATTAAAAGTATAACACGAAAAGTGATTAAAAATATCAAAACATGCACTATATGTCAAATGGTTAAAACCAATAATGAGAGAAAGGATGGAATGATGATACCCATCACATCAAATAATAAACTTGAAAAAGTGTTTCTTGATATATGTGGACCATTCCCACGTAGCGGAGGGAGGCATAGATTCAAGTTCATTGTAATTCTATTTTACCATTACACTAAATACACCAAATTATACGCTATCAACAGAGCAACCACAAAGAAAATCTTGGAAATAATTAAAAACAAATACATACCTGAAGTTAGAAAACCATATACTATAATAACCAATCACGGAACACAGTTTAAAGGAAGACGATGGAGAGAGAAACTATTGGAATTAAATATAAAAACATACAGAACGTCCATATACCATCCGAGCAGAATCCCGCGGAAAGAGTATTGAGAGAGGTGGGACGCATTTTGAGAACATACTGTCATGATAAACAGAGAGAATGGCAAAAATATTTAATATCAACAGAAGAATTTTTAAACATAAGTTACCACCATTTCATTGAAAACACCCCATATTCTATGATGTTTGGAAGAAAGCCACATAGAGAGATACAGGATTTAATTGACTTTCCAACCAACCCAGAAGACCCGTATGAAGAAAAGAAATACTACAACAGGATCATGGAGAAGATAGAAAAACAAAAAACCAAATATTCACTGAACCAGGCTAAAGTAATTAACTATAACTTGGGAGAAAAAGTCTTAATAAAAAATCGTGAACTACCTAGTACATTCGAAGGTATAGCCAAGAAACTATTATTGTTATATGTAGGACCTTATGTCATAACAAAAGACAATGGCAACAATACGTATGAAGTAAGCAATCCAATAACTAAAAAGATCAAAGGAGTATATAACCAAGTTTCCATCAAGAAGTTCTATGAGGAAGGATGAACAATCAAAAAAAAAAAAAAACTACAAAATTCAAAAAATATGTAAGATCACCTTACGCTATTATTTAGAAAACATATGAGGTAAAATAAAAAATCAATTACAAAATTCAAAAGGAATAAGTAAGATCAACTTACACTACCATTTAGGAAACATATGAGATAAGAGATAAAATAAAGGAATAAACTACAACATTCCTAATAGTAAGTGCAACCAACTTACACTAATACAGTATTCAGAAAATATGTGAGATAAAATAAATTAAACAAACGAAGTGAAAACAAGAATTAATAATACAAGAGAATTAGAAAGGAGACCAATTAAAATAAACAAATATAGAACCAAGCAAGAACTGCCAAGACAAATACATAAAATTGTGAAGAATATAGAATATTCAGAAAAAAAAGAACTGGTTCAAGAAAAAAAAAATATAAAGCAAATATACAGCAAGTGGCTAAAGCAAAATAAGGGTAATCAACAAAGGAGAAGAAAAGAAAAGATGTCTAAAATAATTAAAATGATCACAAGAAGAAAAGAAAAACAAACTAATTAAAAGTTAGAAATAATGAAATTAGCAAATAAATAAATAAAAACAATCAAATGCGTGAGTATATAACAGAATATAGTAAAGGTACAGCAGAAGGAAGAATGTGTAGAAAAAAGTGAAAATGAACTAAAGAACCATGAAGTGGACAATCCCCAAAATATTATTATTAATGAAAGTCACAATATGACAAAAAGGTATTTAAGATTGATTGAGAATAGATCCAGCAATCAATTAACTGAGTAGAGATGATGTTCCTCTGATCTCAGAAAAAAAGGTAGTAATGCATGAAACCAGCTACTAAAAGTTAGGGAAATTATATATATAAAAGGGAGAATGCACTAATGGAAATAAGTAAAAACAGATCTGAAAGATAACTAAATAAAAAGGAGTGGAACAAGTAAGAAGAGAAACAAGAAAGAGGAAATAAACAAGAAGAAAAAGGAAAAAATTATATATAACTGATAATTTCATAAAAAACTATGCTAGTGTTTTACCAAAATGATCAATTTTGATGGAGAGGCATTATGTTACAACACAAAAAAGCCACCCCAATACCAGGAAAAAACTATAAATCAACTGTATTAAACTAATGAAAATAAAATGACTATGACCAGACAAATGACTATGACCCAACCCAAGTGATTGACCCAATAAAAGAAAAGAAAATCAGAAGGTATATGAAAAAGACACAATCAAATAATAAATGTAAATGACAAGTATTAAAATCAAATAAAGTAATCTCAATTAAAGTACACTAACCAGAGAAATACATAGTATATATTATGAATAACTCTATAATGATAAGTGAATCAGAACATGAAATTTGTTAACATACTAACTAACAATTGTGAATAAAACAATAAAAAACTCAGACGTGAGAGATAGGTAGGAAGTGAAGGTGATTAAGTGAGTAAAAGAAATCAATATTAGTGAATAACCACTAGTAACATTAAAGTCCAGTAGAAAAAGTGCAAAGTGCCAGTGTAACCCAAAATAAATAGAAAACAACATATAGGTAAAGACACCAAAACCAGTGATTAACACTATAGTTTAAGGGTGATATTTACAAAAAAATAATGATAATCAGAATATTGTTATTATAGTTAGTAGTGATAGTAGATTAGGAATACTGTGGTATTCAGGATAAAAATCCCATAATGAATAAGAACGTTATTGTTACAATGGTTAAGTAGTAAAAAATAGAGAGTACCTAAATGTTAAAAGTAGAATAAACTAAATAATATGAGTGCAAAATAAATAAAACATCCTATGTTAATCAAAATGTTCAAAGGGATAATTAGCAAGATAAAATAAATGGTGTTATAATGTTATTCACCAAGACAGTTATTTGTTCAATTAAGTTTATAAGAAGGAATATGGCTGAAAAAAGTAAACAAACCATAAACCTAATTTTGGTGTTATGTTTTATAAGTAATATTAAATGATAGACAAGTTATAAAAAATGGCAATATAGATAAGTAAGGAGATAAAATTTTACAAACACATTAACAATCTTTAGAGTAAAGACAGGAAAAGAAATTAGAGAATAGAACAGACAGGCAATGATTTTGTAAAGTAATAAGAACATACAATTATTGTAAAACAGCCCAAATTAATTCAAAATGTAAACAAGTCATAAGTGACACCAAGCAAAACATATGTAAATGTAAAATAATCTTTAATTTGTGTAAAATAAGAAGATATAGCCAATTACTACTTAGGCCTATAAAATGCCTAACTGTATAAATCCAAAATAAACAAATTGTAAGAAATTAACTATTGTATTAGAAAATTCAAGGCAAGTAACTAATTAAGTACAATTAGTGAACCATATTAAGATGTCAAAGTTAGATTAAAAACATAAAATAAGAAAGAAATTTAATAACATAATTAAATCCTTAAATTTTTAGTGACCGTCAATCAATGAATGTTTTAGTGGATGGTTAGTGAGGATCGGTCTGTAATACAAATTTTAGCTATTTTGTGTCGACGTTTCGACAATATTTATTGTCATCTTCAGGACCTGTGTATGAAATACAATAGAAATATCAAACATTACGAAACAATTAAATATTTGGGTGAACGTGTTGGTGATGTGAGTGTGTGCGTGCATATGTATGTATCATTTTATATGTGAAGACTTATGATAGTTTGTTTACATCTTCAAATTATCTTTAAGAAAACGAGCAAATTATAGTCTTAGAGAACTTAATTCATACAGTATTACAATTTAAATTAATTAAACAAACAGTAATCAACAATTGGATATTAGATTGGTACATAAATTGTTTATACCTGCAACAGTCAACATATAGCAAAGTAATATATTACCTATAACTAAAACAGATTAGGGGATGTTCACTACGTAATTATTAAAAGTTATTTTTACCATGTTTCACTCCCTACTGGTGTTAAACAATCATAATTTAGAAACATACAATTTACACAATACTGTAAAACATTACGACTTAAATTAGATAGTTGACAAAGGTTACAAACAAAAGTTTCTCGTAAATTTTACTAACAGGTAAACTTGGATAATAATTGTAATCATATTATAAAATATAGTCAAGAGTACTATAGAATAATGTAATTTATGTATGTGTCCACAATCACCCTTCTCTCACAACCATTCTCCCCCTGCCAGTCCTTCTCACAGCCTCTCGCTCTAACCTGAAATCGATCTATCACTCACTGTCACCCCACTCACTCACTCACTCTCTCTCTCTCTCTCTCTCTCTCCCTCTCTCTCTCTCTCTTCTACATCACACTCACTGTCTCCTTTCTTCCCTCTCTCACTCTTCCACCCTTTGCTCTCTCACTCTCTCTCTCTCTCTCTCTCTCTCTCTCTCTCTCTCTCTCTCTCTCTCTCTCTCTCTCTCTCTCCCTCTCCCTCCCCCTCTCCCTCTCATTATATCTCTTATTCACTCTCTCTCTCACTCTCTATATCTCTCAGTCTTGTATCTTACTGACTCATACAGCACCTACTCACTCACGTTAACCACTCGGGCGCTCTGTCACTCTCTCTCACTCTATTCTAAACAGATATATACCACAAATCTAACACATAGACGTGTACATACACACACGCTAGCACTACACACGCACACACACACACACACACACACACACACACACACACACACACACACACACACACACACACACACACACACACACAAAACAACCTCACAAGCCAACTACACATTCGAAAATCCATACATACATATAACACTATTTTATTCTCTTCTTTTTATCATCTAAGTGTAAATTATGCACAACGGAGATGCCCACTGTAACTGATCATATTATTTAGTATTAGCTAAGAAACATATAACATTTCTTATAGACACATATTCGATCAATTTTAAACTCAGTACAGTGGGCATCTCCGTTGTGCATAATTTACACTTAGATGATAAAAAGAAGAGAATAAAATAGTGTTATATTTATGTATGGATTCTCGAATGTGTAGTTGGCTTGTGAGGTTGTTTTGTTGTGTGTGTGTGTGTGTGTGTGTGTGTGTGTGTGTGTGTGTGTGTGTGTGTGTGTGTGTGTACACGTCTACGTGTTAGATTTGTGGTATATATCTGTTTAGAATAGAGTGAGAGAGAGACAGAGCGCCCGAGTGGTTAACGTGAGTGAGAAGGTGCTGTATGAGTCAGTAAGATACAAGACTGAGAGAGAGAGAGAGAGAGAGAGAGCGAGAGCGAGAGCGAGAGAGAGAGAGAGAGAGAGAGAGAGAGAGTGAGAGTGAGAGAGTGGGGTGATAGTGAGTGATAGATCGATTTCAGGTTAGAGCGAGAGGCTGTGAGAAGGACTGGCAGGGGGAGAATGGTTGTGAGAGAAGGGTGATTGTGGACACATACATAAATTACATTATTCTATAGTACTCTTGACTATATTTTATAATATGATTACAATTATTATCCAAGTTTACCTGTTAGTAAAATTTACGAGAAACTTTTGTTTGTAACCTTTGTCAACTATCTAATTTAAGTCGTAATGTTTTACAGTATTGTGTAAATTGTATGTTTCTAAATTATGATTGTTTAACACCAGTAGGGAGTGAAACATGGTAAAAATAACTTTTAATAATTACGTAGTGAACATCCCCTAATCTGTTTTAGTTATAGGTAATATATTACTTTGCTATATGTTGACTGTTGCAGGTATAAACAATTTATGTACCAATCTAATATCCAATTGTTGATTACTGTTTGTTTAATTAATTAAAATAACATTACATTTAGTAATTTAAATTGTAATACTGTATGAATTAAGTTCTCTAAGACTATAATTTGCTCGTTTTCTTAAAGATAATTTGAAGATGTAAACAAACTATCATAAGTCTTCACATATAAAATGATACATACCTACGCATGCACACACTCACATCACCAACACGTTCACCCAAATATTTAATTGTTTCGTTATGTTTGATATTTCTATTGTATTTCATACACAGGTCCTGAAGATGACAATAAATATTGTCGAAACGTCGACGCAAAATAGCTAAAATTTGTAATAACATAATATTAACATTATTGTCAAAACTTTAATACATAAACAAACCCAGCTTTGTGGGATGTCAAAATGATCTTTGAAAGAAAATATAAACAGTTGTGATAATATCTAACACATAAATAAGAAGACAGAAGAATAATAGCCATCAGAAGATATTTATTCATTTTGAATTAAAATTCAAATATTATAACAATAGACATAAATATGATCAGCCAATGAGAGTACAGACAGTTGCCATAACAACGGAACGTTATTTAATATAATTCCGTTAAAAAGAATTAGTTCATTATTGACGCTCAAGACATACAGGAGCCAAACCATATTCGACTCAATTTTAATTTGAAATAATCAAAAATAAGTCAAAATTAAATAAAATGAGGATGCAAGAAGTCTGATGAAAAACTAATCAAATCAACAGAGACAAAAGACCAGATTTAAATATTCTAAATGAATTATTTAATCCACATTATCCGAAAAAGAAGCAAGACGTACTCCAAATTATAAATGATGGAAGATTGATGATCACATGGACCAACCTAACTAAAAACTGAATGACTTTTCAACCGAATTCAACTGATTTGTTAAGTATATCTGAAATACCAGAATTTATGGAATAAATTCTGATTAAATTTTCTCACAACACAAATAACTCTCACTACGAACTGATAACTCAATTTCTTTCAAGGATTAATTGAAATTAAAAACTAAACTTGTATGTAACCAGAAAATAACCTGTGTACAAATTACGAATTCTTAACACACACTTTTTAACACTTCAAAAACGAATTGTAATTAACTCTAATAGTATATAAGTACCATTGATGTAAGGTAGTGTACTTTATTATCATCTTATTAATATTTTTCGTAACCAAAAGAACTCATGATTAAACAAACAGTAAGAAAATAAATACAAAACGACATCCATGTCGATTTAGAAACGTTTAATCAACTTTAGCCAACCTGAGAAAATTGTCTATTTATTGCCGGAGCAACTTTATTTAATAACAGTATATAATGTTGTATTCAAATGAACAAATATTAACTATTTCACGTTAATAAACTAGTACTGAGTAGTAATAACCGTCCTTTATTTCATTGTAAATTGTATTATAAAGTTTGTGTACTTTAGCGACGAGCGAAATTGTCTGTCAGCGTTAGACGTCGGCAGCACGGCGAGCTACTAGCAAGATCCATACGCCCGCCAACTGCGAGGGTAATTTGAATCAGTCAACACCGTCTAGAACGACCGCTCAATTTCATATTTTTTAATTGTTTTCATAAACAATTTGGCGCCACCCGGGAATGAAGTTTACTCATTAAAGGACAGGTAAGGTTTACATTCGCGAAATATTGGTACTGGTAATTCGTGAGATCGCGACGGACATCGTCAGCGTAACAAAAAGAAAAAGTAAGTAAGTAAACATAAAGTAACGACTACAATGTGTGGGGCTAACACACAACACACGATAAAACATATTTTTATAGACTACGACAGAGTCTTCTCGTTACAACATTCAGAAAATACAATTACAAAATAGCATACATACAGAGCCAACAATACCATCAAAAGACACATCAACGACACGAACATATACAACAAAACAGGCGTTTATGAATTGAACTGTAACGATTGCAATAAATTCTACATAGGCCAGACAGGAAGATCTTTTTCCTCCAGATTTTCTGAACACACCAAAGCATTATCCAATAATAACATACAATCCACATTTGCCACACACATCCAGACAGAAAACCACAGTTACACAAATATAAAAAAACAACCTTGAAATTTTACACTACCTACCCAAAAGTCGCAAACTAAACACCACAGAACAATTCGAAATATACAAACACAACAAAACAACATACTCAATGAACATTTACACTTTAAATCAAACACACTATTTGACACAGTTATACACAACGCATACAACAATTCAAAATCCTGCGCCAATCCTCCTTCCACCTCCACACCTACACACAAAACCTGATAACCAAAAAAACCGTTACAAATTACCGACAACTTGACCATTCCGTATTCAAACCTCACTGAAGAAGGAGAACACAACTCCGAAACGCCGTTTGAGGGAATATCAACAAGTAAGTTCACAAGTGAAACTACCACAATTTAATAATTATTAAGTGCTGTGAACAAAGTAGTGATGAACATTCAAAATAATATAAAAGATTTGAATCATCTTCCCACTAAAATAAAAGTAACATGAATCATCTCGAAGCCATATTAATGCATGCACACAACTGGCTTTACTAGGCGAAGTAAATATTTTGACACAGTATAACGTCTCTCCTGTTAAGACATAATAACATAGGGAACCAGTTTAATTGGTTGCTGTTAATTAAACTAGCTGCCGTAGTTAGTAAAAATTACTTACTAACAAATTAGGACAATGTATATATCAGGAATTTGTCCAAGGTTACATAAATTTATTCACTCTCTGGATATTAGCGAAAACATCTCTTTGTTATTGTATCTTAACTACTGATTTAAACATAATAACTTTAATGGTCATCTTTTTGTTTTTACTTTACTTTCAAAGAAAATTCTTATAGATTCTGCATCAAATACTCTTTAAATTGTTACTCTTATTATCTCAAAATCATACAGCTGTGTATTACTTTGATTACCACGGATCCGGGTTCTAATTTTAAAATATTCTAACATACTTCAACATCATCCAAACTATTTGAAGACTAGCCTGATGTAATTTCATATTAACTTTTACCTTTAACCATCATCAGATTACTACTATCTCATTACAGAAACTACAAGCATTAATATGCTAATATTTATGTGATTTAAATGAGTCTTTACAAGAAACTTTACTGTTCTTTTTGTTGAGGTTGTTAAAAACAATATATGCACGGAAGTTACGGTTTAGTGTCACCTGAGTATAACGTGAATCGGCGGCTGGTCGTCTTGATTTCTTCAGTAGGTTTTCCTGGATGTAGTTCGTTGTCGTTCTGGTTCCTCCATTTAGTTTGTTGTTTCAGAATTGTGATCTAGGTCATGACGCTGGGATTCTGCTACTTGGAGCTCGTACAGTTGTTGTCGTAACTTCACTCCTGACGTTGGTGTTCACTTTTCACATTTAATTTTTTAACAGCACTAATGTTACCATTTACATGGTATGGAACATATCTTACCACTTACTTTTCATAAACAGATGTGTCGGCTAAGTTTTTTTTTATTAATAATACTTTCTCAACATCTGAGCTACATTACTAGTTTTAAATTTCATTTCGTTTTAGCTACATGTGGATTATGTCAATGAGAAACACAAACTTCTTATTACATCGTTTTAGCAACATAAACGTAAGTTTAACTTCACGACACATTTTCAAGCTGCTTACATGTCAGAGATTCTCGGTCGACTGGCGTTAGTTTAGCGGCAGAGAGTAGGGAAGCGGGCGCAGTTTACACGCCGAGAGAAAACTAGTTCGTACTTTTATTATTATTAATTAATACGTTAGCGAGTATTAAAGGATATCTATGGAATACAATTAAATTTGGCACGGAACTTCGTGTTGAAATTTCTCTCCACAAGGTTATTTCGATTCATCAATCGATTATCTTACATACTATACAAAATACTTAAAATCCAATACGTATACAACACATAAAATACACAAATACATAAATCTATCTTATTTCTATTTCTTTAATCTACGACCGGTTTTTTGCTTAGTTCCTTCACTCGTTTTAAGGAGTTACACTCATGAGTAGGTTTCGTCATGTTTCAGGTATTCACGTGTGTATCGGTTTACATTTTTACCGATATACAGTATTGCTGTAAGGTTAAAGTTTCTCTAACTTTCTTACAGAAGGGATTTCGCACCTTTATAATATTCAACGCGTCTAATCGCTGATTATTTTAACTTTTTGTTGTTGTCGACTACTCCTCTTACTTCCTAGTTTTGTCTTTCTCTTAGTCGCAAACGTGAACTATAATTTAGTGTATTACTACTATCATGTTCATCGCAAGGAGTAACATGTTATAGATTATTAATAACAATAACGTATTGTAATAACAATAGAATTACCTTTAGTTTACTGCGGTAGAGGTTTGTTGTTCGTCAGCTGACTTCTCATTATTTATTTTATTCTCGCAGGACATTAGCTAAGGTTGATCAGGCCTCGCTAGTATTCGTACGAGGTGTTTGAGTTTAGACTCAATTACGATATAGGATGTTGCCTATATTTTAATCTTAATACTTAGGTAGTATTTTAGTTTACTATCTTTCTCGTAGTCGTGCTTCTTTACTTTCACAAGAAAACAAAATTTTTTATTTGAGACACATGACTTCTGCGAACGTAATTATCTGTATTGGGTTCGTACAGCGCTACGGTCACGGGGGTGATGAACTTGTGAATCGTGTAGGGGACACACCATCGGTATGATAGTTTGGAAGTGGTCCTATCAACGGCTTTACTCGTAGGGTGAGTTTTATACATGACTAAATCACCTACTATGTATTTTATTTTCCTATTATGCTGCTCATGATATTTCCGCGATTTTTGCAGATTCGCTCGCAAATTTGCACGGGCTTCATTCCATATTTTCCTTATATTATTCCCATTTATTTCGCGGGGCAATAACTCATGAATTTTCCACTTTGTGGTTAACGGGTGGTTCGGTTTTACTTGTACAGTAAATCAAATGGTGTTGATTTATGTCCTTCATGATACGCCGAGTGGAAGGCAAATTGTATCCATGATAGATTTTGATCCCACGCTGTCTGATCTTTAGCGTGATAAGATATTAAGGCTGATTTTAGGTTTTGCTTATTCGCGGTGGCACACTTTATGTCCACGTTTTGGCTACGTCTAATATGATTATGATTAGCTAATACGGTGGCTAGCTGTTGACTGATTATACTACGTGTAGATCCTGAATCGATTAAACCGAGGATATTCGTTGCTCCAAGGTCTATCTGTATGTAGGGTAATTGGCATATACTTGTTTGCATGTACCAATAGAGTTGCACTTGTCAATAAATCTTGTTACGTAAGGGTCTATACGTTTGTTTATATTTATTTTTACTTTAGGGTGATTAGTATTTATACCTTTCCTTCTGATGCTGCGGAAGACGTAGGATTTTTGTTCTTCCTGCTTCACATGTTTTTTGACTGGTCGGTTTTTTGTTGGTACCGCTTTTGTTTACAATTCTTGCTAATGTGTCCGGACTTTCCACAGTTAAACATCTTCTTTCGTTATTGGCATCGCTCGCATGCTGTTGGGGTTTTTGTAGGGAGTTTGATGTAGCTTTGGGTTTTAGAAGTTCTTACAAATCGCTTATCGCGGTAGGTTCGTGTATCAGTCCCGATGGGTAGAGGTAGGAATGAATCCCTGCGTGGAGTCTGGGACATAAAAACGCGTCTGTTTTGGTCTGAATACCAGACGTTGGTTGAATGTATACAACACAGTTCCAGTTCTGTGAATGTGGTTGGTCTCTTCATGAGTGCTAGGCGAGATCGCTCCTCGGGAGATAATCCTACTAAGATAGTGTCTACTAGCTGTTGTTCACTCCAGTTAACTTGTAGTAATAAGGCCGATTCCCTTATTTCAGATATATAATGAGCTAGTCTCTCGTACGCTCCTTGTACACGATGTACGGAGTTCCGCTATAATTCTTCGTAGATACCGGTGGGGATGAAGTGTGTTATCAGGGTTGTATGTAGTTCTTCTACAGGGTGATTATACCTTAGTGACTCAACACACGATCTTTTAAAGGAGATCTACATTTAGGGAGAAGTACTTGTAAAATTTGGTCATCTCTTAGTTGTCGCAGATCCTTTATTTGTAATAGGTGCTTGATAAAATCTACGAGTTTCGTAATATTCAGCCCATCAGTGGTTGGTATCTCAGATAAAATACGTTCTACGGGGTGAGTTATTTTTCCATAAAGCTCGGTAGTGAGATTTAATTGAGTCGTCATTCTAGGTTTTTCCGCAGATTGATTCGTCTGTAAGAGAGGAGGTAAATCGTAAGAACGGGTCATATTCTCTTGTTCATTTGGAAATAGCGTGAGGTTTACGGGTAGGGTATTTACTTGTCTATCGGTTAACCGTTCCTTAACGGGTTCTATATTAGATTCCTGCAGAAATTGAAATTTTACAGCACTGGGTTGCTGTTCTTAAGTAGGAGATAGGGTGGGGGAAATATTTAGTTTCGTCATAGCTTCTTCGATCTCTTCTATTCTAAACGATTCGGACCTTCTACGTAATTCGCGCATTATCTCGGGTAATTGTTGTAATGCTTCTTCCGCGAATGTTTGCGCGTCCGGTGGAGTAACTTTGTCACCGGGCCAATTCAACAAGTTAATGATGCGGCGGGTCAGATGTTCTATTCTTTGAGTGGTTCTTAAAATTACTGCGGGGGATTTTTCATCTCGCAGGGTTTGTACGATGGAGGTAAGATCCGTATATTTATGATAGCATGTTTCCTTTTCACTTTCGAAGTCTAACACACTTAAACGATTCCACAGTGAGGGTTTCTCTGGTCTATTCTCGCGTAATGTTTTGCGCAGCTCCGCGACAGTTACGTTTTTGTATGGGAGACCGCGTAACAAAGCTTCATAGCTTAGTTCGTCCTTCAACAACAAGTCGGGGTTAAATTGAGCCATTGTAGTGGTAATAATCACTTTCAAATAATCTAAGTATTACGTACGACAAATCTTATATCATCTATTTTAAACACTTATGAAATTTGAATTCATTTAAACACACACACATATAGATAATAAGAATCTTATACTAATTAATCAAATTTAAATTATCTCAAATCAATTCAACTTTATGTACTTCTAGCAATTATCTGTCGAGACAAAGTGATAATATCTTTTTATAATGGAAAGAAATTTCACACGGAGAGGTCATTGTATTTACACTAGCACAATAGATCATCTGTTGAGGTCTTATTGTATGCGTTAGAGTGTCTTATTGTTTACCCTGGCAATGTGTTGTTAACAAAAGGAGGGTGAATTCAGACAATCTGGAACACGATTATTTCCTATTCAGGTCTGTCGTATGTTGTCCACTTGGGAATGCCATTCAAATAACTTATTTTGTTTACGGGGCAGAGCGTACATTCCTCGACACGGATCTAACATGAAATAGCCTATAAATACCAACAGATTTAAAATGGAATATTTTTACAAGCGGGGACTTGCTTATTACGGCGATTTCCTAATACTAATATTATTCTTTTATAATTAAAACTCTATTTATTTGTTCACAAATTCAGGGTGAATAAATTTACGCATTTTAGCAAGTTACTGTTAATTAATTAGCAGATAGTACAACAATAATCTTTAGAACCACAATAGCAAAGTATTAGCAGAGTGGCGCATTTTATATGCGTCACGACTTACATAATTATTACTTTTTTTTTTTTTTATAAGCAGAGGGGCGCATTTTATAACGTCTCTCCTGTTAAGACATTATAACATAGGGAACCAGTTTAATTGGTTGCTGTTAATTAAACTAGCTGCCGTAGTTAGTAAAAATTACTTACTAACAAATTAGGACACTGTATATATCAGGAATTTGTCCAAGGTTACATAAATTTATTCACTCTCTGGATATTAGCGAAAACATCTTTTCATTATTGTATCTTAACTACTGATTTAAACATAATACCTTTAATGGTCATCTTTTTGTTTTTACTTTACTTTAAAAGAAAATTCTTATAGATTCTGCATCAAATACTCTTTAAATTGTTACTCTTATTATCTCAAAATCATACAGCTGTGTATTACTTTGATTACCACGGATCCGGGTTCTAATTTTAAAATATTCTAACATACTTCAACATCATCCAATCTATTTGAAGAATAGTCTGATGTAATTTCATATTAACTTTTACCTTTAACCATCATCAGATTACTACTATCTCATTACAGAAACTACAAGCATTAATATGCTAATATTTATGTGATTTAAATGAGTCTTTACAAGAAACTTTACTGTTCTTTTTGTTGAGGTTGTTAAAAACAATATATGCACGGAAGTTACGGTTTAGTGTCACCTGAGTATAACGTGAATCGGCGGCTGGTCGTCTTGATTTCTTCAGTAGGTTTTCCTGGATGTAGTTCGTTGTCGTTCTGCTTCCTCCATTTAGTTTGTTGTTTCAGAATTGTGATCTAGGTCATGACGCTGGGATTCTGCTACTTGGAGCTCGTACAGTTATTGTCGTAACTTCACTCCTGACGTTGGTGTTCACTTTTCACATTTAATTTTTTAACAGCACTAATGTTACCATTTACATGGTATGGAACATATCTTACCACTTACTTTTCATAAACAGATGTGTCGGCTAAGTTTTTTTTTATTAATAATACTATCTCAACATCTGAGCTACATTACTAGTTTTAAATTTCATTTCGTTTTAGCTACATGTGCATTATGTAAATGAGAAACACTAACTTCTTATTGCATCGTTTTAGCAACATAAACGTAAGTTTAACTACACGACACATTTTCAAGCTGCTTACATGTCAGAGATTCTCGGTCGACTGGCGTTAGTTTAGCGGCAGAGAGTAGGGAAGCGGGCGCAGTTTACACGCCGAGAGAAAAGTAGTTCGTACTTTTATTATTATTAATTGTCCGTTAATTAACTACTATAAATTATCCTACCTTTTCTTAGTTAGGAGTTAGGTATTTCATTTATTATTATTACGTCTTTTATTTAAATAGAATGATTATTAGTTTTCGCTTAATAACAGTGAATTTTGCATGTTCGTACTAGCCTTTTCACAAGTTGATACAGGTATCTAGGTACAGAGGGAGGCTGGATTATACTCTCACTTGTTATAAGAACAAAAAAATTTATTTGTGCTACTTAAATTGACTTTAAATCGTCACATCCTCCTCCACGTAAAGGAGACGACGGGGCGACGTTAGCGAGTACTAAAGGATATCTATGGAATTCAATTATATTTGGCACGGAACTTCGTGTTGAAATTTCTCTCCACAAGGTTATTTCGATTCATCAATCGATTATCTTACATACTATACAAAATACTTAAAATCCAATACGTATACAACACATAAAATACACAAATACATAAATCTACATTATTTCTATTTCTTTAATCTACTACCGGTTTTTTGCTTAGTTTCTTCACTCGTTTTAAGGAGTTACACTCATGAGTAGGTTTCGTCATGTTTCAAGTATTCACGTGTGTATCGGTTTACATTTTTACCGATATACAGTATTGCTGTAAGGTTAAAGTTTCTCTAACTTTCTTACAGAAGGGATTTCGCACCTTTATAATATTCAACGCGTCGAATCGCTGATTATTTTAACTTTTTGTTGTTGTCGACTACTCCTCTTATTTCCTAGTTTTGTCTTTCTCTTAGTCGCAAACGTGAACTACAATTTAGTGTATTACTACTATCATGTTCATCGCAAGGAGTAACATGTTATAGATTATTAATAACAATAACGTATTGTAATAACAATAGAATTACCTTTAGTTTACTGCGGTAGAGGTTTGTTGTTCGTCAGCTGACTTCTCATTATTTATTTTATTCTCGCAGGACATTAGCTAAGGTTGATCAGGCCTCGCTAGTATTCGTACGAGGTGTTTGAGTTTAGACTCAATTACGATATAGGATGTTGCCTATATTTTAATCTTAATACTTAGGTAGTATTTTAGTTTACTATCTTTCTCGTAGTCGTGCTTCTTTACTTTCACAAGAAAACAAAATTTTTTATTTGAGACACATGACTTCTGCGAACGTAATTATCTGTATTGGGTTCGTACAGCGCTACGGTCACGGGGGTGATGAACTTGTGAATCGTGTAGGGGACACACCATCGGTATGATAGTTTGGAAGTGGTCCTATCAACGGCTTTACTCGTAGGGTGAGTTTTATACATGACTAAATCACCTACTATGTATTTTATTTTCCTATTATGCTGCTCATGATATTTCCGCGATTTTTGCAGATTCGCTCGCAAATTTGCACGGGCTTCATTCCATATTTTCCTTATATTATTCCCATTTATTTCGCGGGGCAATAACTCATGAATTTTCCACTTTGTGGTTAACGGGTGGTTCGGTTTTACTTGTACAGTAAATCAAATGGTGTTGATTTATGTCCTTCATGATACGCCGAGTGGAAGGCAAATTGTATCCATGATAGATTTTGATCCCACGCTGTCTGATCTTTAGCGTGATAAGATATTAAGGCTGATTTTAGGTTTTGCTTATTCGCGGTGGCACACTTTATGTCCACGTTTTGGCTACGTCTAATATGATTATGATTAGCTAATACGGTGGCTAGCTGTTGACTGATTATACTACGTGTAGATCCTGAATCGATTAAACCGAGGATATTCGTTGCTCCAAGGTCTATCTGTATGTAGGGTAATTGGCATATACTTGTTCGCATGTACCAATAGAGTTGCACTTGTCAATAAATCTTGTTACGTAAGGGTCTATACGTTTGTTTATATTTATTTTTACTTTAGGGTGATTAGTGTTTATACCTTTCCTTCTGATGCTGCGGAAGACGTAGGATTTTTGTTCTTCCTGCTTCACATGTTTTTTGACTGGTCGGTTTTTTGTTGGTACCGCTTTTGTTTACAATTCTTGCTAATGTGTCCGGACTTTCCACAGTTAAACATCTTCTTTCGTTATTGGCATCGCTCACATGCTGTTGGGGTTTTTGTAGGGAGTTTGATGTAGCTTTGGGTTTTAGAAGTTCTTACAAATCGCTTATCGCGGTAGGTTCGTGTATCAGTCCCGATGGGTAGAGGTAGGAATGAATCCCTGCGTGGAGTCTGGGACATAAAAACGCGTCTGTTTTGGTCTGAATACCAGACGTTGGTTGAATGTATACAACACAGTTCCAGTTCTGTGAATGTGGTTGGTCTCTTCATGAGTGCTAGGCGAGATCGCTCCTCGGGAGATAATCCTACTAAGATAGTGTCTACTAGCTGTTGTTCACTCCAGTTAACTTGTAGTAATAAGGCCGATTCCCTTATTTCAGATATATAATGAGCTAGTCTCTCGTACGCTCCTTGTACACGAAGTACGGAGTTCCGCTATAATTCTTCGTAGATACCGGTGGGGATGAAGTGTGTTATCAGGGTTGTATGTAGTTCTTCTACAGGGTGATTATACCTTAGTGACTCAACACACGAACTTTTAAAGGAGATCTACATTTAGGGAGAAGTACTTGTAAATTTTGGTCATCTCTTAGTTGTCGCAGATCCTTTATTTGTAATAGGTGCTTGATAAAATCTACGAGTTTCGTAATATTCAGCCCATCAGTGGTTGGTATCTCAGATAAAATACGTTCTACGGGGTGAGTTATTTTTCCATAAAGCTCGGTAGTGAGATTTAATTGAGTCGTCATTCTAGGTTTTTCCGCAGATTGATTCGTCTGTAAGAGAGGAGGTAAATCGTAAGAACGGGTCATATTCTCTTGTTCATTTGGAAATAGCGTGAGGTTTACGGGTAGGGTATTTACTTGTCTATCGGTTAACCGTTCCTTAACGGGTTCTATATTAGAGTCCTGCAGAAATTGAAATTTTACAGCACTGGGTTGCTGTTCTTAAGTAGGAGATAGGGTGGGGGAAATATTTAGTTTCGTCATAGCTTCTTCGATCTCTTCTATTCTAAACGATTCGGACCTTCTACGTAATTCGCGCATTATCTCGGGTAATTGTTGTAATGCTTCTTCCGCGAATGTTTGCGCGTCCGGTGGAGTAACTTTGTCACCGGGCCAATTCAACAAGTTAATGATGCGGCGGGTCAGATGTTCTATTCTTTGAGTGGTTCTTAAAATTACTGCGGGGATTTTTCATCTCGCAGGGTTTGTACGATGGAGGTAAGATCCGTATATTTATGATAGCATGTTTCCTTTTCACTTTCGAAGTCTAACACACTTAAACGATTCCACAGTGAGGGTTTCTCTGGTCTATTCTCGCGTAATGTTTTGCGCAGCTCCGCGACAGTTACGTTTGTGTATGGGAGACCGCGTAACAAAGCTTCATAGCTTAGTTCGTCCTTCAACAACAAGTCGGGGTTAAATTGAGCCATTGTAGTGGTAATAATCACTTTCAAATAATCTAAGTATTACGTACGACAAATCTTATATCATCTATTTTAAACACTTATGAAATTTGAATTCATTTAAACACACACACATATAGATAATAAGAATCTTATACTAATTAATCAAATTTAAATTATCTCAAATCAATTCAACTTTATGTACTTCTAGCAATTATCTGTCGAGACAAAGTGATAATATCTTTTTATAATGGAAAGAAATTTCACACGGAGAGGTCATTGTATTTACACTAGCACAATAGATCATCTGTTGAGGTCTTATTGTATGCGTTAGAGTGTCTTATTGTTTACCCTGGCAATGTGTTGTTAACAAAAGGAGGGTGAATTCAGACAATCTGGAACACGATTATTTCCTATTCAGGTCTGTCGTATGTTGTCCACTTGGGAATGCCATTCAAATAACTTATTTTGTTTACGGGGCAGAGCGTACATTCCTCGACACGGATCTAACATGAAATAGCCTATAAATACCGACAGATTTAAAATGGAATATTTTTACAAGCGGGGACTTGCTTATTACGGCGATTTCCTAATACTAATATTATTATTTTATAATTAAAACTCTATTTATTTGTTCACAAATTCAGAGTGAATAAATTTATGCATTTTAGCAAGTTACTGTTAATTAATTAGCAGATAGTACAACAATAATCTTTAGAACCACAATAGCAAAGTATTAGCAGAGTGGCGCATTTTATATGCGTCACGACTTACATAATTATTACTTTTTTTTTTTTTATAAGCAGAGGGGCGCATTTTATAACGTCTCTCCTGTTAAGACATTATAACATAGGGAACCAGTTTAATTGGTTGCTGTTAATTAAACTAGCTGCCGTAGTTAGTAAAAATTACTTACTAACAAATTAGGACACTGTATATATCAGGAATTTGTCCAAGGTTACATAAATTTATTCACTCTCTGGATATTAGCGAAAACATCTTTTCATTATTGTATCTTAACTACTGATTTAAACATAATACCTTTAATGGTCATCTTTTTGTTTTTACTTTACTTTAAAAGAAAATTCTTATAGATTCTGCATCAAATACTCTTTAAATTGTTACACTTATTATCTCAAAATCATACAGCTGTGTATTACTTTGATTACCACGGATCCGGGTTCTAATTTTAAAATATTCTAACATACTTCAACATCATCCAAACTATTTGAAGAATAGTCTGATGTAATTTCATATTAACTTTTACCTTTAACCATCATCAGATTACTACTATCTCATTACAGAAACTACAAGCATTAATATGCTAATATTTATGTGATTTAAATGAGTCTTTACAAGAAACTTTACTGTTCTTTTTGTTGAGGTTGTTAAAAACAATATATGCACAGAAGTTACGGTTTAGTGTCACCTGAGTATAACGTGAATCGGCGGCTGGTCGTCTTGATTTCTTCAGTAGGTTTTCCTGGATGTAGTTCGTTGTCGTTCTGGTTCCTCCATTTAGTTTGTTGTTTCAGAATTGTGATCTAGGTCATGACGCTGGGATTCTGCTACTTGGAGCTCGTACAGTTGTTGTCGTAACTTCACTCCTGACGTTGGTGTTCACTTTTCACATTTAATTTTTTAACAGCACTAATGTTACCATTTACATGGTATGGAACATATCTTACCACTTACTTTTCATAAACAGATGTGTCGGCTAAGTTTTTTTTTATTAATAATACTATCTCAACATCTGAGCTACATTACTAGTTTTAAATTTCATTTCGTTTTAGCTACATGTGCATTATGTAAATGAGAAACACTAACTTCTTATTGCATCGTTTTAGCAACATAAACGTAAGTTTAACTACACGACACATTTTCAAGCTGCTTACATGTCAGAGATTCTCGGTCGACTGGCGTTAGTTTAGCGGCAGAGAGTAGGGAAGCGGGCGCAGTTTACACGCCGAGAGAAAAGTAGTTCGTACTTTTATTATTATTAATTGTCCGTTAATTAACTACTATAAATTATCCTACCTTTTCTTAGTTAGGAGTTAGGTATTTCATTTATTATTATTACGTCTTTTATTTAAATAGAATGATTATTAGTTTTCGCTTAATAACAGTGAATTTTGCATGTTCGTACTAGCCTTTTCACAAGTTGATACAGGTATCTAGGTACAGAGGGAGGCTGGATTATACTCTCACTTGTTATAAGAACAAAAAAATTTATTTGTGCTACTTAAATTGACTTTAAATCGTCACATCCTCCTCCACGTAAAGGAGACGACGGGGCGACGTTAGCGAGTACTAAAGGATATCTATGGAATTCAATTATATTTGGCACGGAACTTCGTGTTGAAATTTCTCTCCACAAGGTTATTTCGATTCATCAATCGATTATCTTACATACTATACAAAATACTTAAAATCCAATACGTATACAACACATAAAATACACAAATACATAAATCTACATTATTTCTATTTCTTTAATCTACTACCGGTTTTTTGCTTAGTTTCTTCACTCGTTTTAAGGAGTTACACTCATGAGTAGGTTTCGTCATGTTTCAAGTATTCACGTGTGTATCGGTTTACATTTTTACCGATATACAGTATTGCTGTAAGGTTAAAGTTTCTCTAACTTTCTTACAGAAGGGATTTCGCACCTTTATAATATTCAACGCGTCGAATCGCTGAGAATTTTAACTTTTTGTTGTTGTCGACTACTCCTCTTATTTCCTAGTTTTGTCTTTCTCTTAGTCGCAAACGTGAACTACAATTTAGTGTATTACTACTATCATGTTCATCGCAAGGAGTAACATGTTATAGATTATTAATAACAATAACGTATTGTAATAACAATAGAATTACCTTTAGTTTACTGCGGTAGAGGTTTGTTGTTCGTCAGCTGACTTCTCATTATTTATTTTATTCTCGCAGGACATTAGCTAAGGTTGATCAGGCCTCGCTAGTATTCGTACGAGGTGTTTGAGTTTAGACTCAATTACGATATAGGATGTTGCCTATATTTTAATCTTAATACTTAGGTAGTATTTTAGTTTACTATCTTTCTCGTAGTCGTGCTTCTTTACTTTCACAAGAAAACAAAATTTTTTATTTGAGACACATGACTTCTGCGAACGTAATTATCTGTATTGGGTTCGTACAGCGCTACGGTCACGGGGGTGATGAACTTGTGAATCGTGTAGGGGACACACCATCGGTATGATAGTTTGGAAGTGGTCCTATCAACGGCTTTACTCGTAGGGTGAGTTTTATACATGACTAAATCACCTACTATGTATTTTATTTTCCTATTATGCTGCTCATGATATTTCCGCGATTTTTGCAGATTCGCTCGCAAATTTGCACGGGCTTCATTCCATATTTTCCTTATATTATTCCCATTTATTTCGCGGGGCAATAACTCATGAATTTTCCACTTTGTGGTTAACGGGTGGTTCGGTTTTACTTGTACAGTAAATCAAATGGTGTTGATTTATGTCCTTCATGATACGCCGAGTGGAAGGCAAATTGTATCCATGATAGATTTTGATCCCACGCTGTCTGATCTTTAGCGTGATAAGATATTAAGGCTGATTTTAGATTTTGCTTATTCGCGGTGGCACACTTTATGTCCACGTTTTGGCTACGTCTAATATGATTATGATTAGCTAATACGGTGGCTAGCTGTTGACTGATTATACTACGTGTAGATCCTGAATCGATTAAACCGAGGATATTCGTTGCTCCAAGGGTATATCTGTATGTAGGGTAATTGGCATATACTTGTTTGCATGTACCAATAGAGTTGCACTTGTCAATAAATCTTGTTACGTAAGGGTCTATACGTTTGTTTATATTTATTTTTACTTTAGGGTGATTAGTGTTTATACCTTTCCTTCTGATGCTGCGGAAGATTTTTGTTCTTCCTGCTTCACATGTTTTTTGACTGGTCGGTTTTTTGTTGGTACCGCTTTTGTTTACAATTCTTGCTAATGTGTCCGGACTTTCCACAGTTAAACATCTTCTTTCGTTATTGGCATCGCTCGCATGCTGTTGGGGTTTTTGTAGGGAGTTTGATGTAGCTTTGGGTTTTAGAAGTTCTTACAAATCGCTTATCGCGGTAGGTTCGTGTATCAGTCCCGATGGGTAGAGGTAGGAATGAATCCCTGCGTGGAGTCTGGGACATAAAAACGCGTCTGTTTTGGTCTGAATACCAGACGTTGGATGAATGTATACAACACAGTTCCAGTTCTGTGAATGTGGTTGGTCTCTTCATGAGTGCTAGGCGAGATCGCTCCTCGGGAGATAATCCTACTAAGATAGTGTCTACTAGCTGTTGTTCACTCCAGTTAACTTGTAGTAATAAGGCCGATTCCCTTATTTCAGATATATAATGAGCTAGTCTCTCGTACGCTCCTTGTACACGAAGTACGGAGTTCCGCTATAATTCTTCGTAGATACCGGTGGGGATGAAGTGTGTTATCAGGGTTGTATGTAGTTCTTCTACAGGGTGATTATACCTTAGTGACTCTAACACACGATCTTTTAAAGGAGATCTACATTTAGGGAGAAGTACTTGTAAAATTTGGTCATCTCTTAGTTGTCGCAGATCCTTTATTTGTAATAGGTGCTTGATAAAATCTACGAGTTTCGTAATATTCAGCCCATCAGTGGTTGGTATCTCAGATAAAATACGTTCTACGGGGTGAGTTATTTTTCCATAAAGCTCGGTAGTGAGATTTAATTGAGTCGTCATTTTAGGTTTTTCCGCAGATTGATTCGTCTGTAAGAGAGGAGGTAAATCGTAAGAACGGGTCATATTCTCTTGTTCATTTGGAAATAGCGTGAGGTTTACGGGTAGGGTATTTACTTGTCTATCGGTTAACCGTTCCTTAACGGGTTCTATATTAGATTCCTGCAGAAATTGAAATTTTACAGCACTGGGTTGCTGTTCTTAAGTAGGAGATAGGGTGGGGGAAATATTTAGTTTCGTCATAGCTTCTTCGATCTCTTCTATTCTAAACGATTCGGACCTTCTACGTAATTCGCGCATTATCTCGGGTAATTGTTGTAATGCTTCTTCCGCGAATGTTTGCGCGTCCGGTGGAGTATCTTTGTCACCGGGCCAATTCAACAAGTTAATGATGCGGCGGGTCAGATGTTCTATTCTTTGAGTGGTTCTTAAAATTACTGCGGGGGATTTTTCATCTCGCAGGGTTTGTACGATGGAGGTAAGATCCGTATATTTATGATAGCATGTTTCCTTTTCACTTTCGAAGTCTAACACACTTAAACGATTCCACAGTGAGGGTTTCTCTGGTCTATTCTCGCGTAATGTTTTGCGCAGCTCCGCGACAGTTACGTTTGTGTATGGGAGACCGCGTAACAAAGCTTCATAGCTTAGTTCGTCCTTCAACAACAAGTCGGGGTTAAATTGAGCCATTGTAGTGGTAATAATCACTTTCAAATAGTCTAAGTATTACGTACGACAAATCTTATATCATCTATTTTAAACACTTATGAAATTTGAATTCATTTAAACACACACACATATAGATAATAAGAATCTTATACTAATTAATCAAATTTAAATTATCTCAAATCAATTCAACTTTATGTACTTCTAGCAATTATCTGTCGAGACAAAGTGATAATATCTTTTTATAATGGAAAGAAATTTCACACGGAGAGGTCATTGTATTTACACTAGCACAATAGATCATCTGTTGAGGTCTTATTGTATGCGTTAGAGTGTCTTATTGTTTACCCTGGTAATGTGTTGTTAACAAAAGGAGGGTGAATTCAGACAATCTGGAACACGATTATTTCCTATTCAGGTCTGTCGTATGTTGTCCACTTGGGAATGCCATTCAAATAACTTATTTTGTTTACGGGGCAGAGCGTACATTCCTCGACACGGATCTAACATGAAATAGCCTATAAATACCGACAGATTTAAAATGGAATATTTTTACAAGCGGGGACTTGCTTATTACGGCGATTTCCTAATACTAATATTATTATTTTATAATTAAAACTCTATTTATTTGTTCACAAATTCAGGGTGAATAAATTTACGCATTTTAGCAAGTTACTGTTAATTAATTAGCAGATAGTACAACAATAATCTTTAGAACCACAATAGCAAAGTATTAGCAGAGTGGCGCATTTTATATGCGTCACGACTTACATAATTATTACTTTTTTTTTTTTTATAAGCAGAGGGGCGCATTTTATAACGTCTCTCCTGTTAAGACATTATAACATAGGGAACCAGTTTAATTGGTTGCTGTTAATTAAACTAGCTGCCGTAGTTAGTAAAAATTACTTACTAACAAATTAGGACAATGTATATATCAGGAATTTGTCCAAGGTTACATAAATTTATTCACTCTCTGGATATTAGCGAAAACATCTCTTCATTATTGTATCTTAACTACTGATTTAAACATAATACCTTTAATGGTCATCTTTTTGTTTTTACTTTACTTTAAAAGAAAATTCTTATAGATTCTGCATCAAATACTCTTTAAATTGTTACTCTTATTATCTCAAAATCATACAGCTGTGTATTACTTTGATTACCACGGATCCGGGTTCTAATTTTAAAATATTCTAACATACTTCAACATCATCCAAACTATTTGAAGAATAGTCTGATGTAATTTCATATTAACTTTTACCTTTAACCATCATCAGATTACTACTATCTCATTACAGAAACTACAAGCATTAATATGCTAATATTTATGTGATTTAAATGAGTCTTTACAAGAAACTTTACTGTTCTTTTTGTTGAGGTTGTTAAAAACAATATATGCACAGAAGTTACGGTTTAGTGTCACCTGAGTATAACGTGAATCGGCGGCTGGTCGTCTTGATTTCTTCAGTAGGTTTTCCTGGATGTAGTTCGTTGTCGTTCTGGTTCCTCCATTTAGTTTGTTGTTTCAGAATTGTGATCTAGGTCATGACGCTGGGATTCTGCTACTTGGAGCTCGTACAGTTGTTGTCGTAACTTCACTCCTGACGTTGGTGTTCACTTTTCACATTTAATTTTTTAACAGCACTAATGTTACCATTTACATGGTATGGAACATATCTTACCACTTACTTTTCATAAACAGATGTGTCGGCTAAGTTTTTTTTTATTAATAATACTATCTCAACATCTGAGCTACATTACTAGTTTTAAATTTCATTTCGTTTTAGCTACATGTGCATTATGTAAATGAGAAACACTAACTTCTTATTACATCGTTTTAGCAACATAAACGTAAGTTTAACTACACGACACATTTTCAAGCTGCTTACATGTCAGAGATTCTCGGTCGACTGGCGTTAGTTTAGCGGCAGAGAGTAGGGAAGCGGGCGCAGTTTACACGCCGAGAGAAAAGTAGTTCGTACTTTTATTATTATTAATTGTCCGTTAATTAACTACTATAAATTATCCTACCTTTTCTTAGTTAGGAGTTAGGTATTTCATTTATTATTATTACGTCTTTTATTTAAATAGAATGATTATTAGTTTTCGCTTAATAACAGTGTATTTTGCATGTTCGTACTAGCCTTTTCACAAGTTGATACAGGTATCTAGGTACAGAGGGAGGCTGGATTATACTCTCACTTGTTATAAGAACAAAAAAATTTATTTGTGCTACTTAAATTGACTTTAAATCGTCACATCCTCCTCCACGTAAAGGAGACGACGGGGCGACGTTAGCGAGTACTATAGGATATCTATGGAATTCAATTATATTTGGCACGGAACTTCGTGTTGAAATTTCTCTCCACAAGGTTATTTCGATTCATCAATCGATTATCTTACATACTATACAAAATACTTAAAATCCAATACGTATACAACACATAAAATACACAAATACATAAATCTACATTATTTCTATTTCTTTAATCTACTACCGGTTTTTTGCTTAGTTTCTTCACTCGTTTTAAGGAGTTACACTTATGAGTAGGTTTCGTCATGTTTCAAGTATTCACGTGTGTATCGGTTTACATTTTTACCGATATACAGTATTGCTGTAAGGTTAAAGTTTCTCTAACTTTCTTACAGAAGGGTTTTCGCACCTTTATAATATTCAACGCGTCGAATCGCTGATTATTTTAACTTTTTGTTGTTGTCGACTACTCCTCTTACTTCCTAGTTTTGTCTTTCTCTTAGTCGCAAACGTGAACTACAATTTAGTGTATTACTACTATCATGTTCATCGCAAGGAGTAACATGTTATAGATTATTAATAACAATAACGTATTGTAATAACAATAGAATTACCTTTAGTTTACTGCGGTAGAGGTTTGTTGTTCGTCAGCTGACTTCTCATTATTTATTTTATTCTCGCAGGACATTAGCTAAGGTTGATCAGGCCTCGCTAGTATTCGTACGAGGTGTTTGAGTTTAGACTCAATTACGATATAGGATGTTGCCTATATTTTAATCTTAATACTTAGGTAGTATTTTAGTTTACTATCTTTCTCGTAGTCGTGCTTCTTTATTTTCACAAGAAAACAAAATTTTTTATTTGAGACACATGACTTCTGCGAACGTAATTATCTGTATTGGGTTCGTACAGCGCAACGGTCACGGGGGTGATGAACATGTGAATCGGGTAAGGGCCAGACCATCGGTATGATAGTTTGGAAGTGGTCCTATCAACGGCTTTACTCGTAGGGTGAATTTTATACATGACTAAATCACCTACTTTGTATTTTATTTTCCTATTATGCTGCTCATGATATTTCCGCGATTTTTGCAGATTCGCTCGCAAATTTGCACGGGCTTCATTCCATATTTTCCTTATATTATTCCCATTTATTTCGCGGGGCAATAACTCATGAATTTTCCACTTTGTGGTTAACGGGTGGTTCGGTTTTACTTGTACAGTAAATCAAATGGTGTTGATTTATGTCCTTCATGATACGCCGAGTGGAAGGCAAATTGTATCCATGATAGATTTTGATCCCACGCTGTGTGATCTTTAGCGTGATAAGATATTAAGGCTGATTTTAGGTTTTGCTTATTCGCGGTGGCACACTTTATGTCCACGTTTTGGCTACGTCTAATATGATTATGATTAGCTAATACGGTGGCTAGCTGTTGACTGATTATACTACGTGTAGATCCTGAATCGATTAAACCGAGGATATTCGTTGCTCCAAGGGTATATCTGTATGTAGGGTAATTGGCATATACTTGTTTGCATGTACCAATAGAGCTGCACTTGTCAATAAATCTTGTTACGTAAGGGTCTATACGTTTGTTTATATTTATTTTTACTTTAGGGTGATTAGTGTTTATACCTTTCCTTCTGATGCTGCGGAAGATTTTTGTTCTTCCTGCTTCACATGTTTTTTGACTGGTCGGTTTTTTGTTGGTACCGCTTTTGTTTACAATTCTTGCTAATGTGTCCGGACTTTCCACAGTTAAACATCTTCTTTCGTTATTGGCATCGCTCGCATGCTGTTGGGGTTTTTGTAGGGAGTTTGATGTAGCTTTGGGTTTTAGAAGTTCTTACAAATCGCTTATCGCGGTAGGTTCGTGTATCAGTCCCGATGGGTAGAGGTAGGAATGAATCCCTGCGTGGAGTCTGGGACATAAAAACGCGTCTGTTTTGGTCTGAATACCAGACGTTGGATGAATGTATACAACAAAGTTCCAGTTCTGTGAATGTGGTTGGTCTCTTCATGAGTGCTAGGCGAGATCGCTCCTCGGGAGATAATCCTACTAAGATAGTGTCTACTAGCTGTTGTTCACTCCAGTTAACTTGTAGTAATAAGGCCGATTCCCTTATTTCAGATATATAATGAGCTAGTCTCTCGTACGCTCCTTGTACACGATGTACGGAGTTCCGCTATAATTCTTCGTAGATACCGGTGGGGATGAAGTGTGTTATCAGGGTTGTATGTAGTTCTTCTACAGGGTGATTATACCTTAGTGACTCAACACACGATCTTTTAAAGGAGATCTACATTTAGGGAGAAGTACTTGTAAAATTTGGTCATCTCTTAGTTGTCGCAGATCCTTTATTTGTAATAGGTGCTTGATAAAATCTACGAGTTTCGTAATATTCAGCCCATCAGTGGTTGGTATCTCAGATAAAATACGTTCTACGGGGTGAGTTATTTTTCCATAAAGCTCGGTAGTGAGATTTAATTGAGTCGTCATTCTAGGTTTTTCCGCAGATTGATTCGTCTGTAAGAGAGGAGGTAAATCGTAAGAACGGGTCATATTCTCTTGTTCATTTGGAAATAGCGTGAGGTTTACGGGTAGGGTATTTACTTGTCTATCGGTTAACCGTTCCTTAACGGGTTCTATATTAGATTCCTGCAGAAATTGAAATTTTACAGCACTGGGTTGCTGTTCTTAAGTAGGAGATAGGGTGGGGGAAATATTTAGTTTCGTCATAGCTTCTTCGATCTCTTCTATTCTAAACGATTCGGACCTTCTACGTAATTCGCGCATTATCTCGGGTAATTGTTGTAATGCTTCTTCCGCGAATGTTTGCGCGTCCGGTGGAGTAACTTTGTCACCGGGCCAATTCAACAAGTTAATGATGCGGCGGGTCAGATGTTCTATTCTTTGAGTGGTTCTTAAAATTACTGCGGGGGATTTTTCATCTCGCAGGGTTTGTACGATGGAGGTAAGATCCGTATATTTATGATAGCATGTTTCCTTTTCACTTTCGAAGTCTAACACACTTAAACGATTCCACAGTGAGGGTTTCTCTGGTCTATTCTCGCGTAATGTTTTGCGCAGCTCCGCGACAGTTACGTTTTTGTATGGGAGACCGCGTAACAAAGCTTCATAGCTTAGTTCGTCCTTCAACAACAAGTCGGGGTTAAATTGAGCCATTGTAGTGGTAATAATCACTTTCAAATAATCTAAGTATTACGTACGACAAATCTTATATCATCTATTTTAAACACTTATGAAATTTGAATTCATTTAAACACACACACATATAGATAATAAGAATCTTATACTAATTAATCAAATTTAAATTATCTCAAATCAATTCAACTTTATGTACTTCTAGCAATTATCTGTCGAGACAAAGTGATAATATCTTTTTATAATGGAAAGAAATTTCACACGGAGAGGTCATTGTATTTACACTAGCACAATAGATCATCTGTTGAGGTCTTATTGTATGCGTTAGAGTGTCTTATTGTTTACCCTGGCAATGTGTTGTTAACAAAAGGAGGGTGAATTCAGACAATCTGGAACACGATTATTTCCTATTCAGGTCTGTCGTATGTTGTCCACTTGGGAATGCCATTCAAATAACTTATTTTGTTTACGGGGCAGAGCGTACATTCCTCGACACGGATCTAACATGAAATAGCCTATAAATACCAACAGATTTAAAATGGAATATTTTTACAAGCGGGGACTTGCTTATTACGGCGATTTCCTAATACTAATATTATTCTTTTATAATTAAAACTCTATTTATTTGTTCACAAATTCAGGGTGAATAAATTTACGCATTTTAGCAAGTTACTGTTAATTAATTAGCAGATAGTACAACAATAATCTTTAGAACCACAATAGCAAAGTATTAGCAGAGTGGCGCATTTTATATGCGTCACGACTTACATAATTATTACTTTTTTTTTTTTTTATAAGCAGAGGGGCGCATTTTATAACGTCTCTCCTGTTAAGACATTATAACATAGGGAACCAGTTTAATTGGTTGCTGTTAATTAAACTAGCTGCCGTAGTTAGTAAAAATTACTTACTAACAAATTAGGACACTGTATATATCAGGAATTTGTCCAAGGTTACATAAATTTATTCACTCTCTGGATATTAGCGAAAACATCTTTTCATTATTGTATCTTAACTACTGATTTAAACATAATACCTTTAATGGTCATCTTTTTGTTTTTACTTTACTTTAAAAGAAAATTCTTATAGATTCTGCATCAAATACTCTTTAAATTGTTACTCTTATTATCTCAAAATCATACAGCTGTGTATTACTTTGATTACCACGGATCCGGGTTCTAATTTTAAAATATTCTAACATACTTCAACATCATCCAATCTATTTGAAGAATAGTCTGATGTAATTTCATATTAACTTTTACCTTTAACCATCATCAGATTACTACTATCTCATTACAGAAACTACAAGGATTAATATGCTAATATTTATGTGATTTAAATGAGTCTTTACAAGAAACTTTACTGTTCTTTTTGTTGAGGTTGTTAAAAACAATATATGCACAGAAGTTACGGTTTAGTGTCACCTGAGTATAACGTGAATCGGCGGCTGGTCGTCTTGATTTCTTCAGTAGGTTTTCCTGGATGTAGTTCGTTGTCGTTCTGCTTCCTCCATTTAGTTTGTTGTTTCAGAATTGTGATCTAGGTCATGACGCTGGGATTCTGCTACTTGGAGCTCGTACAGTTATTGTCGTAACTTCACTCCTGACGTTGGTGTTCACTTTTCACATTTAATTTTTTAACAGCACTAATGTTACCATTTACATGGTATGGAACATATCTTACCACTTACTTTTCATAAACAGATGTGTCGGCTAAGTTTTTTTTTATTAATAATACTATCTCAACATCTGAGCTACATTACTAGTTTTAAATTTCATTTCGTTTTAGCTACATGTGCATTATGTAAATGAGAAACACTAACTTCTTATTGCATCGTTTTAGCAACATAAACGTAAGTTTAACTACACGACACATTTTCAAGCTGCTTACATGTCAGAGATTCTCGGTCGACTGGCGTTAGTTTAGCGGCAGAGAGTAGGGAAGCGGGCGCAGTTTACACGCCGAGAGAAAAGTAGTTCGTACTTTTATTATTATTAATTGTCCGTTAATTAACTACTATAAATTATCCTACCTTTTCTTAGTTAGGAGTTAGGTATTTCATTTATTATTATTACGTCTTTTATTTAAATAGAATGATTATTAGTTTTCGCTTAATAACAGTGAATTTTGCATGTTCGTACTAGCCTTTTCACAAGTTGATACAGGTATCTAGGTACAGAGGGAGGCTGGATTATACTCTCACTTGTTATAAGAACAAAAAAATTTATTTGTGCTACTTAAATTGACTTTAAATCGTCACATCCTCCTCCACGTAAAGGAGACGACGGGGCGACGTTAGCGAGTACTAAAGGATATCTATGGAATTCAATTATATTTGGCACGGAACTTCGTGTTGAAATTTCTCTCCACAAGGTTATTTCGATTCATCAATCGATTATCTTACATACTATACAAAATACTTAAAATCCAATACGTATACAACACATAAAATACACAAATACATAAATCTACATTATTTCTATTTCTTTAATCTACTACCGGTTTTTTGCTTAGTTTCTTCACTCGTTTTAAGGAGTTACACTCATGAGTAGGTTTCGTCATGTTTCAAGTATTCACGTGTGTATCGGTTTACATTTTTACCGATATACAGTATTGCTGTAAGGTTAAAGTTTCTCTAACTTTCTTACAGAAGGGATTTCGCACCTTTATAATATTCAACGCGTCGAATCGCTGATTATTTTAACTTTTTGTTGTTGTCGACTACTCCTCTTATTTCCTAGTTTTGTCTTTCTCTTAGTCGCAAACGTGAACTACAATTTAGTGTATTACTACTATCATGTTCATCGCAAGGAGTAACATGTTATAGATTATTAATAACAATAACGTATTGTAATAACAATAGAATTACCTTTAGTTTACTGCGGTAGAGGTTTGTTGTTCGTCAGCTGACTTCTCATTATTTATTTTATTCTCGCAGGACATTAGCTAAGGTTGATCAGGCCTCGCTAGTATTCGTACGAGGTGTTTGAGTTTAGACTCAATTACGATATAGGATGTTGCCTATATTTTAATCTTAATACTTAGGTAGTATTTTAGTTTACTATCTTTCTCGTAGTCGTGCTTCTTTACTTTCACAAGAAAACAAAATTTTTTATTTGAGACACATGACTTCTGCGAACGTAATTATCTGTATTGGGTTCGTACAGCGCTACGGTCACGGGGGTGATGAACTTGTGAATCGTGTAGGGGACACACCATCGGTATGATAGTTTGGAAGTGGTCCTATCAACGGCTTTACTCGTAGGGTGAGTTTTATACATGACTAAATCACCTACTATGTATTTTATTTTCCTATTATGCTGCTCATGATATTTCCGCGATTTTTGCAGATTCGCTCGCAAATTTGCACGGGCTTCATTCCATATTTTCCTTATATTATTCCCATTTATTTCGCGGGGCAATAACTCATGAATTTTCCACTTTGTGGTTAACGGGTGGTTCGGTTTTACTTGTACAGTAAATCAAATGGTGTTGATTTATGTCCTTCATGATACGCCGAGTGGAAGGCAAATTGTATCCATGATAGATTTTGATCCCACGCTGTCTGATCTTTAGCGTGATAAGATATTAAGGCTGATTTTAGGTTTTGCTTATTCGCGGTGGCACACTTTATGTCCACGTTTTGGCTACGTCTAATATGATTATGATTAGCTAATACGGTGGCTAGCTGTTGACTGATTATACTACGTGTAGATCCTGAATCGATTAAACCGAGGATATTCGTTGCTCCAAGGTCTATCTGTATGTAGGGTAATTGGCATATACTTGTTCGCATGTACCAATAGAGTTGCACTTGTCAATAAATCTTGTTACGTAAGGGTCTATACGTTTGTTTATATTTATTTTTACTTTAGGGTGATTAGTGTTTATACCTTTCCTTCTGATGCTGCGGAAGACGTAGGATTTTTGTTCTTCCTGCTTCACATGTTTTTTGACTGGTCGGTTTTTTGTTGGTACCGCTTTTGTTTACAATTCTTGCTAATGTGTCCGGACTTTCCACAGTTAAACATCTTCTTTCGTTATTGGCATCGCTCACATGCTGTTGGGGTTTTTGTAGGGAGTTTGATGTAGCTTTGGGTTTTAGAAGTTCTTACAAATCGCTTATCGCGGTAGGTTCGTGTATCAGTCCCGATGGGTAGAGGTAGGAATGAATCCCTGCGTGGAGTCTGGGACATAAAAACGCGTCTGTTTTGGTCTGAATACCAGACGTTGGTTGAATGTATACAACACAGTTCCAGTTCTGTGAATGTGGTTGGTCTCTTCATGAGTGCTAGGCGAGATCGCTCCTCGGGAGATAATCCTACTAAGATAGTGTCTACTAGCTGTTGTTCACTCCAGTTAACTTGTAGTAATAAGGCCGATTCCCTTATTTCAGATATATAATGAGCTAGTCTCTCGTACGCTCCTTGTACACGAAGTACGGAGTTCCGCTATAATTCTTCGTAGATACCGGTGGGGATGAAGTGTGTTATCAGGGTTGTATGTAGTTCTTCTACAGGGTGATTATACCTTAGTGACTCAACACACGAACTTTTAAAGGAGATCTACATTTAGGGAGAAGTACTTGTAAATTTTGGTCATCTCTTAGTTGTCGCAGATCCTTTATTTGTAATAGGTGCTTGATAAAATCTACGAGTTTCGTAATATTCAGCCCATCAGTGGTTGGTATCTCAGATAAAATACGTTCTACGGGGTGAGTTATTTTTCCATAAAGCTCGGTAGTGAGATTTAATTGAGTCGTCATTCTAGGTTTTTCCGCAGATTGATTCGTCTGTAAGAGAGGAGGTAAATCGTAAGAACGGGTCATATTCTCTTGTTCATTTGGAAATAGCGTGAGGTTTACGGGTAGGGTATTTACTTGTCTATCGGTTAACCGTTCCTTAACGGGTTCTATATTAGAGTCCTGCAGAAATTGAAATTTTACAGCACTGGGTTGCTGTTCTTAAGTAGGAGATAGGGTGGGGGAAATATTTAGTTTCGTCATAGCTTCTTCGATCTCTTCTATTCTAAACGATTCGGACCTTCTACGTAATTCGCGCATTATCTCGGGTAATTGTTGTAATGCTTCTTCCGCGAATGTTTGCGCGTCCGGTGGAGTAACTTTGTCACCGGGCCAATTCAACAAGTTAATGATGCGGCGGGTCAGATGTTCTATTCTTTGAGTGGTTCTTAAAATTACTGCGGGGATTTTTCATCTCGCAGGGTTTGTACGATGGAGGTAAGATCCGTATATTTATGATAGCATGTTTCCTTTTCACTTTCGAAGTCTAACACACTTAAACGATTCCACAGTGAGGGTTTCTCTGGTCTATTCTCGCGTAATGTTTTGCGCAGCTCCGCGACAGTTACGTTTGTGTATGGGAGACCGCGTAACAAAGCTTCATAGCTTAGTTCGTCCTTCAACAACAAGTCGGGGTTAAATTGAGCCATTGTAGTGGTAATAATCACTTTCAAATAATCTAAGTATTACGTACGACAAATCTTATATCATCTATTTTAAACACTTATGAAATTTGAATTCATTTAAACACACACACATATAGATAATAAGAATCTTATACTAATTAATCAAATTTAAATTATCTCAAATCAATTCAACTTTATGTACTTCTAGCAATTATCTGTCGAGACAAAGTGATAATATCTTTTTATAATGGAAAGAAATTTCACACGGAGAGGTCATTGTATTTACACTAGCACAATAGATCATCTGTTGAGGTCTTATTGTATGCGTTAGAGTGTCTTATTGTTTACCCTGGCAATGTGTTGTTAACAAAAGGAGGGTGAATTCAGACAATCTGGAACACGATTATTTCCTATTCAGGTCTGTCGTATGTTGTCCACTTGGGAATGCCATTCAAATAACTTATTTTGTTTACGGGGCAGAGCGTACATTCCTCGACACGGATCTAACATGAAATAGCCTATAAATACCGACAGATTTAAAATGGAATATTTTTACAAGCGGGGACTTGCTTATTACGGCGATTTCCTAATACTAATATTATTATTTTATAATTAAAACTCTATTTATTTGTTCACAAATTCAGAGTGAATAAATTTATGCATTTTAGCAAGTTACTGTTAATTAATTAGCAGATAGTACAACAATAATCTTTAGAACCACAATAGCAAAGTATTAGCAGAGTGGCGCATTTTATATGCGTCACGACTTACATAATTATTACTTTTTTTTTTTTTATAAGCAGAGGGGCGCATTTTATAACGTCTCTCCTGTTAAGACATTATAACATAGGGAACCAGTTTAATTGGTTGCTGTTAATTAAACTAGCTGCCGTAGTTAGTAAAAATTACTTACTAACAAATTAGGACACTGTATATATCAGGAATTTGTCCAAGGTTACATAAATTTATTCACTCTCTGGATATTAGCGAAAACATCTTTTCATTATTGTATCTTAACTACTGATTTAAACATAATACCTTTAATGGTCATCTTTTTGTTTTTACTTTACTTTAAAAGAAAATTCTTATAGATTCTGCATCAAATACTCTTTAAATTGTTACACTTATTATCTCAAAATCATACAGCTGTGTATTACTTTGATTACCACGGATCCGGGTTCTAATTTTAAAATATTCTAACATACTTCAACATCATCCAAACTATTTGAAGAATAGTCTGATGTAATTTCATATTAACTTTTACCTTTAACCATCATCAGATTACTACTATCTCATTACAGAAACTACAAGCATTAATATGCTAATATTTATGTGATTTAAATGAGTCTTTACAAGAAACTTTACTGTTCTTTTTGTTGAGGTTGTTAAAAACAATATATGCACAGAAGTTACGGTTTAGTGTCACCTGAGTATAACGTGAATCGGCGGCTGGTCGTCTTGATTTCTTCAGTAGGTTTTCCTGGATGTAGTTCGTTGTCGTTCTGGTTCCTCCATTTAGTTTGTTGTTTCAGAATTGTGATCTAGGTCATGACGCTGGGATTCTGCTACTTGGAGCTCGTACAGTTGTTGTCGTAACTTCACTCCTGACGTTGGTGTTCACTTTTCACATTTAATTTTTTAACAGCACTAATGTTACCATTTACATGGTATGGAACATATCTTACCACTTACTTTTCATAAACAGATGTGTCGGCTAAGTTTTTTTTTATTAATAATACTATCTCAACATCTGAGCTACATTACTAGTTTTAAATTTCATTTCGTTTTAGCAACATGTGCATTATGTAAATGAGAAACACTAACTTCTTATTGCATCGTTTTAGCAACATAAACGTAAGTTTAACTACACGACACATTTTCAAGCTGCTTACATGTCAGAGATTCTCGGTCGACTGGCGTTAGTTTAGCGGCAGAGAGTAGGGAAGCGGGCGCAGTTTACACGCCGAGAGAAAAGTAGTTCGTACTTTTATTATTATTAATTGTCCGTTAATTAACTACTATAAATTATCCTACCTTTTCTTAGTTAGGAGTTAGGTATTTCATTTATTATTATTACGTCTTTTATTTAAATAGAATGATTATTAGTTTTCGCTTAATAACAGTGAATTTTGCATGTTCGTACTAGCCTTTTCACAAGTTGATACAGGTATCTAGGTACAGAGGGAGGCTGGATTATACTCTCACTTGTTATAAGAACAAAAAAATTTATTTGTGCTACTTAAATTGACTTTAAATCGTCACATCCTCCTCCACGTAAAGGAGACGACGGGGCGACGTTAGCGAGTACTAAAGGATATCTATGGAATTCAATTATATTTGGCACGGAACTTCGTGTTGAAATTTCTCTCCACAAGGTTATTTCGATTCATCAATCGATTATCTTACATACTATACAAAATACTTAAAATCCAATACGTATACAACACATAAAATACACAAATACATAAATCTACATTATTTCTATTTCTTTAATCTACTACCGGTTTTTTGCTTAGTTTCTTCACTCGTTTTAAGGAGTTACACTCATGAGTAGGTTTCGTCATGTTTCAAGTATTCACGTGTGTATCGGTTTACATTTTTACCGATATACAGTATTGCTGTAAGGTTAAAGTTTCTCTAACTTTCTTACAGAAGGGATTTCGCACCTTTATAATATTCAACGCGTCGAATCGCTGAGAATTTTAACTTTTTGTTGTTGTCGACTACTCCTCTTATTTCCTAGTTTTGTCTTTCTCTTAGTCGCAAACGTGAACTACAATTTAGTGTATTACTACTATCATGTTCATCGCAAGGAGTAACATGTTATAGATTATTAATAACAATAACGTATTGTAATAACAATAGAATTACCTTTAGTTTACTGCGGTAGAGGTTTGTTGTTCGTCAGCTGACTTCTCATTATTTATTTTATTCTCGCAGGACATTAGCTAAGGTTGATCAGGCCTCGCTAGTATTCGTACGAGGTGTTTGAGTTTAGACTCAATTACGATATAGGATGTTGCCTATATTTTAATCTTAATACTTAGGTAGTATTTTAGTTTACTATCTTTCTCGTAGTCGTGCTTCTTTACTTTCACAAGAAAACAAAATTTTTTATTTGAGACACATGACTTCTGCGAACGTAATTATCTGTATTGGGTTCGTACAGCGCTACGGTCACGGGGGTGATGAACTTGTGAATCGTGTAGGGGACACACCATCGGTATGATAGTTTGGAAGTGGTCCTATCAACGGCTTTACTCGTAGGGTGAGTTTTATACATGACTAAATCACCTACTATGTATTTTATTTTCCTATTATGCTGCTCATGATATTTCCGCGATTTTTGCAGATTCGCTCGCAAATTTGCACGGGCTTCATTCCATATTTTCCTTATATTATTCCCATTTATTTCGCGGGGCAATAACTCATGAATTTTCCACTTTGTGGTTAACGGGTGGTTCGGTTTTACTTGTACAGTAAATCAAATGGTGTTGATTTATGTCCTTCATGATACGCCGAGTGGAAGGCAAATTGTATCCATGATAGATTTTGATCCCACGCTGTCTGATCTTTAGCGTGATAAGATATTAAGGCTGATTTTAGGTTTTGCTTATTCGCGGTGGCACACTTTATGTCCACGTTTTGGCTACGTCTAATATGATTATGATTAGCTAATACGGTGGCTAGCTGTTGACTGATTATACTACGTGTAGATCCTGAATCGATTAAACCGAGGATATTCGTTGCTCCAAGGGTATATCTGTATGTAGGGTAATTGGCATATACTTGTTTGCATGTACCAATAGAGTTGCACTTGTCAATAAATCTTGTTACGTAAGGGTCTATACGTTTGTTTATATTTATTTTTACTTTAGGGTGATTAGTGTTTATACCTTTCCTTCTGATGCTGCGGAAGATTTTTGTTCTTCCTGCTTCACATGTTTTTTGACTGGTCGGTTTTTTGTTGGTACCGCTTTTGTTTACAATTCTTGCTAATGTGTCCGGACTTTCCACAGTTAAACATCTTCTTTCGTTATTGGCATCGCTCGCATGCTGTTGGGGTTTTTGTAGGGAGTTTGATGTAGCTTTGGGTTTTAGAAGTTCTTACAAATCGCTTATCGCGGTAGGTTCGTGTATCAGTCCCGATGGGTAGAGGTAGGAATGAATCCCTGCGTGGAGTCTGGGACATAAAAACGCGTCTGTTTTGGTCTGAATACCAGACGTTGGATGAATGTATACAACACAGTTCCAGTTCTGTGAATGTGGTTGGTCTCTTCATGAGTGCTAGGCGAGATCGCTCCTCGGGAGATAATCCTACTAAGATAGTGTCTACTAGCTGTTGTTCACTCCAGTTAACTTGTAGTAATAAGGCCGATTCCCTTATTTCAGATATATAATGAGCTAGTCTCTCGTACGCTCCTTGTACACGAAGTACGGAGTTCCGCTATAATTCTTCGTAGATACCGGTGGGGATGAAGTGTGTTATCAGGGTTGTATGTAGTTCTTCTACAGGGTGATTATACCTTAGTGACTCTAACACACGATCTTTTAAAGGAGATCTACATTTAGGGAGAAGTACTTGTAAAATTTGGTCATCTCTTAGTTGTCGCAGATCCTTTATTTGTAATAGGTGCTTGATAAAATCTACGAGTTTCGTAATATTCAGCCCATCAGTGGTTGGTATCTCAGATAAAATACGTTCTACGGGGTGAGTTATTTTTCCATAAAGCTCGGTAGTGAGATTTAATTGAGTCGTCATTTTAGGTTTTTCCGCAGATTGATTCGTCTGTAAGAGAGGAGGTAAATCGTAAGAACGGGTCATATTCTCTTGTTCATTTGGAAATAGCGTGAGGTTTACGGGTAGGGTATTTACTTGTCTATCGGTTAACCGTTCCTTAACGGGTTCTATATTAGATTCCTGCAGAAATTGAAATTTTACAGCACTGGGTTGCTGTTCTTAAGTAGGAGATAGGGTGGGGGAAATATTTAGTTTCGTCATAGCTTCTTCGATCTCTTCTATTCTAAACGATTCGGACCTTCTACCTAATTCGCGCATTATCTCGGGTAATTGTTGTAATGCTTCTTCCGCGAATGTTTGCGCGTCCGGTGGAGTATCTTTGTCACCGGGCCAATTCAACAAGTTAATGATGCGGCGGGTCAGATGTTCTATTCTTTGAGTGGTTCTTAAAATTACTGCGGGGGATTTTTCATCTCGCAGGGTTTGTACGATGGAGGTAAGATCCGTATATTTATGATAGCATGTTTCCTTTTCACTTTCGAAGTCTAACACACTTAAACGATTCCACAGTGAGGGTTTCTCTGGTCTATTCTCGCGTAATGTTTTGCGCAGCTCCGCGACAGTTACGTTTGTGTATGGGAGACCGCGTAACAAAGCTTCATAGCTTAGTTCGTCCTTCAACAACAAGTCGGGGTTAAATTGAGCCATTGTAGTGGTAATAATCACTTTAAAATAGTCTAAGTATTACGTACGACAAATCTTATATCATCTATTTTAAACACTTATGAAATTTGAATTCATTTAAACACACACACATATAGATAATAAGAATCTTATACTAATTAATCAAATTTAAATTATCTCAAATCAATTCAACTTTATGTACTTCTAGCAATTATCTGTCGAGACAAAGTGATAATATCTTTTTATAATGGAAAGAAATTTCACACGGAGAGGTCATTGTATTTACACTAGCACAATAGATCATCTGTTGAGGTCTTATTGTATGCGTTAGAGTGTCTTATTGTTTACCCTGGTAATGTGTTGTTAACAAAAGGAGGGTGAATTCAGACAATCTGGAACACGATTATTTCCTATTCAGGTCTGTCGTATGTTGTCCACTTGGGAATGCCATTCAAATAACTTATTTTGTTTACGGGGCAGAGCGTACATTCCTCGACACGGATCTAACATGAAATAGCCTATAAATACCGACAGATTTAAAATGGAATATTTTTACAAGCGGGGACTTGCTTATTACGGCGATTTCCTAATACTAATATTATTATTTTATAATTAAAACTCTATTTATTTGTTCACAAATTCAGGGTGAATAAATTTACGCATTTTAGCAAGTTACTGTTAATTAATTAGCAGATAGTACAACAATAATCTTTAGAACCACAATAGCAAAGTATTAGCAGAGTGGCGCATTTTATATGCGTCACGACTTACATAATTATTACTTTTTTTTTTTTTATAAGCAGAGGGGCGCATTTTATAACGTCTCTCCTGTTAAGACATTATAACATAGGGAACCAGTTTAATTGGTTGCTGTTAATTAAACTAGCTGCCGTAGTTAGTAAAAATTACTTACTAACAAATTAGGACAATGTATATATCAGGAATTTGTCCAAGGTTACATAAATTTATTCACTCTCTGGATATTAGCGAAAACATCTCTTCATTATTGTATCTTAACTACTGATTTAAACATAATACCTTTAATGGTCATCTTTTTGTTTTTACTTTACTTTAAAAGAAAATTCTTATAGATTCTGCATCAAATACTCTTTAAATTGTTACTCTTATTATCTCAAAATCATACAGCTGTGTATTACTTTGATTACCACGGATCCGGGTTCTAATTTTAAAATATTCTAACATACTTCAACATCATCCAAACTATTTGAAGAATAGTCTGATGTAATTTCATATTAACTTTTACCTTTAACCATCATCAGATTACTACTATCTCATTACAGAAACTACAAGCATTAATATGCTAATATTTATGTGATTTAAATGAGTCTTTACAAGAAACTTTACTGTTCTTTTTGTTGAGGTTGTTAAAAACAATATATGCACAGAAGTTACGGTTTAGTGTCACCTGAGTATAACGTGAATCGGCGGCTGGTCGTCTTGATTTCTTCAGTAGGTTTTCCTGGATGTAGTTCGTTGTCGTTCTGGTTCCTCCATTTAGTTTGTTGTTTCAGAATTGTGATCTAGGTCATGACGCTGGGATTCTGCTACTTGGAGCTCGTACAGTTGTTGTCGTAACTTCACTCCTGACGTTGGTGTTCACTTTTCACATTTAATTTTTTAACAGCACTAATGTTACCATTTACATGGTATGGAACATATCTTACCACTTACTTTTCATAAACAGATGTGTCGGCTAAGTTTTTTTTTATTAATAATACTATCTCAACATCTGAGCTACATTACTAGTTTTAAATTTCATTTCGTTTTAGCTACATGTGCATTATGTAAATGAGAAACACTAACTTCTTATTACATCGTTTTAGCAACATAAACGTAAGTTTAACTACACGACACATTTTCAAGCTGCTTACATGTCAGAGATTCTCGGTCGACTGGCGTTAGTTTAGCGGCAGAGAGTAGGGAAGCGGGCGCAGTTTACACGCCGAGAGAAAAGTAGTTCGTACTTTTATTATTATTAATTGTCCGTTAATTAACTACTATAAATTATCCTACCTTTTCTTAGTTAGGAGTTAGGTATTTCATTTATTATTATTACGTCTTTTATTTAAATAGAATGATTATTAGTTTTCGCTTAATAACAGTGTATTTTGCATGTTCGTACTAGCCTTTTCACAAGTTGATACAGGTATCTAGGTACAGAGGGAGGCTGGATTATACTCTCACTTGTTATAAGAACAAAAAAATTTATTTGTGCTACTTAAATTGACTTTAAATCGTCACATCCTCCTCCACGTAAAGGAGACGACGGGGCGACGTTAGCGAGTACTATAGGATATCTATGGAATTCAATTATATTTGGCACGGAACTTCGTGTTGAAATTTCTCTCCACAAGGTTATTTCGATTCATCAATCGATTATCTTACATACTATACAAAATACTTAAAATCCAATACGTATACAACACATAAAATACACAAATACATAAATCTACATTATTTCTATTTCTTTAATCTACTACCGGTTTTTTGCTTAGTTTCTTCACTCGTTTTAAGGAGTTACACTCATGAGTAGGTTTCGTCATGTTTCAAGTATTCACGTGTGTATCGGTTTACATTTTTACCGATATACAGTATTGCTGTAAGGTTAAAGTTTCTCTAACTTTCTTACAGAAGGGTTTTCGCACCTTTATAATATTCAACGCGTCGAATCGCTGATTATTTTAACTTTTTGTTGTTGTCGACTACTCCTCTTACTTCCTAGTTTTGTCTTTCTCTTAGTCGCAAACGTGAACTACAATTTAGTGTATTACTACTATCATGTTCATCGCAAGGAGTAACATGTTATAGATTATTAATAACAATAACGTATTGTAATAACAATAGAATTACCTTTAGTTTACTGCGGTAGAGGTTTGTTGTTCGTCAGCTGACTTCTCATTATTTATTTTATTCTCGCAGGACATTAGCTAAGGTTGATCAGGCCTCGCTAGTATTCGTACGAGGTGTTTGAGTTTAGACTCAATTACGATATAGGAAGTTGCCTATATTTTAATCTTAATACTTAGGTAGTATTTTAGTTTACTATCTTTCTCGTAGTCGTGCTTCTTTATTTTCACAAGAAAACAAAATTTTTTATTTGAGACACATGACTTCTGCGAACGTAATTATCTGTATTGGGTTCGTACAGCGCAACGGTCACGGGGGTGATGAACATGTGAATCGGGTAAGGGCCAGACCATCGGTATGATAGTTTGGAAGTGGTCCTATCAACGGCTTTACTCGTAGGGTGAATTTTATACATGACTAAATCACCTACTTTGTATTTTATTTTCCTATTATGCTGCTCATGATATTTCCGCGATTTTTGCAGATTCGCTCGCAAATTTGCACGGGCTTCATTCCATATTTTCCTTATATTATTCCCATTTATTTCGCGGGGCAATAACTCATGAATTTTCCACTTTGTGGTTAACGGGTGGTTCGGTTTTACTTGTACAGTAAATCAAATGGTGTTGATTTATGTCCTTCATGATACGCCGAGTGGAAGGCAAATTGTATCCATGATAGATTTTGATCCCACGCTGTGTGATCTTTAGCGTGATAAGATATTAAGGCTGATTTTAGGTTTTGCTTATTCGCGGTGGCACACTTTATGTCCACGTTTTGGCTACGTCTAATATGATTATGATTAGCTAATACGGTGGCTAGCTGTTGACTGATTATACTACGTGTAGATCCTGAATCGATTAAACCGAGGATATTCGTTGCTCCAAGGGTATATCTGTATGTAGGGTAATTGGCATATACTTGTTTGCATGTACCAATAGAGCTGCACTTGTCAATAAATCTTGTTACGTAAGGGTCTATACGTTTGTTTATATTTATTTTTACTTTATGGTGGTTAGTGTTTATACCTTTCCTTCTGATGCTGCGGAAGACGTAGGATTTTTGTTCTTCCTGCTTCACATGTTTTTTGACTGGTCGGTTTTTTGTTGGTACCGCTTTTGTTTACAGTTCTTGCTAATGTGTCCGGACTTTCCACAGTTAAACATCTTCTTTCGTTATTGGCATCGCTCGCATGCTGTTGGGGTTTTTGTAGGGAGTTTGATGTAGCTTTGGGTTTTAGAAGTTCTTACGAATCGCTTATAGCGGTAGGTTCGAGTATCAGTCCCGATGGGTAGAGGTAGGAATGAATCCCTGCGTGGAGTCTGGGACATAAAAACGCGTCTGTTTTGGTCTGAATACCAGACGTTGGATGAATGTATACAACAAAGTTCCAGTTCTGTGAATGTGGTTGGTCTCTTCATGTGTGCTAGGCGAGATCGCTCCTCGGGAGATAATCCTACTAAGATAGCGTCTACTAGCTGTTGTTCACTCCAGTTAACTTGTAGTAATAAGGCCGATTCCCTTATTTCAGATATATAATGAGCTAGTCTCTCGTACGCTCCTTGTACACGAAGTACGGAGTTCCGCTTTAATTCTTCGTAGATACCGGTGGGGATGAAGTGTCTTATCAGGGTGGTATGTAGTTCTTCTACAGGGTGATTATACCTTAGTGACTCTAACACACGATCTTTTAAAGGAGATCTACATTTAGGTAGAAGTACTTGAAAAATTTAGTCATGTCTTAGTTGTCGCAGATCCTTTATTTGTAATAGGTGCTTGATAAAATCTAGGAGTTTCGTAATATTCAGCCCATCAGTGGTTGGTATCTCAGATAAAATACGTTCTACGGGGTGAGTTATTTTTCCATAAAGCTCGGTAGTGAGATTTAATTGAGTCGTCATTCTAGGTTTTTCCGCAGATTGATTCGTCTGTAAGAGAGGAGGTAAATCGTAAGTACGGGTCATATTCTCTTGTTCATTTGGAAGTAGCGTGACGTTTACGGGTAGGGTATTTACTTGTCTATCGGTTAACCGTTCCTTAACGGGTTCTATATTAGATTCCTGCAGAAACTGAAATTTTACAGCACTGGGTTGCTGTTCTTAAGTAGGAGATAGGGTGGGGGAAATATTTAGTTTCGTCATTGCTTCTTCGATCTCTTCTATTCTAAACGATTCGGACCTTCTACGTAATTCGCACATTATCTCGGGTAATTGTTGTAATGCTTCTTCCGCGAATGTTTGCGCGTCCGGTGGAGTAACTTTGTCACCGGGCCAATTCAACAAATTGGTGATGCGGCGGGTCAGATGTTCTATTCTTTGAGTGGTTCTTAAAATTACTGCGGGGGATTTTTCATCTCGCAGGGTTTGTACGATGGAGGTAAGATCCGTATATTTATGATAGCATGTTTCCTTTTCACTTTCGAAGTCTAACACACTTAAACGATTCAACAGTGAGGGTTTCTCCGGTCTATTCTCGCGTAATGTTTTGCGCAGCTCCGCGACAGTTACGTTTTTGTATGGGAGACCGCGTAATAAAGCTTCATAGCTTAGTTCGTCCTTCAACAACAAGTCGGGGTTAAATTGAGCCATTGTAGTGGTAATAATCACTTTTAAATAATCTAAGTATTACGTACGACAAATCTTATATCATCTGTTTTAAACACTTATGAAATTTGAATTCATTTAAACACACACACATATAGATAATAAGAATCTTATACTAATTAATCAAATTTAAATTATCTCAAATCAATTCAACTTTATGTACTTCTAGCAATTATCTGTCGAGACAAAGTGATAATATCTTTTTATAGTGGAAAGAAATTTCACACGGAGAGTTCATTGTATTTACACTAGCACAATAGATCAGCTGTTGGGGTCTTATTGTATGCGTAGGGTGTCTTATTGTTTACCCTGGCAATGTGTTGTTAACAAAAGGAGGGTGAATTCAGACAATCTGGAACACGATTATTTCCTGTTCAGGTCTGTCGTATGTTGTCCACTTGGGAATGCCATTCAAATAACTTATTTTGTTTACGGGGCAGAGCGTACATTCCTCGACACGGATCTAACATGAAATAGCCTGTAAATACCGACAGGTTTAAAATGGAATATTTTTACAAGCGGGGACTTGCTTATTACGGCGATTTTCTAATACTAATATTATTATTTTATAATTAAAACTCTATTTATTTGTTCACAAATTCAGAGTGAATAAATTTACGCATTTTAGCAAGTTACTGTTAATTAATTAGCAGATGGTACAACAATAATTTTTAGAACAACAATAGCAAAGTATTAGCAGAGTGGCGCATTTTATATGCGTCACTACGTACATAATTATTACTTTTTTTTTTTTTTTTATAAGCAGAGGGGCGCATTTTATAACGTCTCTCCTGTTAAGACATTATAACATAGGGAACCAGTTTAATAGGTTGCTGTTAATTAAACTAGCTGCCGTAGTTAGTAAAAATTACTTACTAACAAATTAGGACAATGTATATATCAGCAATTTGTCCAAGGTTACATAAATTTATTCACTCTCTGGATATTAGCGAAAACATCTCTTTATTATTGTATCTTAACTACTGATTTAAACATAATACCTTTAATGGTCATCTTTTTGTTTTTACTTTACTTTAAAAGAAAATTCTTATAGATTCTGCATCAAATACTCTTTAAATTGTTACTCTTATTATCTCAAAATCATACAGCTGTGTATTACTTTGATTACCACGTATCCGGGTTCTAATTTTAAAATATACTAACATACTTCAACATCATCCAAACTATTTGAAGAATAGTCGATGTAATTTCATATTAACTTTTACCTTTAACCATCATCAGATTACTACTATCTCATTACAGAAACTACAAGCATTAATATGCTAATATTTATGTGATTTAAATGAGTCTTTACAAGAAACTTTACTGTTCTTTTTGTTGAGGTTGTTAAAAACAATATATGCACAGAAGTTACGGTTTAGTGTCACCTGAGTATAACGTGAATCGGCGGCTGGTCGTCTTGATTTCTTCAGTAGGTTTTCCTGGATGTAGTTCGTTGTCGTTCTGGTTCCTCCATTTAGTTTGTTGTTTCAGAATTGTGATCTAGGTCATGACGCTGGGATTCTGCTACTTGGAGCTCGTACAGTTGTTGTCGTAACTTCACTCCTGACGTTGGTGTTCACTTTTCACATTTAATTTTTTAACAGCACTAATGTTACCATTTACATGGTATGGAACATATCTTACCACTTACTTTTCATAAAGAGATGTGTCGGCTAAGTTTTTTTTTATTAATAATACTTTCTCAACATCTGAGCTACATTACTAGTTTTAAATTTCATTTCGTTTTAACTACATGTGCATTATGTAAATGAGAAACACTAACTTCTTATTACATCGTTTTAGCAACATAAACGTAAGTTTAACTTCACGACACATTTTCAAGCTGCTTACATGTCAGAGATTCTCGGTCGACTGGCGTTAGTTTAGAGGCAGAGAGTAGGGAAGCGGGCGCAGTTTACACGCCGAGAGAAAAGTAGTTCGTACTTTTATTATTATTAATTGTCCCTTAATTAACTACTATAAATTATCCTACCTTTTCTTAGTTAGGAGTTAGGTATTTCATTTATTATTATTACGTCTTTTATTTAAATAGAATGATTATTAGTTTTCGCTTAATAACAGTGTACTTTGCATGTTCGTACTAACCTTTTCACAAGTTGATACAGGTATCTAGGTACAGAGGGAGGCTGGATTATACTCTCACTTGTTATAAGAACAAAACAATTTATTTGTGCTATTTAAATTGCCTTTAAATCGTCACATCCTCCTCCACGTAAAGGAGACGACGGGGCGACGTTAGCGAGTATTAAAGGATATCTATGGAATACAATTATATTTGGCACGGAACTTCGTGTTGAAATTTCTCTCCACAAGGTTATTTCGATTCATCAATCGATTATCTTACATACTATACAAAATACTTAAAATCCAATACGTATACAACACATAAAATACACAAATACATAAATCTACATTATTTCTATTTCTTTAATCTACTACCGGTTTTTTGCTTAGTTTCTTCACTCGTTTTAAGGAGTTACACTCATGAGTAGGTTTCGTCATGTTTCAAGTATTCACGTGTGTATCGGTTTACATTTTTACCGATATACAGTATTGCTGTAAGGTTAAAGTTTCTCTTTTTTACAGAAGGGTTTTCGCACCTTTATAATATTCAACGCGTCGAATCGCTGATTATTTTAACTTTTTGTTGTTGTCGACTACTCCTCTTATTTCCTAGTTTTGTCTTTCTCTTAGTCGCAAACGTGAACTACAATTTAGTGTATTACTACTATCATGTTCATCGCAAGGAGTAACATGTTATAGGTTATTAATAACAATAACGTATTGTAATAACAACAGAATTACCTTTAGTTTACTGCGGTAGAGGTTTGTTGTTCGTCAGCTGACTTCTCATTATTTATTTTATTCTCGCAGGACATTAGCTAAGGTTGATCAGGCCTCGCTAGTATTCGTACGAGGTGTTTGAGTTTAGACTCAATTACGATATAGGATGTTGCCTATATTTTAATCTTAATACTTAGGTAGTATTTTAGTTTACTATCTTTCTCGTAGTCGTGCTTCTTTATTTTCACAAGAAAACAAAATTTTTATTTGAGACACATGACTTCTGCGAACGTAATTATCTGTATTGGGTTCGTACAGCGCTACGGTCACGGGGGTGATGAACTTGTAAATCGGGTAGATGCCAGACCATCGGTATGATAGTTTGGAAGTGGTCCTATCAACGGCTTTACTCGTAGGGTGAGTTTTATACATGACTAAATCACCTACTTTGTATTTTATTTTCCTATTATGCTGCTCATGATATTTCCGCGATTTTTGCAGATTCGCTCGCAAATTTGCACGGGCTTCATTCCATATTTTCCTTATATTATTCCCATTTATTTCGCGGGGCAATAACTCATGAATTTTCCACTTTGTGGTTCGGTTTATACTTGTACAGTAAATCAAATGGTGTTGATTTATGTCCTTCATGATACGCCGAGTTGAAGGCAAATTGTATCCATGATAGATTTTGATCCCACGCTGTCTGATCTTTAGCGTGATAAGATATTAAGGCTGATTTTAGGTTTTGCTTATTCGCGGTGACACACTTTATGTCCACGTTTTGGCTACGTCTAATAAGATTATGATTAGCTAATACGGTGGCTAGCTGTTGACTGATTATACTACGTGTAGATCCTGAATCGATTAAACCGAGGATATTCGTTGCTCCAAGGTCTATCTGTATGTAGGGTAATTGGCATATACTTGTTTTGCATGTACCAATAGAGTTGCACTTGTCAATAAATCTTGTTACGTAAGGGTCTATACGTTTGTTTATATTTATTTTTACTTTATGGTGGTTAGTGTTTATACCTTTCCTTCTGATGCTGCGGAAGACGTAGGATTTTTGTTCTTCCTGCTTCACATGTTTTTTGACTGGTCGGTTTTTTGTTAGTACCGCTTTTGTTTACGGTTCTTGCTAATGTGTCCGGACTTTCCACAGTTAAACATCTTCTTTCGTTATTGGCATCGCTCGCATGCTGTTGGGGTTTTTGTAGGGAGTTTGATGTAGCTTTGGGTTTTAGAAGTTCTTACGAATCGCTTATAGCGGTAGGTTCGAGTATCAGTCCCGATGGGTAGAGGTAGGAGTGAATCCCTGCGTGGAGTCTGGGACATAAAAACGCGTCTGTTTTGGTCTGAATACCAGACGTTGGATGAATGTATACAACACAGTTCCAGTTCTGTGAATGTGGTTGGTCTCTTCATGAGTGCTAGGCGAGATCGCTCCTGGGGAGATAATCCTACTAAGATAGTGTCTACTAGCTGTTGTTCACTCCAGTTAACTTGTAGTAATAAGGCCGATTCCCTTATTTCAGATATATAATGAGCTAGTCTCTCGTACGCTCCTTGTACACGAAGTACGGAGTTCCGCTTTAATTCTTCGTAGATACCGGTGGGGATGAAGTGTCTTATCAGGATGGTATGTAGTTCTTCTACAGGGTGATTATACCTTAGTGACTCTAACACACGATCTTTTAAAGGAGATCTACATTTAGGTAGAAGTACTTGTAAAATTTGGTCATCTCTTAGTTGTCGCAGATCCTTTATTTGTAATAGGTGCTTGATAAAATCTTGGAGTTTCGTAATATTCAGCCCATCAGTGGTTGGTATCTCAGATAAAATACGTTCTACGGGGTGAGTTATTTTTCCATAAAGCTCGGTAGTGAGATTTAATTGAGACGTCATTCTAGGTTTTTCCGCAGATTGATTCGTCTGTAAGAGAGGAGGTAAATCGTAAGTACGGGTCATATTCTCTTGTTCATTTGGAAGTAGCGTGACGTTTACGGGTAGGGTATTTACTTGTCTATCGGTTAACCGTTCCTTAACGGGTTCTATATTAGATTCCTGCAGAAACTGAAATTTTACAGCACTGGGTTGCTGTTCTTAAGTAGGAGATAGGGTGGGGGAAATATTTAGTTTCGTCATTGCTTCTTCGATCTCTTCTATTTTAACGATTCGGACCTTCTACGTAATTCGCGCATTATCTCGGGTAATTGTTGTAATGCTTCTTCCGCGAATGTTTGCGCGTCCGGTGGAGTAACTTTGTCACCGGGCCAATTCAACAAATTGGTGATGCGGCGGGTCAGATGTTCTATTCTTTGAGTGGTTCTTAAAATTACTGCGGGGGATTTTTCATCTCGCAGGGTTTGTACGATGGAGGTAAGATCCGTATATTTATGATAGCATGTTTCCTTTTCACTTTCGAAGTCTAACACACTTAAACGATTCAACAGTGAGGGTTTCTCTGGTCTACTCTCGCGTAATGTTTTGCGCAGCTCCGCGACAGTTACGTTTGTGTATGGGAGACCGCGTAATAAAGCTTCATAGCTTAGTTCGTCCTTCAACAACAAGTCGGGGTTAAATTGAGCCATTGTAGTGGTAATAATCACTTTTAAATAATCTAAGTATTAGGTACGACAAATCTTATATCATCTATTTTAAACACTTATGAAATTTGAATTCATTTAAACACACACACATATAGATAATAAGAATCTTATACTAATTAATCAAATTTAAATTATCTCAAATCAATTCAACTTTATGTACTTCTAGCAATTATCTGTCGAGACAAAGTGATAATATCTTTTTATAGTGGAAAGAAATTTCACACGGAGAGTTCATTGTATTTACACTAGCACAATAGATCAGCTGTTGGGGTCTTATTGTATGCGTAGGGTGTCTTATTGTTTACCCTGGCAATGTGTTGTTAACAAAAGGAGGGTGAATTCAGACAATCTGGAACACGATTATTTCCTGTTCAGGTCTGTCGTATGTTGTCCACTTGGGAATGCCATTCAAATAACTTATTTTGTTTACGGGGCAGAGCGTACATTCCTCGACACGGATCTAACATGAAATAGCCTGTAAATACCGACAGGTTTAAAATGGAATATTTTTACAAGCGGGGACTTGCTCATTACGGCGATTTTCTAATACTAATATTATTATTTTATAATTAAAACTCTATTTATTTGTTCACAAATTCAGAGTGAATAAATTTACGCATTTTAGCAAGTTACTGTTAATTAATTAGCAGATGGTACAACAATAATTTTTAGAACAACAATAGCAAAGTATTAGCAGAGTGGCGCATTTTATATGCGTCACTACGTACATAATTATTACTTTTTTTTTTTTTTTATAAGCAGAGGGGCGCATTTTATAACGTCTCTCCTGTTAAGACATTATAACATAGGGAACCAGTTTAATAGGTTGCTGTTAATTAAACTAGCTGCCGTAGTTAGTAAAAATTACTTACTAACAAATTAGGACAATGTATATATCAGCAATTTGTCCAAGGTTACATAAATTTATTCACTCTCTGGATATTAGCGAAAACATCTCTTTATTATTGTATCTTAACTACTGATTTAAACATAATACCTTTAATGGTCATCTTTTTGTTTTTACTTTACTTTAAAAGAAAATTCTTATAGATTCTGCATCAAATACTCTTTAAATTGTTACTCTTATTATCTCAAAATCATACAGCTGTGTATTACTTTGATTACCACGTATCCGGGTTCTAATTTTAAAATATACTAACATACTTCAACATCATCCAAACTATTTGAAGAATAGTCGATGTAATTTCATATTAACTTTTACCTTTAACCATCATCAGATTACTACTATCTCATTACAGAAACTACAAGCATTAATATGCTAATATTTATGTGATTTAAATGAGTCTTTACAAGAAACTTTACTGTTCTTTTTGTTGAGGTTGTTAAAAACAATATATGCACAGAAGTTACGGTTTAGTGTCACCTGAGTATAACGTGAATCAGCGGCTGGTCGTCTTGATTTCTTCAGTAGGTTTTCCTGGATGTAGTTCGTTGTCGTTCTGGTTCCTCCATTTAGTTTGTTGTTTCAGAATTGTGATCTAGGTCATGACGCTGGGATTCTGCTACTTGGAGCTCGTACAGTTGTTGTCGTAACTTCACTCCTGACGTTGGTGTTCACTTTTCACATTTAATTTTTTAACAGCACTAATGTTACCATTTACATGGTATGGAACATATCTTACCACTTACTTTTCATAAAGAGATGTGTCGGCTAAGTTTTTTTTTATTAATAATACTTTCTCAACATCTGAGCTACATTACTAGTTTTAAATTTCATTTCGTTTTAACTACATGTGCATTATGTAAATGAGAAACACTAACTTCTTATTACATCGTTTTAGCAACATAAACGTAAGTTTAACTTCACGACACATTTTCAAGCTGCTTACATGTCAGAGATTCTCGGTCGACTGGCGTTAGTTTAGAGGCAGAGAGTAGGGAAGCGGGCGCAGTTTACACGCCGAGAGAAAAGTAGTTCGTACTTTTATTATTATTAATTGTCCCTTAATTAACTACTATAAATTATCCTACCTTTTCTTAGTTAGGAGTTAGTTATTTCATTTATTATTATTACGTCTTTTATTTAAATAGAATGATTATTAGTTTTCGCTTAATAACAGTGTACTTTGCATGTTCGTACTAACCTTTTCACAAGTTGATACAGGTATCTAGGTACAGAGGGAGGCTGGATTATACTCTCACTTGTTATAAGAACAAAACAATTTATTTGTGCTATTTAAATTGCCTTTAAATCGTCACATCCTCCTCCACGTAAAGGAGACGACGGGGCGACGTTAGCGAGTATTAAAGGATATCTATGGAATACAATTATATTTGGCACGGAACTTCGTGTTGAAATTTCTCTCCACAAGGTTATTTCGATTCATCAATCGATCACCTTACATACTATACAAAATACTTAAAATCCAATACGTATACAACACATAAAATACACAAATACATAAATCTACCTTATTTCTATTTCTTTAATCTACTACCGGTTTTTTGCTTAGTTTCTTCACTCGTTTTAAGGAGTTACACTCATGAGTAGGTTTCGTCATGTTTCAAGTATTCACGTGTGTATCGGTTTACATTTTTACCGATATACAGTATTGCTGTAAAGTTAAAGTTTCTCTTTTTTACAGAAGGGTTTTCGCACCTTTATAATATTCAACGCGTCGAATCGCTGATTATTTTAACTTTTTGTTGTTGTCGACTACTCCTCTTATTTCCTAGTTTTGTCTTTCTCTTAGTCGCAAACGTGAACTACAATTTAGTGTATTACTACTATCATGTTCATCGCAAGGAGTAACATGTTATAGGTTATTAATAACAATAACGTATTGTAATAACAACAGAATTACCTTTAGTTTACTGCGGTAGAGGTTTGTTGTTCGTCAGCTGACTTCTCATTATTTATTTTATTCTCGCAGGACATTAGCTAAGGTTGATCAGGCCTCGCTAGTATTCGTACGAGGTGTTTGAGTTTAGACTCAATTACGATATAGGATGTTGCCTATATTTTAATCTTAATACTTAGGTAGTATTTTAGTTTACTATCTTTCTCGTAGTCGTGCTTCTTTATTTTCACAAGAAAACAAAATTTTTTATTTGAGACACATGACTTCTGCGAACGTAATTATCTGTATTGGGTTCGTACAGCGCTACGGTCACGGGGGTGATGAACTTGTGAATCGGGTAGGGGCCAGACCATCGGTATGATAGTTTGGAAGTGGTCCTATCAACGGCTTTACTCGTAGGGTGAGTTTTATACATGACTAAATCACCTACTTTGTATTTTATTTTCCTATTATGCTGCTCATGATATTTCCGCGATTTTTGCAGATTCGCTCGCAAATTTGCACGGGCTTCATTCCATATTTTCCTTATATTATTCCCATTTATTTCGCGGGGCAATAACTCATGAATTTTCCACTTTGTGGTTAACGGGTGGTTCGGTTTATACTTGTACAGTAAATCAAATGGTGTTGATTTATGTCCTTCATGATACGCCGAGTTGAAGGCAAATTGTATCCATGATAGATTTTGATCCCACGCTGTCTGATCTTTAGCGTGATAAGATATTAAGGCTGACTTTAGGTTTTGCTTATTCGCGGTGGCACACTTTATCTCCACGTTTTGGCTACGTCTAATATGATTATGATTAGCTAATACGGTGGCTAGCTGTTGACTGATTATACTACGTGTAGATCCTGAATCGATTAAACCGAGGATATTCGTTGCTCCAAGGTCTATCTGTATGTAGGGTAATTGGCATATACTTGTTTTGCATGTACCAATAGAGTTGCACTTGTCAATAAATCTTGTTACGTAAGGGTCTATACGTTTGTTTATATTTATTTTTACTTTATGGTGGTTAGTGTTTATACCTTTCCTTCTGATGCTGCGGAAGACGTAGGATTTTTGTTCTTCCTGCTTCACATGTTTTTTGACTGGTCGGTTTTTTGTTGGTACCGCTTTTGTTTACAGTTCTTGCTAATGTGTCCGGACTTTCCACAGTTAAACATCTTCTTTCGTTATTGGCATCGCTCGCATGCTGTTGGGGTTTTTGTAGGGAGTTTGATGTAGCTTTGGGTTTTAGAAGTTCTTACGAATCGCTTATAGCGGTAGGTTCGAGTATCAGTCCCGATGGGTAGAGGTAGGAATGAATCCCTGCGTGGAGTCTGGGACATAAAAACGCGTCTGTTTTGGTCTGAATACCAGACGTTGGATGAATGTATACAACACAGTTCCAGTTCTGTGAATGTGGTTGGTCTCTTCATGTGTGCTAGGCGAGATCGCTCCTGGGGAGATAATCCTACTAAGATAGTGTCTACTAGCTGTTGTTCACTCCAGTTAACTTGTAGTAATAAGGCCGATTCCCTTATTTCAGATATATAATGAGCTAGTCTCTCGTACGCTCCTTGTACACGAAGTACGGAGTTCCGCTTTAATTCTTCGTAGATACCGGTGGGGATGAAGTGTCTTATCAGGGTGGTATGTAGTTCTTCTACAGGGTGATTATACCTTAGTGACTCTAACACACGATCTTTTGAAGGAGATCTACATTTAGGTAGAAGTACTTGAAAAATTTAGTCATCTCTTAGTTGTCGCAGATCTTTTATTTGTAATAGGTGCTTGATAAAATCTAGGAGTTTCGTAATATTCAGCCCATCAGTGGTTGGTATCTCAGATAAAATACTTTCTACGGGGTGAGTTATTTTTCCATAAAGCTCGGTAGTGAGATTTAATTGAGTCGTCATTCTAGGTTTTTCCGCAGATTGATTCGTCTGTAAGAGAGGAGGTAAATCGTAAGTACGGGTCATATTCTCTTGTTCATTTGGAAGTAGCGTGACGTTTACGGGTAGGGTATTTACTTGTCTATCGGTTAACCGTTCCTTAACGGGTTCTATATTAGATTCCTGCAGAAACTGAAATTTTACAGCACTGGGTTGCTGTTCTTAAGTAGGAGATAGGGTGGGGGAAATATTTAGTTTCGTCATTGCTTCTTCGATCTCTTCTATTCTAAACGATTCGGACCTTCTACGTAATTCGCACATTATCTCGGGTAATTGTTGTAATGCTTCTTCCGCGAATGTTTGCGCGTCCGGTGGAGTAACTTTGTCACCGGGCCAATTCAACAAATTGGTGATGCGGCGGGTCAGATGTTCTATTCTTTGAGTGGTTCTTAAAATTACTGCGGGGGATTTTTCATCTCGCAGGGTTTGTACGATGGAGGTAAGATCCGTATATTTATGATAGCATGTTTCCTTTTCACTTTCGAAGTCTAACACACTTAAACGATTCAACAGTGAGGGTTTCTCCGGTCTATTCTCGCGTAATGTTTTGCGCAGCTCCGCGACAGTTACGTTTTTGTATGGGAGACCGCGTAATAAAGCTTCATAGCTTAGTTCGTCCTTCAACAACAAGTCGGGGTTAAATTGAGCCATTGTAGTGATAATAATCACTTTTAAATAATCTAAGTATTACGTACGACAAATCTTATATCATCTATTTTAAACACTTATGAAATTTGAATTCATTTAAACACACACACATATAGATAATAAGAATCTTATACTAATTAATCAAATTTAAATTATCTCAAATCAATTCAACTTTATGTACTTCTAGCAATTATCTGTCGAGACAAAGTGATAATATCTTTTTATAGTGGAAAGAAATTTCACACGGAGAGTTCATTGTATTTACACTAGCACAATAGATCAGCTGTTGGGGTCTTATTGAATGCGTAGGGTGTCTTATTGTTTACCCTGGCAATGTGTTGTTAACAAAAGGAGGGTGAATTCAGACAATCTGGAACACGATTATTTCCTGTTCAGGTCTGTCGTATGTTGTCCACTTGGGAATGCCATTCAAATAACTTATTTTGTTTACGGGGCAGAGCGTACATTCCTCGACACGGATCTAACATGAAATAGCCTGTAAATACCGACAGGTTTAAAATGGAATATTTTTACAAGCGGGGACTTGCTTATTACGGCGATTTTCTAATACTAATATTATTATTTTATAATTAAAACTCTATTTATTTGTTCACAAATTCAGAGTGAATAAATTTACGCATTTTAGCAAGTTACTGTTAATTAATTAGCAGATGGTACAACAATAATTTTTAGAACAACAATAGCAAAGTATTAGCAGAGTGGCGCATTTTATATGCGTCACTACGTACATAATTATTACTTTTTTTTTTTTTTTATAAGCAGAGGGGCGCACTTTATAACGTCTCTCCTGTTAAGACATTATAACATAGGGAACCAGTTTAATAGGTTGCTGTTAATTAAACTAGCTGCCGTAGTTAGTAAAAATTACTTACTAACAAATTAGGACAATGTATATATCAGCAATTTGTCCAAGGTTACATAAATTTATTCACTCTCTGGATATTAGCGAAAACATCTCTTTATTATTGTATCTTAACTACTGATTTAAACATAATACCTTTAATGGTCATCTTTTTGTTTTTACTTTACTTTAAAAGAAAATTCTTATAGATTCTGCATCAAATACTCTTTAAATTGTTACTCTTATTATCTCAAAATCATACAGCTGTGTATTACTTTGATTACCACGTATCCGGGTTCTAATTTTAAAATATACTAACATACTTCAACATCATCCAAACTATTTGAAGAATAGTCGATGTAATTTCATATTAACTTTTACCTTTAACCATCATCAGATTACTACTATCTCATTACAGAAACTACAAGCATTAATATGCTAATATTTATGTGATTTAAATGAGTCTTTACAAGAAACTTTACTGTTCTTTTTGTTGAGGTTGTTAAAAACAATATATGCACAGAAGTTACGGTTTAGTGTCACCTGAGTATAACGTGAATCGGCGGCTGGTCGTCTTGATTTCTTCAGTAGGTTTTCCTGGATGTAGTTCGTTGTCGTTCTGGTTCCTCCATTTAGTTTGTTGTTTCAGAATTGTGATCTAGGTCATGACGCTGGGATTCTGCTACTTGGAGCTCGTACAGTTGTTGTCGTAACTTCACTCCTGACGTTGGTGTTCACTTTTCACATTTAATTTTTTAACAGCACTAATGTTACCATTTACATGGTATGGAACATATCTTACCACTTACTTTTCATAAAGAGATGTGTCGGCTAAGTTTTTTTTTATTAATAATACTTTCTCAACATCTGAGCTACATTACTAGTTTTAAATTTCATTTCGTTTTAACTACATGTGCATTATGTAAATGAGAAACACTAACTTCTTATTACATCGTTTTAGCAACATAAACGTAAGTTTAACTTCACGACACATTTTCAAGCTGCTTACATGTCAGAGATTCTCGGTCGACTGGCGTTAGTTTAGAGGCAGAGAGTAGGGAAGCGGGCGCAGTTTACACGCCGAGAGAAAAGTAGTTCGTACTTTTATTATTATTAATTGTCCCTTAATTAACTACTATAAATTATCCTACCTTTTCTTAGTTAGGAGTTAGGTATTTCATTTATTATTATTACGTCTTTTATTTAAATAGAATGATTATTAGTTTTCGCTTAATAACAGTGTACTTTGCATGTTCGTACTAACCTTTTCACAAGTTGATACAGGTATCTAGGTACAGAGGGAGGCTGGATTATACTCTCACTTGTTATAAGAACAAAACAATTTATTTGTGCTATTTAAATTGCCTTTAAATCGTCACATCCTCCTCCACGTAAAGGAGACGACGGGGCGACGTTAGCGAGTATTAAAGGATATCTATGGAATACAATTATATTTGGCACGGAACTTCGTGTTGAAATTTCTCTCCACAAGGTTATTTCGATTCATCAATCGATTATCTTACATACTATACAAAATACTTAAAATCCAATACGTATACAACACATAAAATACACAAATACATAAATCTACATTATTTCTATTTCTTTAATCTACTACCGGTTTTTTGCTTAGTTTCTTCACTCGTTTTAAGGAGTTACACTCATGAGTAGGTTTCGTCATGTTTCAAGTATTCACGTGTGTATCGGTTTACATTTTTACCGATATACAGTATTGCTGTAAGGTTAAAGTTTCTCTTTTTTACAGAAGGGTTTTCGCACCTTTATAATATTCAACGCGTCGAATCGCTGATTATTTTAACTTTTTGTTGTTGTCGACTACTCCTCTTATTTCCTAGTTTTGTCTTTCTCTTAGTCGCAAACGTGAACTACAATTTAGTGTATTACTACTATCATGTTCATCGCAAGGAGTAACATGTTATAGGTTATTAATAACAATAACGTATTGTAATAACAACAGAATTACCTTTAGTTTACTGCGGTAGAGGTTTGTTGTTCGTCAGCTGACTTCTCATTATTTATTTTATTCTCGCAGGACATTAGCTAAGGTTGATCAGGCCTCGCTAGTATTCGTACGAGGTGTTTGAGTTTAGACTCAATTACGATATAGGATGTTGCCTATATTTTAATCTTAATACTTAGGTAGTATTTTAGTTTACTATCTTTCTCGTAGTCGTGCTTCTTTATTTTCACAAGAAAACAAAATTTTTATTTGAGACACATGACTTCTGCGAACGTAATTATCTGTATTGGGTTCGTACAGCGCTACGGTCACGGGGGTGATGAACTTGTAAATCGGGTAGATGCCAGACCATCGGTATGATAGTTTGGAAGTGGTCCTATCAACGGCTTTACTCGTAGGGTGAGTTTTATACATGACTAAATCACCTACTTTGTATTTTATTTTCCTATTATGCTGCTCATGATATTTCCGCGATTTTTGCAGATTCGCTCGCAAATTTGCACGGGCTTCATTCCATATTTTCCTTATATTATTCCCATTTATTTCGCGGGGCAATAACTCATGAATTTTCCACTTTGTGGTTCGGTTTATACTTGTACAGTAAATCAAATGGTGTTGATTTATGTCCTTCATGATACGCCGAGTTGAAGGCAAATTGTATCCATGATAGATTTTGATCCCACGCTGTCTGATCTTTAGCGTGATAAGATATTAAGGCTGATTTTAGGTTTTGCTTATTCGCGGTGGCACACTTTATGTCCACGTTTTGGCTACGTCTAATAAGATTATGATTAGCTAATACGGTGGCTAGCTGTTGACTGATTATACTACGTGTAGATCCTGAATCGATTAAACCGAGGATATTCGTTGCTCCAAGGTCTATCTGTATGTAGGGTAATTGGCATATACTTGTTTTGCATGTACCAATAGAGTTGCACTTGTCAATAAATCTTGTTACGTAAGGGTCTATACGTTTGTTTATATTTATTTTTACTTTATGGTGGTTAGTGTTTATACCTTTCCTTCTGATGCTGCGGAAGACGTAGGATTTTTGTTCTTCCTGCTTCACATGTTTTTTGACTGGTCGGTTTTTTGTTGGTACCGCTTTTGTTTACAGTTCTTGCTAATGTGTCCGGACTTTCCACAGTTAAACATCTTCTTTCGTTATTGGCATCGCTCGCATGCTGTTGGGGTTTTTGTAGGGAGTTTGATGTAGCTTTGGGTTTTAGAAGTTCTTACGAATCGCTTATAGCGGTAGGTTCGAGTATCAGTCCCGATGGGTAGAGGTAGGAATGAATCCCTGCGTGGAGTCTGGGACATAAAAACGCGTCTGTTTTGGTCTGAATACCAGACGTTGGATGAATGTATACAACAAAGTTCCAGTTCTGTGAATGTGGTTGGTCTCTTCATGTGTGCTAGGCGAGATCGCTCCTCGGGAGATAATCCTACTAAGATAGCGTCTACTAGCTGTTGTTCACTCCAGTTAACTTGTAGTAATAAGGCCGATTCCCTTATTTCAGATATATAATGAGCTAGTCTCTCGTACGCTCCTTGTACACGAAGTACGGAGTTCCGCTTTAATTCTTCGTAGATACCGGTGGGGATGAAGTGTCTTATCAGGGTGGTATGTAGTTCTTCTACAGGGTGATTATACCTTAGTGACTCTAACACACGATCTTTTAAAGGAGATCTACATTTAGGTAGAAGTACTTGAAAAATTTAGTCATGTCTTAGTTGTCGCAGATCCTTTATTTGTAATAGGTGCTTGATAAAATCTAGGAGTTTCGTAATATTCAGCCCATCAGTGGTTGGTATCTCAGATAAAATACGTTCTACGGGGTGAGTTATTTTTCCATAAAGCTCGGTAGTGAGATTTAATTGAGTCGTCATTCTAGGTTTTTCCGCAGATTGATTCGTCTGTAAGAGAGGAGGTAAATCGTAAGTACGGGTCATATTCTCTTGTTCATTTGGAAGTAGCGTGACGTTTACGGGTAGGGTATTTACTTGTCTATCGGTTAACCGTTCCTTAACGGGTTCTATATTAGATTCCTGCAGAAACTGAAATTTTACAGCACTGGGTTGCTGTTCTTAAGTAGGAGATAGGGTGGGGGAAATATTTAGTTTCGTCATTGCTTCTTCGATCTCTTCTATTTTAACGATTCGGACCTTCTACGTAATTCGCGCATTATCTCGGGTAATTGTTGTAATGCTCCTTCCGCGAATGTTTGCGCGTCCGGTGGAGTAACTTTGTCACCGGGCCAATTCAACAAATTGGTGATGCGGCGGGTCAGATGTTCTATTCTTTGAGTGGTTCTTAAAATTACTGCGGGGGATTTTTCATCTCGCAGGGTTTGTACGATGGAGGTAAGATCCGTATATTTATGATAGCATGTTTCCTTTTCACTTTCGAAGTCTAACACACTTAAACGATTCAACAGTGAGGGTTTCTCTGGTCTATTCTCGCGTAATGTTTTGCGCAGCTCCGCGACAGTTACGTTTTTGTATGGGAGACCGCGTAATAAAGCTTCATTGCTTAGTTCGTCCTTCAACAACAAGTCGGGGTTAAATTGAGCCATTGTAGTGGTAATAATCACTTTTAAATAATCTAAGTATTACGTACGACAAATCTTATATCATCTATTTTAAACACTTATGAAATTTGAATTCATTTAAACACACACACATATAGATAATAAGAATCTTATACTAATTAATCAAATTTAAATTATCTCAAATCAATTCAACTTTATGTACTTCTAGCAATTATCTGTCGAGACAAAGTGATAATATCTTTTTATAGTGGAAAGAAATTTCACACGGAGAGTTCATTGTATTTACACTAGCACAATAGATCAGCTGTTGGGGTCTTATTGTATGCGTAGGGTGTCTTATTGTTTACCCTGGCAATGTGTTGTTAACAAAAGGAGGGTGAATTCAGACAATCTGGAACACGATTATTTCCTGTTCAGGTCTGTCGTATGTTGTCCACTTGGGAATGCCATTCAAATAACTTATTTTGTTTACGGGGCAGAGCGTACATTCCTCGACACGGATCTAACATGAAATAGCCTGTAAATACCGACAGGTTTAAAATGGAATATTTTTACAAGCGGGGACTTGCTTATTACGGCGATTTCCTAATACTAATATTATTATTTTATAATTAAAACTCTATTTATTTGTTCACAAATTCAGAGTGAATAAATTTACGCATTTTAGCAAGTTACTGTTAATTAATTAGCAGATAGTACAACAATAATCTTTAGAACAACAATAGAAAAGTATTAGCAGAGTGGCGCATTTTATATGCGTCACGACGTACATAATTATTACTTTTTTTTTTTTATAAGCAGAGGGGCGCATTTTATAACGACTCTCCTGTTAAGACATTATAACATAGGGAACCAGTTTAATTGGTTGCTGTTAATTAAACTAGCTGCCGTAGTTAGTAAAAATTACTTACTAACAAATTAGGACAATGTATATATCAGCAATTTGTCCAAGGTTACATAAATTTATTCACTCTCTGGATATTAGCGAAAACATCTCTTTATTATTGTATCTTAACTACTGATTTAAACATAATACCTTTAATGGTCATCTTTTTGTTTTTACTTTACTTTAAAAGAAAATTCTTATAGATTCTGCATCAAATACTCTTTAAATTGTTACTCTTATTATCTCAAAATCATACAGCTGTGTATTACTTTGATTACCACGGATCCGGGTTCTAATTTTAAAATATTCTAACATACTTCAACATCATACAAACTATTTGAAGAATAGTCTGATGTAATTTCATATTAACTTTTACCTTTAACCATCATCAGATTACTACTATCTCATTACAGAAACTACAAGCATTAATATGCTAATATTTATGTGATCTAAATGAGTCTTTACAAGAAACTTTACTGTTCTTTTTGTTGAGGTTGTTAAAAACAATATATGCACAGAAGTTACGGTTTAGTGTCACCTGAGTATAACGTGAATCGGCGGCTGGTCGTCTTGATTTCTTCAGTAGGTTTTCCTGGATGTAGTTCGTTGTCGTTCTGGTTCCTCCATTTAGTTTGTTGTTTCAGAATTGTGATCTAGGTCATGACGCTGGGATTCTGCTACTTGGAGCTCGTACAGTTGTTGTCGTAACTTCACTCCTGACGTTGGTGTTCACTTTTCACATTTAATTTTTTAACAGCACTAATGTTACCATTTACATGGTATGGAACATATCTTACCACTTACTTTTCATAAAGAGATGTATCGGCTAAGTTTTTTTTTATTAATAATACTTTCTCAACATCTGAGCTACATTACTAGTTTTAAATTTCATTTCGTTTTAGCTACATGTGCATTATGTAAATGAGAAACACTAACTTCTTATTACATCGTTTTAGCAACATAAACGTAAGTTTGACTTCACGACACATTTTCAAGCTGCTTACATGTCAGAGATTCTCGGTCGACTGGCGTTAGTTTAGCGGCAGAGAGTAGGGAAGCGGGCGCAGTTTACACGCCGAGAGAAAAGTAGTTCGTACTTTTATTATTATTAATTGTCCCTTAATTAACTACTATAAATTATCCTACCTTTTCTTAGTTAGGAGTTAGGTATTTCATTTATTATTATTACGTCTTTTATTTAAATAGAATGATTATTAGTTTTCGCTTAATAACAGTGTACTTTGCATGTTCGTACTAACCTTTTCACAAGTTGATACAGGTATCTAGGTACAGAGGGAGGCTGGATTATACTCTCACTTGTTATAAGAACAAAACAATTTATTTGTGCTATTTAAATTGCCTTTAAATCGTCACATCCTCCTCCACGTAAAGGAGACGACGGGGCGACGTTAGCGAGTATTAAAGGATATCTATGGAATACAATTATATTTGGCACGGAACTTCGTGTTGAAATTTCTCTCCACAAGGTTATTTCGATTCATCAATCGATTATCTTACATACTATACAAAATACTTAAAATCCAATACGTATACAACACATAAAATACACAAATACATAAATCTACCTTATTTCTATTTCTTTAATCTACTACCGGTTTTTTGCTTAGTTTCTTCACTCGTTTTAAGAAGTTACACTCATGAGTAGGTTTCGTCATGTTTCAAGTATTCACGTGTGTATCGGTTTACATTTTTACCGATATACAGTATTGCTGTAAGGTTAAAGTTTCTCTTTTTTACAGAAGGGTTTTCGCACCTTTATAATATTCAACGCGTCGAATCGCTGATTATTTTAACTTTTTGTTGTTGTCGACTACTCCTCTTATTTCCTAGTTTTGTCTTTCTCTTAGTCGCAAACGTGAACTACAATTTAGTGTATTACTACTATCATGTTCATCGCAAGGAGTAACATGTTATAGGTTATTAATAACAATAACGTATTGTAATAACAACAGAATTACCTTTAGTTTACTGCGGTATAGGTTTGTTGTTCGTCAGCTGACTTCTCATTATTTATTTTATTCTCGCAGGACATTAGCTAAGGTTGATCAGGCCTCGCTAGTATTCGTACGAGGTGTTTGAGTTTAGACTCAATTACGATATAGGATGTTGCCTATATTTTAATCTTAATACTTAGGTAGTATTTTAGTTTACTATCTTTCTCGTAGTCGTGCTTCCTTATTTTCACAAGAAAACAAAATTTTTGATTTGAGACACATGACTTCTGCGAACGTAATTATCTGTATTGGGTTCGTACAGCGCTACGGTCACGGGGGTGATGAACTTGTGAATCGGGTAGGGGCCAGGCCATCGGTATGATAGTTTGGAAGTGGTCCTATCAACGGCTTTACTCGTAGGGTGAGTTTTATACATGACTAAATCACCTACTTTGTATTTTATTTTCCTATTCTGCTGCTCATGATATTTCCGCGATTTTTGCAGATTCGCTCGCAAATTTGCACGGGCTTCATTCCATATTTTCCTTATATTATTCCCATTTATTTCGCGGGGCAATAACTCATGAATTTTCCACTTTGTGGTTAACGGGTGGTTCGGTTTTACTTGTACAGTAAATCAAATGGTGTTGATTTATGTAGGTTTCGCTTATTCGCGGTGGCACACTTTATGTCCACGTTTTGGCTACGTCTAATAAGATTATGATTAGCTAATACGGTGGCTAGCTGTTGACTGATTATACTACGTGTAGATCCTGAATCGATTAAACCGAGGATATTCGTTGCTCCAAGGTCTATCTGTATGTAGGGTAATTGGCATATACTTGTTTTGCATGTACCAATAGAGTTGCACTTGTCAATAAATCTTGTTACGTAAGGGTCTATACGTTTGTTTATATTTATTTTTACTTTATGGTGGTTAGTGTTTATACCTTTCCTTCTGATGCTGCGGAAGACGTAGGATTTTTGTTCTTCCTGCTTCACATGTTTTTTGACTGGTCGGTTTTTTGTTAGTACCGCTTTTGTTTACGGTTCTTGCTAATGTGTCCGGACTTTCCACAGTTAAACATCTTCTTTCGTTATTGGCATCGCTCGCATGCTGTTGGGGTTTTTGTAGGGAGTTTGATGTAGCTTTGGGTTTTAGAAGTTCTTACGAATCGCTTATAGCGGTAGGTTCGAGTATCAGTCCCGATGGGTAGAGGTAGGAGTGAATCCCTGCGTGGAGTCTGGGACATAAAAACGCGTCTGTTTTGGTCTGAATACCAGACGTTGGATGAATGTATACAACACAGTTCCAGTTCTGTGAATGTGGTTGGTCTCTTCATGAGTGCTAGGCGAGATCGCTCCTGGGGAGATAATCCTACTAAGATAGTGTCTACTAGCTGTTGTTCACTCCAGTTAACTTGTAGTAATAAGGCCGATTCCCTTATTTCAGATATATAATGAGCTAGTCTCTCGTACGCTCCTTGTACACGAAGTACGGAGTTCCGCTTTAATTCTTCGTAGATACCGGTGGGGATGAAGTGTCTTATCAGGATGGTATGTAGTTCTTCTACAGGGTGATTATACCTTAGTGACTCTAACACACGATCTTTTAAAGGAGATCTACATTTAGGTAGAAGTACTTGTAAAATTTGGTCATCTCTTAGTTGTCGCAGATCCTTTATTTGTAATAGGTGCTTGATAAAATCTTGGAGTTTCGTAATATTCAGCCCATCAGTGGTTGGTATCTCAGATAAAATACGTTCTACGGGGTGAGTTATTTTTCCATAAAGCTCGGTAGTGAGATTTAATTGAGACGTCATTCTAGGTTTTTCCGCAGATTGATTCGTCTGTAAGAGAGGAGGTAAATCGTAAGTACGGGTCATATTCTCTTGTTCATTTGGAAGTAGCGTGACGTTTACGGGTAGGGTATTTACTTGTCTATCGGTTAACCGTTCCTTAACGGGTTCTATATTAGATTCCTGCAGAAACTGAAATTTTACAGCACTGGGTTGCTGTTCTTAAGTAGGAGATAGGGTGGGGGAAATATTTAGTTTCGTCATTGCTTCTTCGATCTCTTCTATTTTAACGATTCGGACCTTCTACGTAATTCGCGCATTATCTCGGGTAATTGTTGTAATGCTTCTTCCGCGAATGTTTGCGCGTCCGGTGGAGTAACTTTGTCACCGGGCCAATTCAACAAATTGGTGATGCGGCGGGTCAGATGTTCTATTCTTTGAGTGGTTCTTAAAATTACTGCGGGGGATTTTTCATCTCGCAGGGTTTGTACGATGGAGGTAAGATCCGTATATTTATGATAGCATGTTTCCTTTTCACTTTCGAAGTCTAACACACTTAAACGATTCAACAGTGAGGGTTTCTCTGGTCTACTCTCGCGTAATGTTTTGCGCAGCTCCGCGACAGTTACGTTTGTGTATGGGAGACCGCGTAATAAAGCTTCATAGCTTAGTTCGTCCTTCAACAACAAGTCGGGGTTAAATTGAGCCATTGTAGTGGTAATAATCACTTTTAAATAATCTAAGTATTAGGTACGACAAATCTTATATCATCTATTTTAAACACTTATGAAATTTGAATTCATTTAAACACACACACATATAGATAATAAGAATCTTATACTAATTAATCAAATTTAAATTATCTCAAATCAATTCAACTTTATGTACTTCTAGCAATTATCTGTCGAGACAAAGTGATAATATCTTTTTATAGTGGAAAGAAATTTCACACGGAGAGTTCATTGTATTTACACTAGCACAATAGATCAGCTGTTGGGGTCTTATTGAATGCGTAGGGTGTCTTATTGTTTACCCTGGCAATGTGTTGTTAACAAAAGGAGGGTGAATTCAGACAATCTGGAACACGATTATTTCCTGTTCAGGTCTGTCGTATGTTGTCCACTTGGGAATGCCATTCAAATAACTTATTTTGTTTACGGGGCAGAGCGTACATTCCTCGACACGGATCTAACATGAAATAGCCTGTAAATACCGACAGGTTTAAAATGGAATATTTTTACAAGCGGGGACTTGCTCATTACGGCGATTTTCTAATACTAATATTATTATTTTATAATTAAAACTCTATTTATTTGTTCACAAATTCAGAGTGAATAAATTTACGCATTTTAGCAAGTTACTGTTAATTAATTAGCAGATAGTACAACAATAATCTTTAGAACAACAATAGAAAAGTATTAGCAGAGTGGCGCATTTTATATGCGTCACGACGTACATAATTATTACTTTTTTTTTTTTATAAGCAGAGGGGCGCATTTTATAACGACTCTCCTGTTAAGACATTATAACATAGGGAACCAGTTTAATTGGTTGCTGTTAATTAAACTAGCTGCCGTAGTTAGTAAAAATTACTTACTAACAAATTAGGACAATGTATATATCAGCAATTTGTCCAAGGTTACATAAATTTATTCACTCTCTGGATATTAGCGAAAACATCTCTTTATTATTGTATCTTAACTACTGATTTAAACATAATACCTTTAATGGTCATCTTTTTGTTTTTACTTTACTTTAAAAGAAAATTCTTATAGATTCTGCATCAAATACTCTTTAAATTGTTACTCTTATTATCTCAAAATCATACAGCTGTGTATTACTTTGATTACCACGGATCCGGGTTCTAATTTTAAAATATTCTAACATACTCCAACATCATACAAACTATTTGAAGAATAGTCTGATGTAATTTCATATTAACTTTTACCTTTAACCATCATCAGATTACTACTATCTCATTACAGAAACTACAAGCATTAATATGCTAATATTTATGTGATCTAAATGAGTCTTTACAAGAAACTTTACTGTTCTTTTTGTTGAGGTTGTTAAAAACAATATATGCACAGAAGTTACGGTTTAGTGTCACCTGAGTATAACGTGAATCGGCGGCTGGTCGTCTTGATTTCTTCAGTAGGTTTTCCTGGATGTAGTTCGTTGTCGTTCTGGTTCCTCCATTTAGTTTGATGTTTCAGAATTGTGATCTAGGTCATGACGCTGGGATTCTGCTACTTGGAGCTCGTACAGTTGTTGTCGTAACTTCACTCCTGACGTTGGTGTTCACTTTTCACATTTAATTTTTTAACAGCACTAATGTTACCATTTACATGGTATGGAACATATCTTACCACTTACTTTTCATAAAGAGATGTATCGGCTAAGTTTTTTTTTATTAATAATACTTTCTCAACATCTGAGCTACATTACTAGTTTTAAATTTCATTTCGTTTTAGCTACATGTGCATTATGTAAATGAGAAACACTAACTTCTTATTACATCGTTTTAGCAACATAAACGTAAGTTTGACTTCACGACACATTTTCAAGCTGCTTACATGTCAGAGATTCTCGGTCGACTGGCGTTAGTTTAGCGGCAGAGAGTAGGGAAGCGGGCGCAGTTTACACGCCGAGAGAAAAGTAGTTCGTACTTTTATTATTATTAATTGTCCCTTAATTAACTACTATAAATTATCCTACCTTTTCTTAGTTAGGAGTTAGGTATTTCATTTATTATTATTACGTCTTTTATTTAAATAGAATGATTATTAGTTTTCGCTTAATAACAGTGTACTTTGCATGTTCGTACTAACCTTTTCACAAGTTGATACAGGTATCTAGGTACAGAGGGAGGCTGGATTATACTCTCACTTGTTATAAGAACAAAACAATTTATTTGTGCTATTTAAATTGCCTTTAAATCGTCACATCCTCCTCCACGTAAAGGAGACGACGGGGCGACGTTAGCGAGTATTAAAGGATATCTATGGAATACAATTATATTTGGCACGGAACTTCGTGTTGAAATTTCTCTCCACAAGGTTATTTCGATTCATCAATCGATTATCTTACATACTATACAAAATACTTAAAATCCAATACGTATACAACACATAAAATACACAAATACATAAATCTACCTTATTTCTATTTCTTTAATCTACTACCGGTTTTTTGCTTAGTTTCTTCACTCGTTTTAAGAAGTTACACTCATGAGTAGGTTTCGTCATGTTTCAAGTATTCACGTGTGTATCGGTTTACATTTTTACCGATATACAGTATTGCTGTAAGGTTAAAGTTTCTCTTTTTTACAGAAGGGTTTTCGCACCTTTATAATATTCAACGCGTCGAATCGCTGAATATTTTAACTTTTTGTTGTTGTCGACTACTCCTCTTATTTCCTAGTTTTGTCTTTCTCTTAGTCGCAAACGTGAACTACAATTTAGTGTATTACTACTATCATGTTCATCGCAAGGAGTAACATGTTATAGGTTATTAATAACAATAACGTATTGTAATAACAACAGAATTACCTTTAGTTTACTGCGGTATAGGTTTGTTGTTCGTCAGCTGACTTCTCATTATTTATTTTATTCTCGCAGGACATTAGCTAAGGTTGATCAGGCCTCGCTAGTATTCGTACGAGGTGTTTGAGTTTAGACTCAATTACGATATAGGATGTTGCCTATATTTTAATCTTAATACTTAGGTAGTATTTTAGTTTACTATCTTTCTCGTAGTCGTGCTTCCTTATTTTCACAAGAAAACAAAATTTTTTATTTGAGACACATGACTTCTGCGAACGTAATTATCTGTATTGGGTTCGTACAGCGCTACGGTCACGGGGGTGATGAACTTGTGAATCGGGTAGGGGCCAGACCATCGGTATGATAGTTTGGAAGAGGTCCTATCAACGGCTTTACTCGTAGGGTGAGTTTTATACATGACTAAATCACCTACTTTGTATTTTATTTTCCTATTCTGCTGCTCATGATATTTCCGCGATTTTTGCAGATTCGCTCGCAAATTTGCACGGGCTTCATTCCATATTTTCCTTATATTATTCCCATTTATTTCGCGGGGCAATAACTCATGAATTTTCCACTTTGTGGTTAACGGGTGGTTCGGTTTTACTTGTACAGTAAATCAAATGGTGTTGATTTATGTAGGTTTTGCTTATTCGCGGTGGCACACTTTATGTCCACGTTTTGGCTACGTCTAATAAGATTATGATTAGCTAATACGGTGGCTAGCTGTTGACTGATTATACTACGTGTAGATCCTGAATCGATTAAACCGAGGATATTCGTTGCTCCAAGGTCTATCTGTATGTAGGGTAATTGGCATATACTTGTTTTGCATGTACCAATAGAGTTGCACTTGTCAATAAATCTTGTTACGTAAGGGTCTATACGTTTGTTTATATTTATTTTTACTTTATGGTGGTTAGTGTTTATACCTTTCCTTCTGATGCTGCGGAAGACGTAGGATTTTTGTTCTTCCTGCTTCACATGTTTTTTGACTGGTCGGTTTTTTGTTAGTACCGCTTTTGTTTACGGTTCTTGCTAATGTGTCCGGACTTTCCACAGTTAAACATCTTCTTTCGTTATTGGCATCGCTCGCATGCTGTTGGGGTTTTTGTAGGGAGTTTGATGTAGCTTTGGGTTTTAGAAGTTCTTACGAATCGCTTATAGCGGTAGGTTCGAGTATCAGTCCCGATGGGTAGAGGTAGGAGTGAATCCCTGCGTGGAGTCTGGGACATAAAAACGCGTCTGTTTTGGTCTGAATACCAGACGTTGGATGAATGTATACAACACAGTTCCAGTTCTGTGAATGTGGTTGGTCTCTTCATGAGTGCTAGGCGAGATCGCTCCTGGGGAGATAATCCTACTAAGATAGTGTCTACTAGCTGTTGTTCACTCCAGTTAACTTGTAGTAATAAGGCCGATTCCCTTATTTCAGATATATAATGAGCTAGTCTCTCGTACGCTCCTTGTACACGAAGTACGGAGTTCCGCTTTAATTCTTCGTAGATACCGGTGGGGATGAAGTGTCTTATCAGGATGGTATGTAGTTCTTCTACAGGGTGATTATACCTTAGTGACTCTAACACACGATCTTTTAAAGGAGATCTACATTTAGGTAGAAGTACTTGTAAAATTTGGTCATCTCTTAGTTGTCGCAGATCCTTTATTTGTAATAGGTGCTTGATAAAATCTTGGAGTTTCGTAATATTCAGCCCATCAGTGGTTGGTATCTCAGATAAAATACGTTCTACGGGGTGAGTTATTTTTCCATAAAGCTCGGTAGTGAGATTTAATTGAGACGTCATTCTAGGTTTTTCCGCAGATTGATTCGTCTGTAAGAGAGGAGGTAAATCGTAAGTACGGGTCATATTCTCTTGTTCATTTGGAAGTAGCGTGACGTTTACGGGTAGGGTATTTACTTGTCTATCGGTTAACCGTTCCTTAACGGGTTCTATATTAGATTCCTGCAGAAACTGAAATTTTACAGCACTGGGTTGCTGTTCTTAAGTAGGAGATAGGGTGGGGGAAATATTTAGTTTCGTCATTGCTTCTTCGATCTCTTCTATTTTAACGATTCGGACCTTCTACGTAATTCGCGCATTATCTCGGGTAATTGTTGTAATGCTTCTTCCGCGAATGTTTGCGCGTCCGGTGGAGTAACTTTGTCACCGGGCCAATTCAACAAATTGGTGATGCGGCGGGTCAGATGTTCTATTCTTTGAGTGGTTCTTAAAATTACTGCGGGGGATTTTTCATCTCGCAGGGTTTGTACGATGGAGGTAAGATCCGTATATTTATGATAGCATGTTTCCTTTTCACTTTCGAAGTCTAACACACTTAAACGATTCAACAGTGAGGGTTTCTCTGGTCTACTCTCGCGTAATGTTTTGCGCAGCTCCGCGACAGTTACGTTTGTGTATGGGAGACCGCGTAATAAAGCTTCATAGCTTAGTTCGTCCTTCAACAACAAGTCGGGGTTAAATTGAGCCATTGTAGTGGTAATAATCACTTTTAAATAATCTAAGTATTACGTACGACAAATCTTATATCATCTATTTTAAACACTTATGAAATTTGAATTCATTTAAACACACACACATATAGATAATAAGAATCTTATACTAATTAATCAAATTTAAATTATCTCAAATCAATTCAACTTTATGTACTTCTAGCAATTATCTGTCGAGACAAAGTGATAATATCTTTTTATAGTGGAAAGAAATTTCACACGGAGAGTTCATTGTATTTACACTAGCACAATAGATCAGCTGTTGGGGTCTTATTGAATGCGTAGGGTGTCTTATTGTTTACCCTGGCAATGTGTTGTTAACAAAAGGAGGGTGAATTCAGACAATCTGGAACACGATTATTTCCTGTTCAGGTCTGTCGTATGTTGTCCACTTGGGAATGCCATTCAAATAACTTATTTTGTTTACGGGGCAGAGCGTACATTCCTCGACACGGATCTAACATGAAATAGCCTGTAAATACCGACAGGTTTAAAATGGAATATTTTTACAAGCGGGGACTTGCTCATTACGGCGATTTTCTAATACTAATATTATTATTTTATAATTAAAACTCTATTTATTTGTTCACAAATTCAGAGTGAATAAATTTACGCATTTTAGCAAGTTACTGTTAATTAATTAGCAGATAGTACAACAATAATCTTTAGAACAACAATAGAAAAGTATTAGCAGAGTGGCGCATTTTATATGCGTCACGACGTACATAATTATTACTTTTTTTTTTTTATAAGCAGAGGGGCGCATTTTATAACGACTCTCCTGTTAAGACATTATAACATAGGGAACCAGTTTAATTGGTTGCTGTTAATTAAACTAGCTGCCGTAGTTAGTAAAAATTACTTACTAACAAATTAGGACAATGTATATATCAGCAATTTGTCCAAGGTTACATAAATTTATTCACTCTCTGGATATTAGCGAAAACATCTCTTTATTATTGTATCTTAACTACTGATTTAAACATAATACCTTTAATGGTCATCTTTTTGTTTTTACTTTACTTTAAAAGAAAATTCTTATAGATTCTGCATCAAATACTCTTTAAATTGTTACTCTTATTATCTCAAAATCATACAGCTGTGTATTACTTTGATTACCACGGATCCGGGTTCTAATTTTAAAATATTCTAACATACTTCAACATCATACAAACTATTTGAAGAATAGTCTGATGTAATTTCATATTAACTTTTACCTTTAACCATCATCAGATTACTACTATCTCATTACAGAAACTACAAGCATTAATATGCTAATATTTATGTGATCTAAATGAGTCTTTACAAGAAACTTTACTGTTCTTTTTGTTGAGGTTGTTAAAAACAATATATGCACAGAAGTTACGGTTTAGTGTCACCTGAGTATAACGTGAATCGGCGGCTGGTCGTCTTGATTTCTTCAGTAGGTTTTCCTGGATGTAGTTCGTTGTCGTTCTGGTTCCTCCATTTAGTTTGATGTTTCAGAATTGTGATCTAGGTCATGACGCTGGGATTCTGCTACTTGGAGCTCGTACAGTTGTTGTCGTAACTTCACTCCTGACGTTGGTGTTCACTTTTCACATTTAATTTTTTAACAGCACTAATGTTACCATTTACATGGTATGGAACATATCTTACCACTTACTTTTCATAAAGAGATGTATCGGCTAAGTTTTTTTTTATTAATAATACTTTCTCAACATCTGAGCTACATTACTAGTTTTAAATTTCATTTCGTTTTAGCTACATGTGCATTATGTAAATGAGAAACACTAACTTCTTATTACATCGTTTTAGCAACATAAACGTAAGTTTGACTTCACGACACATTTTCAAGCTGCTTACATGTCAGAGATTCTCGGTCGACTGGCGTTAGTTTAGCGGCAGAGAGTAGGGAAGCGGGCGCAGTTTACACGCCGAGAGAAAAGTAGTTCGTACTTTTATTATTATTAATTGTCCCTTAATTAACTACTATAAATTATCCTACCTTTTCTTAGTTAGGAGTTAGGTATTTCATTTATTATTATTACGTCTTTTATTTAAATAGAATGATTATTAGTTTTCGCTTAATAACAGTGTACTTTGCATGTTCGTACTAACCTTTTCACAAGTTGATACAGGTATCTAGGTACAGAGGGAGGCTGGATTATACTCTCACTTGTTATAAGAACAAAACAATTTATTTGTGCTATTTAAATTGCCTTTAAATCGTCACATCCTCCTCCACGTAAAGGAGACGACGGGGCGACGTTAGCGAGTATTAAAGGATATCTATGGAATACAATTATATTTGGCACGGAACTTCGTGTTGAAATTTCTCTCCACAAGGTTATTTCGATTCATCAATCGATTATCTTACATACTATACAAAATACTTAAAATCCAATACGTATACAACACATAAAATACACAAATACATAAATCTACCTTATTTCTATTTCTTTAATCTACTACCGGTTTTTTGCTTAGTTTCTTCACTCGTTTTAAGAAGTTACACTCATGAGTAGGTTTCGTCATGTTTCAAGTATTCACGTGTGTATCGGTTTACATTTTTACCGATATACAGTATTGCTGTAAGGTTAAAGTTTCTCTTTTTTACAGAAGGGTTTTCGCACCTTTATAATATTCAACGCGTCGAATCGCTGAATATTTTAACTTTTTGTTGTTGTCGACTACTCCTCTTATTTCCTAGTTTTGTCTTTCTCTTAGTCGCAAACGTGAACTACAATTTAGTGTATTACTACTATCATGTTCATCGCAAGGAGTAACATGTTATAGGTTATTAATAACAATAACGTATTGTAATAACAACAGAATTACCTTTAGTTTACTGCGGTATAGGTTTGTTGTTCGTCAGCTGACTTCTCATTATTTATTTTATTCTCGCAGGACATTAGCTAAGGTTGATCAGGCCTCGCTAGTATTCGTACGAGGTGTTTGAGTTTAGACTCAATTACGATATAGGATGTTGCCTATATTTTAATCTTAATACTTAGGTAGTATTTTAGTTTACTATCTTTCTCGTAGTCGTGCTTCCTTATTTTCACAAGAAAACAAAATTTTTTATTTGAGACACATGACTTCTGCGAACGTAATTATCTGTATTGGGTTCGTACAGCGCTACGGTCACGGGGGTGATGAACTTGTGAATCGGGTAGGGGCCAGACCATCGGTATGATAGTTTGGAAGAGGTCCTATCAACGGCTTTACTCGTAGGGTGAGTTTTATACATGACTAAATCACCTACTTTGTATTTTATTTTCCTATTCTGCTGCTCATGATATTTCCGCGATTTTTGCAGATTCGCTCGCAAATTTGCACGGGCTTCATTCCATATTTTCCTTATATTATTCCCATTTATTTCGCGGGGCAATAACTCATGAATTTTCCACTTTGTGGTTAACGGGTGGTTCGGTTTTACTTGTACAGTAAATCAAATGGTGTTGATTTATGTAGGTTTTGCTTATTCGCGGTGGCACACTTTATGTCCACGTTTTGGCTACGTCTAATAAGATTATGATTAGCTAATACGGTGGCTAGCTGTTGACTGATTATACTACGTGTAGATCCTGAATCGATTAAACCGAGGATATTCGTTGCTCCAAGGTCTATCTGTATGTAGGGTAATTGGCATATACTTGTTTTGCATGTACCAATAGAGTTGCACTTGTCAATAAATCTTGTTACGTAAGGGTCTATACGTTTGTTTATATTTATTTTTACTTTATGGTGGTTAGTGTTTATACCTTTCCTTCTGATGCTGCGGAAGACGTAGGATTTTTGTTCTTCCTGCTTCACATGTTTTTTGACTGGTCGGTTTTTTGTTAGTACCGCTTTTGTTTACGGTTCTTGCTAATGTGTCCGGACTTTCCACAGTTAAACATCTTCTTTCGTTATTGGCATCGCTCGCATGCTGTTGGGGTTTTTGTAGGGAGTTTGATGTAGCTTTGGGTTTTAGAAGTTCTTACGAATCGCTTATAGCGGTAGGTTCGAGTATCAGTCCCGATGGGTAGAGGTAGGAGTGAATCCCTGCGTGGAGTCTGGGACATAAAAACGCGTCTGTTTTGGTCTGAATACCAGACGTTGGATGAATGTATACAACACAGTTCCAGTTCTGTGAATGTGGTTGGTCTCTTCATGAGTGCTAGGCGAGATCGCTCCTGGGGAGATAATCCTACTAAGATAGTGTCTACTAGCTGTTGTTCACTCCAGTTAACTTGTAGTAATAAGGCCGATTCCCTTATTTCAGATATATAATGAGCTAGTCTCTCGTACGCTCCTTGTACACGAAGTACGGAGTTCCGCTTTAATTCTTCGTAGATACCGGTGGGGATGAAGTGTCTTATCAGGATGGTATGTAGTTCTTCTACAGGGTGATTATACCTTAGTGACTCTAACACACGATCTTTTAAAGGAGATCTACATTTAGGTAGAAGTACTTGTAAAATTTGGTCATCTCTTAGTTGTCGCAGATCCTTTATTTGTAATAGGTGCTTGATAAAATCTTGGAGTTTCGTAATATTCAGCCCATCAGTGGTTGGTATCTCAGATAAAATACGTTCTACGGGGTGAGTTATTTTTCCATAAAGCTCGGTAGTGAGATTTAATTGAGACGTCATTCTAGGTTTTTCCGCAGATTGATTCGTCTGTAAGAGAGGAGGTAAATCGTAAGTACGGGTCATATTCTCTTGTTCATTTGGAAGTAGCGTGACGTTTACGGGTAGGGTATTTACTTGTCTATCGGTTAACCGTTCCTTAACGGGTTCTATATTAGATTCCTGCAGAAACTGAAATTTTACAGCACTGGGTTGCTGTTCTTAAGTAGGAGATAGGGTGGGGGAAATATTTAGTTTCGTCATTGCTTCTTCGATCTCTTCTATTTTAACGATTCGGACCTTCTACGTAATTCGCGCATTATCTCGGGTAATTGTTGTAATGCTTCTTCCGCGAATGTTTGCGCGTCCGGTGGAGTAACTTTGTCACCGGGCCAATTCAACAAATTGGTGATGCGGCGGGTCAGATGTTCTATTCTTTGAGTGGTTCTTAAAATTACTGCGGGGGATTTTTCATCTCGCAGGGTTTGTACGATGGAGGTAAGATCCGTATATTTATGATAGCATGTTTCCTTTTCACTTTCGAAGTCTAACACACTTAAACGATTCAACAGTGAGGGTTTCTCTGGTCTACTCTCGCGTAATGTTTTGCGCAGCTCCGCGACAGTTACGTTTGTGTATGGGAGACCGCGTAATAAAGCTTCATAGCTTAGTTCGTCCTTCAACAACAAGTCGGGGTTAAATTGAGCCATTGTAGTGGTAATAATCACTTTTAAATAATCTAAGTATTACGTACGACAAATCTTATATCATCTATTTTAAACACTTATGAAATTTGAATTCATTTAAACACACACACATATAGATAATAAGAATCTTATACTAATTAATCAAATTTAAATTATCTCAAATCAATTCAACTTTATGTACTTCTAGCAATTATCTGTCGAGACAAAGTGATAATATCTTTTTATAGTGGAAAGAAATTTCACACGGAGAGTTCATTGTATTTACACTAGCACAATAGATCAGCTGTTGGGGTCTTATTGTATGCGTAGGGTGTCTTATTGTTTACCCTGGCAATGTGTTGTTAACAAAAGGAGGGTGAATTCAGACAATCTGGAACACGATTATTTCCTGTTCAGGTCTGTCGTATGTTGTCCACTTGGGAATGCCATTCAAATAACTTATTTTGTTTACGGGGCAGAGCGTACATTCCTCGACACGGATCTAACATGAAATAGCCTGTAAATACCGACAGGTTTAAAATGGAATATTTTTACAAGCGGGGACTTGCTCATTACGGCGATTTTCTAATACTAATATTATTATTTTATAATTAAAACTCTATTTATTTGTTCACAAATTCAGAGTGAATAAATTTACGCATTTTAGCAAGTTACTGTTAATTAATTAGCAGATGGTACAACAATAATTTTTAGAACAACAATAGTAAAGTATTAGCAGAGTGGCGCATTTTATATGCGTCACTACGTACATAATTATTACTTTTTTTTTTTTTTTTATAAGCAGAGGGGCGCATTTTATAACGTCTCTCCTGTTAAGACATTATAACATAGGGAACCAGTTTAATAGGTTGCTGTTAATTAAACTAGCTGCCGTAGTTAGTAAAAATTACTTACTAACAAATTAGGACAATGTATATATCAGCAATTTGTCCAAGGTTACATAAATTTATTCACTCTCTGGATATTAGCGAAAACATCTCTTTATTATTGTATCTTAACTACTGATTTAAACATAATACCTTTAATGGTCATCTTTTTGTTTTTACTTTACTTTAAAAGAAAATTCTTATAGATTCTGCATCAAATACTCTTTAAATTGTTACTCTTATTATCTCAAAATCATACAGCTGTGTATTACTTTGATTACCACGTATCCGGGTTCTAATTTTAAAATATACTAACATACTTCAACATCATCCAAACTATTTGAAGAATAGTCGATGTAATTTCATATTAACTTTTACCTTTAACCATCATCAGATTACTACTATCTCATTACAGAAACTACAAGCATTAATATGCTAATATTTATGTGATTTAAATGAGTCTTTACAAGAAACTTTACTGTTCTTTTTGTTGAGGTTGTTAAAAACAATATATGCACAGAAGTTACGGTTTAGTGTCACCTGAGTATAACGTGAATCAGCGGCTGGTCGTCTTGATTTCTTCAGTAGGTTTTCCTGGATGTAGTTCGTTGTCGTTCTGGTTCCTCCATTTAGTTTGTTGTTTCAGAATTGTGATCTAGGTCATGACGCTGGGATTCTGCTACTTGGAGCTCGTACAGTTGTTGTCGTAACTTCACTCCTGACGTTGGTGTTCACTTTCCACATTTAATTTTTTAACAGCACTAATGTTACCATTTACATGGTATGGAACATATCTTACCACTTACTTTTCATAAAGAGATGTGTCGGCTAAGTTTTTTTTTATTAATAATACTTTCTCAACATCTGAGCTACATTACTAGTTTTAAATTTCATTTCGTTTTAACTACATGTGCATTATGTAAATGAGAAACACTAACTTCTTATTACATCGTTTTAGCAACATAAACGTAAGTTTAACTTCACGACACATTTTCAAGCTGCTTACATGTCAGAGATTCTCGGTCGACTGGCGTTAGTTTAGAGGCAGAGAGTAGGGAAGCGGGCGCAGTTTACACGCCGAGAGAAAAGTAGTTCGTACTTTTATTATTATTAATTGTCCCTTAATTAACTACTATAAATTATCCTACCTTTTCTTAGTTAGGAGTTAGTTATTTCATTTATTATTATTACGTCTTTTATTTAAATAGAATGATTATTAGTTTTCGCTTAATAACAGTGTACTTTGCATGTTCGTACTAACCTTTTCACAAGTTGATACAGGTATCTAGGTACAGAGGGAGGCTGGATTATACTCTCACTTGTTATAAGAACAAAACAATTTATTTGTGCTATTTAAATTGCCTTTAAATCGTCACATCCTCCTCCACGTAAAGGAGACGACGGGGCGACGTTAGCGAGTATTAAAGGATATCTATGGAATACAATTATATTTGGCACGGAACTTCGTGTTGAAATTTCTCTCCACAAGGTTATTTCGATTCATCAATCGATCACCTTACATACTATACAAAATACTTAAAATCCAATACGTATACAACACATAAAATACACAAATACATAAATCTACCTTATTTCTATTTCTTTAATCTACTACCGGTTTTTTGCTTAGTTTCTTCACTCGTTTTAAGGAGTTACACTCATGAGTAGGTTTCGTCATGTTTCAAGTATTCACGTGTGTATCGGTTTACATTTTTACCGATATACAGTATTGCTGTAAGGTTAAAGTTTCTCTTTTTTACAGAAGGGTTTTCGCACCTTTATAATATTCAACGCGTCGAATCGCTGATTATTTTAACTTTTTGTTGTTGTCGACTACTCCTCTTATTTCCTAGTTTTGTCTTTCTCTTAGTCGCAAACGTGAACTACAATTTAGTGTATTACTACTATCATGTTCATCGCAAGGAGTAACATGTTATAGGTTATTAATAACAATAACGTATTGTAATAACAACAGAATTACCTTTAGTTTACTGCGGTAGAGGTTTGTTGTTCGTCAGCTGACTTCTCATTATTTATTTTATTCTCGCAGGACATTAGCTAAGGTTGATCAGGCCTCGCTAGTATTCGTACGAGGTGTTTGAGTTTAGACTCAATTACGATATAGGATGTTGCCTATATTTTAATCTTAATACTTAGGTAGTATTTTAGTTTACTATCTTTCTCGTAGTCGTGCTTCTTTATTTTCACAAGAAAACAAAATTTTTTATTTGAGACACATGACTTCTGCGAACGTAATTATCTGTATTGGGTTCGTACAGCGCTACGGTCACGGGGGTGATGAACTTGTGAATCGGGTAGGGCCCAGACCATCGGTATGATAGTTTGGAAGTGGTCCTATCAACGGCTTTACTCGTAGGGTGAGTTTTATACATGACTAAATCACCTACTTTGTATTTTATTTTCCTATTATGCTGCTCATGATATTTCCGCGATTTTTGCAGATTCGCTCGCAAATTTGCACGGGCTTCATTCCATATTTTCCTTATATTATTCCCATTTATTTCGCGGGGCAATAACTCATGAATTTTCCACTTTGTGGTTAACGGGTGGTTCGGTTTATACTTGTACAGTAAATCAAATGGTGTTGATTTATGTCCTTCATGATACGCCGAGTTGAAGGCAAATTGTATCCATGATAGATTTTGATCCCACGCTGTCTGATCTTTAGCGTGATAAGATATTAAGGCTGACTTTAGGTTTTGCTTATTCGCGGTGGCACACTTTATCTCCACGTTTTGGCTACGTCTAATATGATTATGATTAGCTAATACGGTGGCTAGCTGTTGACTGATTATACTACGTGTAGATCCTGAATCGATTAAACCGAGGATATTCGTTGCTCCAAGGTCTATCTGTATGTAGGGTAATTGGCATATACTTGTTTTGCATGTACCAATAGAGTTGCACTTGTCAATAAATCTTGTTACGTAAGGGTCTATACGTTTGTTTATATTTATTTTTACTTTATGGTGGTTAGTGTTTATACCTTTCCTTCTGATGCTGCGGAAGACGTAGGATTTTTGTTCTTCCTGCTTCACATGTTTTTTGACTGGTCGGTTTTTTGTTGGTACCGCTTTTGTTTACAGTTCTTGCTAATGTGTCCGGACTTTCCACAGTTAAACATCTTCTTTCGTTATTGGCATCGCTCGCATGCTGTTGGGGTTTTTGTAGGGAGTTTGATGTAGCTTTGGGTTTTAGAAGTTCTTACGAATCGCTTATAGTGGTAGGTTCGAGTATCAGTCCCGATGGGTAGAGGTAGGAATGAATCCCTGCGTGGAGTCTGGGACATAAAAACGCGTCTGTTTTGGTCTGAATACCAGACGTTGGATGAATGTATACAACACAGTTCCAGTTCTGTGAATGTGGTTGGTCTCTTCATGAGTGCTAGGCGAGATCGCTCCTGGGGAGATAATCCTACTAAGATAGTGTCTACTAGCTGTTGTTCACTCCAGTTAACTTGTAGTAATAAGGCCGATTCCCTTATTTCAGATATATAATGAGCTAGTCTCTCGTACGCTCCTTGTACACGAAGTACGGAGTTCCGCTTTAATTCTTCGTAGATACCGGTGGGGATGAAGTGTCTTATCAGGGTGGTATGTAGTTCTTCTACAGGGTGATTATACCTTAGTGACTCTAACACACGATCTTTTAAAGGAGATCTACATTTAGGTAGAAGTACTTGTAAAATTTGGTCATCTCTTAGTTGTCGCAGATCCTTTATTTGTAATAGGTGCTTGATAAAATCTAGGAGTTTCGTAATATTCAGCCCATCAGTGGTTGGTATCTCAGATAAAATACGTTCTACGGGGTGAGTTATTTTTCCATAAAGCTCGGTAGTGAGATTTAATTGAGTCGTCATTCTAGGTTTTTCCGCAGATTGATTCGTCTGTAAGAGAGGAGGTAAATCGTAAGTACGGGTCATATTCTCTTGTTCATTTGGAAGTAGCGTGACGTTTACGGGTAGGGTATTTACTTGTCTATCGGTTAACCGTTCCTTAACTGGTTCTATATTAGATTCCTGCAGAAACTGAAATTTTACAGCACTGGGTTGCTGTTCTTATGTAGGAGATAGGGTGGGGGAAATATTTAGTTTCGTCATTGCTTCTTCGATCTCTTCTATTCTAAACGATTCGGACCTTCTACGTAATTCGCGCATTATCTCGGGTAATTGTTGTAATGTTTCTTCCGCGAATGTTTGCGCGTCCGGTGGAGTAACTTTGTCACCGGGCCAATTCAACAAATTGGTGATGCGGCGGGTCAGATGTTCTATTCTTTGAGTGGTTCTTAAAATTACTGCGGGGGATTTTTCATCTCGCAGGGTTTGTACGATGGAGGTAAGATCCGTATATTTATGATAGCATGTTTCCTTTTCACTTTCGAAGTCTAACACACTTAAACGATTCAACAGTGAGGGTTTCTCTGGTCTACTCTCGCGTAATGTTTTGCGCAGCTCCGCGACAGTTACGTTTGTGTATGGGAGACCGCGTAATAAAGCTACATAGCTTAGTTCGTCCTTCAACAACAAGTCGGGGTTAAATTGAGCCATTGTAGTGGTAATAATCACTTTTAAATAATCTAAGTATTACGTACGACAAATCTTATATCATCTATTTTAAACACTTATGAAATTTGAATTCATTTAAACACACACACATATAGATAATAAGAATCTTATACTAATTAATCAAATTTAAATTATCTCAAATCAATTCAACTTTATGTACTTCTAGCAATTATCTGTCGAGACAAAGTGATAATATCTTTTTATAGTGGAAAGAAATTTCACACGGAGAGTTCATTGTATTTACACTAGCACAATAGATCAGCTGTTGGGGTCTTATTGTATGCGTAGGGTGTCTTATTGTTTACCCTGGCAATGTGTTGTTAACACAAGGAGGGTGAATTCAGACAATCTGGAACACGATTATTTCCTGTTCAGGTCTGTCGTATGTTGTCCACTTGGGAATGCCATTCAAATAACTTATTTTGTTTACGGGGCAGAGCGTACATTCCTCGACACGGATCTAACATGAAATAGCCTGTAAATACCGACAGGTTTAAAATGGAATATTTTTACAAGCGGGGACTTGCTTATTACGGCGATTTCCTAATACTAATATTATTATTTTATAATTAAAACTCTATTTATTTGTTCACAAATTCAGAGTGAATAAATTTACGCATTTTAGCAAGTTACTGTTAATTAATTAGCAGATAGTACAACAATAATCTTTAGAACAACAATAGCAAAGTATTAGCAGAGTGGCGCATTTTATATGCGTCACGACGTACATAATTATTACTTTTTTTTTTTTTTTTTATAAGCAGAGGGGCACATTTTATAACGACTCTCCTGTTAAGACATTATAACATAGGGAACCAGTTTAATTGGTTGCTGTTAATTAAACTAGCTGCCGTAGTTTGTAAAAATTAGCATAACATACTTCAACATCATCCAAACTATTTGAAGAATAGTCTGATGTAATTTCATATTAACTTTTACCTTTAACCATCATCAGATTACTACTATCTCATTACAGAAACTACAAGCATTAATATGCTAATATTTATGTGATTTAAATGAGTCTTTACAAGAAACTTTACTGTTCTTTTTGTTGAGGTTGTTAAAAACAATATATGCACAGAAGTTACGGTTTAGTGTCACCTGAGTATAACGTGAATCGGCGGCTGGTCGTCTTGATTTCTTCAGTAGGTTTTCCTGGATGTAGTTCGTTGTCGTTCTGGTTCCTCCATTTAGTTTGTTGTTTCAGAATTGTGATCTAGGTCATGACGCTGGGATTCTGCTACTTGGAGCTCGTACAGTTGTTGTCGTAACTTCACTCCTGACGTTGGTGTTCACTTTTCACATTTAATTTTTTAACAGCACTAATGTTACCATTTACATGGTATGGAACATATCTTACCACTTACTTTTCATAAAGAGATGTGTCGGCTAAGTTTTTTTTTTATTAATAATACTTTCTCAACATCTGAGCTACATTACTAGTTTTAAATTTCATTTCGTTTTAGCTACATGTGCATTATGTAAATGAGAAACACTAACTTCTTATTACATCGTTTTAGCAACATAAACGTAAGTTTAACTTCACGACACATTTTCAAGCTGCTTACATGTCAGAGATTCTCGGTCGACTGGCGTTAGTTTAGCGGCAGAGAGTAGGGAAGCGGGCGCAGTTTACACGCCGAGAGAAAAGTAGTTCGTACTTTTATTATTATTAATTGTTCCTTAATTAACTACTATAAATTATCCTACCTTTTCTTAGTTAGGAGTTAGGTATTTCATTTATTATTATTACGTCTTTTATTTAAATAGAATGATTATTAGTTTTCGCTTAATAAGAGTGTACTTTGCATGTTCGTACTAACCTTTTCACAAGTTGATACAGGTATCTAGGTACAGAGGGAGGCTGGATTATACTCTCACTTGTTATAAGAACAAAACAATTTATTTGTGCTATTTAAATTGCCTTTAAATCGTCACAACAGCTTAATTCAGCTTATCGGAGACATGTTCTTGAACATAATGAACAGGTTAGAAAGAACCGTTATATTTTGAAACGTATTATTTGTTGCGTAAAATTTTGCAGTGCTTTTGAATTGGCACTTAGAGGCCACCGCGAGATTTAAGAATCGGTAAATCGTGGAATATTTAGATAATTAGTTGATTTTTCTGTAGAACTAGATGTTGTTTTGCGAGAACATCTGCAGAACTCTATAGTGTTTAAGGGGACTTCTAAAAGTATACAAGTGTACAGAACGATATTTTAGATAGCATGTTGGCTGTGTGCAAAGAAGAAATTTATAATCAAATTAGAAATTCCGATTTCTTGGCTATTCAATGTGACGAAACTACAGAAGTTACAAATTGGTGCCAAATGGTACTAATATTTAGATACGTTTTTGTTGGAACTGTTCGTGAGAGCTTTTGGTGCTTTAGAAGTGTCAAGGATAAATTAGCAGAAGGGATAAAAAATGTATAGAAGAAAAAATTGATGCTATAATTATGGAAAAAAAACAAAAGTTAATCTCTCAAACATACGATGTGGCAAATGTAATGAGTGGTGCTACAGGTGGTGTTTGAAGTTATCTTAAGAAGAAATATCCTTACGCTCATTACATACATTGTTATGCTCACCAGCTTAATCTCTTGATCCAAAATGCACCATCACAGCAGCGCGAGTGTTTTAATAATTTATCAGCAATTCCCACGTTTTTTCAAATTCTTCAAATAGGTGCGATTTGTTAGAAGAAATAGTCAAGCACAGGTTACCAAAAGTAGCAACAACCAGATATAACTATAACATTAAGACACTCAATGCTGTGTTCGAGAATTGAGGGAAGCTCATAAAAGTGTTTGAAGAGATTGAAGATAAATGCCTAAGAAGCGCTACTTTTAATGAAGCTTCTGGACTCAGACGAGCTCTAGAAGGCCCAGAATTTTTGTTTTGGCTCACATTTTTTCACAAACTTTTGCCTCATGTTGACATTCTTTATAATCAAATCTGTCAAGAAATAAGGATAGTATCCAACTTCAAAGTGATATTCAACATTTTGAGATTTGTGTTAAAAACATTAGAAATGAGACCGAGACTATTCAAAGCAGTATTGAAGAAAATTTTCATTCAAGAAAGAGGAGAAGAACAGAAGATAGTTTACCAAGAAGTGCGTTTGCTAAAGAAGTGTATGATGTAATTATTTTACAGATGAAAGACAGATTCTCATATCGTGGCCATCTGCAAGCAGCTCAGTTGTTTAATTCAGAATCAGTACCAAAATATTCAAAAGAATTTCCAGTGGGCATTTTGGATACAGTAAGTTCTTCATATCTATTTCTAGACCAGACTCGTTTAAAAACAAAATTAAAAGTTATTTACTCACGACCGGACTTTAGTCAAATAATTGGAGCCACAAACTTCCTTACATTACTACTGCAACATAATCTTACTGATATTTTCCCGGAAACTATAAAAATACTAAAAATAAGTTTAACAACGCCAATGACAACTGCAGAACCAGAGCGTTGCTTCTCAACTCTTAAAAGAGTCAAGTCGTTTTTGGGAAATACTATGGGTAATGATCGTTTAAATGCGGTGGCGATGATGTCCATAAATACAAATTTAGTGCAAGATATTGAAAGTTTCGATGACAAAGTGTTGGAAAAGTTCATATCTATGAAAAATAGAAGGGCGGAATTTACTTTTAAGAAATAATTGGCTTCATTCAATCCACTTTCCATTTCAGGTAAGATTTTACATTGTTAAAATTTTTTATGATTGCGCCCCTCAGGCTGAAAAGTCACCAGCCGCCACTGGTCGAAATCTTACGTGCTAAGTCAGTCTTAAACTTTTTGGTAGAATCCTTATAAACGTAAATGTATCACAGTAAGAGGCGTAGCTGGGGGGGGCAAGGGGGCAACCGCCCCGGGCAGCAAAGTGATCATAGACTTGAAAAAATTGTTTTCATTTTATAAAAATACAAACAACTTGTCTCTTTGATATGACTTTCATAAAAGAAGCATAACCAGCCAGCTTGACCGTTGTGATAAACCTCGCGTGATAAACAGTATTAGTCTATTTACACTCAAGCATCGTAATTACTGTTTATTATGATAAGGTAAATCGCACTTGGATGTATTTTTCTCCAACTAAAAAATCTCTATTTTGATTTTGTTACACTATGTTTCCACACAAAAAAACTATCAAAGAAAGAAGCCATTTCAATAGTGAAAATGGGTTTTCGTCGTGGGGAAAGCTAAATCCCCGTATTCAGGATCATGAAAGTAGTCCTGCTCATTGCTCTGCGTTTTTGAAATGGACGGAATTGGAACGTTCTTTAAACAAAGAGGAACTTATTGATGATCTACTTTAGGAACAAATGAGTAAATCAGCTGATTCATAGAAAGAAATCCTTGAACGGGTCATTTCCACAATACAAACTCTTGCATAACAAAATCTGGCACTGAGAGGATATCAATTACTAACGATCCAAATCCCTGAAACTTATTGGTTTTACTAAAATACTTGGCTAAATTTGACCCTGTCATGAGATCTCATTTGGATTCAGTCTCTTGTAAATCTGGGTGTATATCGTATCTTTCGCCAGCCATTCAAAATGAAATAATAAGCCTGTTAGGAGAAGGAGTGCGCAAATATATTATTACTGCATGTAAGATGGCGAAGTACTTTAGTATTAAATTTGACACAACACCAGATGCGCACATGTAGATCAAATGTCTCAGATTATAAGATTTGTTGAAATTAAATGCAATTCTGTTGATATCAAGGAAGCCTTCATAGATTTTATTCCTTTAAAAGTGAAAACAACGGAGGGGATCATAGAAGCTATTACAAGTAAGCTTGAGAGAGATGGATTGAATCTTAGCGATTGGAGAGGTCAGTCGTATGACAGTCAATCAACCTGTAATCACAACCATTAACCTGTCATGGTACGTTATTAAATTTATTATTTTTAATGTAGTTCTTTGTTTAACTTTATGTTGCTTTAGGACATTGTTTTGACGATGCGCTTTAGGCCTAAAAGGAATTTGCATGTTTATTAGAACATTTTTGTCAAAATTGTTTTACTTTACTATATTTTTTTATAGTCTACATTTGTTATTAATAAATGTGTACAAACTGAATACCGGTAATATTATAATATGTAATTTCTTAATTTTGACTTAACAAGTATTCTTAACACGTTTGCTGAACGTGCTTTCATACAAAAATCTACACATCTGCATTTATTAAGCACTTTGTTCACTGGATGGGCCTTCATTTTTGCTCCCCTTTTAATTGTAAAGCGAGGCGGCAGACGATCTCCTTGCCCCGGGCGCCAAAAAGCCTAGCAACGCCACTGATCACAGTCCAGTATACTCAGTTTTTATATACATTTTTACATCAGAGCCTCGTTATAAACTACATTTTTCGTTCTGCCGTTATCTGAGCAAATAAAGAGATCGCTGCTCGCTTACTCGAGAACATGCCACATACAGATGTCCGTGAGAAAAGCAAGCAGCTCTTAAATCCACACCAGCTGTACGTAAAGTTTGCCCTTGTGACTTATTGATAGTCATTGCAAAGCATAAATTAACCGGAAACTGAAGTCTTTTAAATTGAAATGGAAAGTTATTGGGTATGATTGGAATTCTTGTGATAAATACTGTTTCTCCTTTGCCGCAGCCTGTTAAGATAGTCGCTTCGATGATATGTTTTTTTAGCGACCTAACTTTCAATCGTGTTCCATTGCATAACTGTGGTGGCTTCAGATTTCTCATGAGTATAATTGGTACACCTAGTTTTAATTTCAATTTGTGAGCTGGTAATCCTGATGCAGATAAAGTATTCAAAAACTCAGTTGGGTAATGTACTGCATCCTCTTCGTTCAAAACTGTATTAATGGAGTGATATGTTTTTTCGTCTCCTGGAAATTTTTGCAATATGCAGCTATTTATGGCATTTACTTGTTCGTTTCTTGGTGCTAGTATCACACGCTCACATCATCGTGCAAATTTATAGACTCAATATGTCCATAAACCTTTTCGATCAACTCTGCCAATGAAGAAACTGTACGACATAATGATGGCGGTAAACATATCGCACCGTCTGTCTCTGGTATCTTACCATTTCCAAGATTTAATAAAGTAGTAGAAAATTCGTGAATATCTGCATCACCTCCAAGTTGGACTCTTATGTTTATTGTGAGTGATACTGTTTGAACGGTACGCCATATATTCGATCGTTTGACGCAAGCGTTTACTTCATCAGCTCTGGTATCTCGCGTAACTACGGGCAATGTTTGTCTGAAATCTCCGGCAAAGAGAAATGTTATTCCACCCATAAATCTGTTGTCATTGCGCAAATCTCGTAGAGTTCTATCGAGAGCTTCTACTGATTTTTTAGGGGCCATAGTGCACTCGTCCCAAACAACCAAGTCTGCATTTCTAATCAATTCTGCTTTAGCACTATTTTTGGAATATTGCACATTGGAAATTCGCTGCAATTCAAATCTATTGGTATTTTAAATAAGGAATGAGCCGTTTTTCCGCCAGGTAATAATGTAGCAGCTATTCCCGAGGAAGCTGCTGCTAATGCGATCTTGCCTTCGCTTCTTAACTTCGAAAGAGTCAATTTGATTAAAAATGTTTTACCTGTGCCTCCGGGTGCATCAAGGAATAATGCATTTCCAGATTTACAGTAAACACTTTGAAGAATGAGTTGGTATATATTCCTTTGTTCGTCTGTCAGTAATATTTCATTCTCTTCAACTGTAGAAAGTAGCTGTTGTCTGTCATAAGTGGTTTCAGAAAGATATTTCTTTGAAATGTTTTGCTTTGCATGGTAGACTGTGGATTTGGTAATCAGTATTGAGCTATCGGATTAGCACCGACAGAAGTAACAAAATGTTGTAAAAGCAGTAAACAACTATTTTCAATGCTTTCCTTGTATAAACTCAAATCAGCATCAGGAATTCGATGCATAATATCTCGAATCAAGTCTTCAGAGAAGTGGTCTTTGTATTTAATCCACAATGCACTCGGGTTTGAAATACTGCAGAACACCAACATTATTGCAGAAAGTTCTCTCATTTTGTCAGGGCTAGCAAATAAACTTGCCTCTGACAATGTGTCATTCCAATGATTGCCATTCTCTAGGAGATCAAGAGCTTGGCATGCAGCTTGAAACGTTGGATGACTTACGTTGTCGACAGTCTTGATATTTTCAAATGAAGTTGGGCCACGTATATTGTGCAGAAGTAAATGAAGAAAATAACATTCATGATTGTTTGGATGAACTGTATACACTCGATCCAATACGTATTCACGATATACGTTCTCGCTCCCTTCTAATAAGACTCCTCGACGTCTACGTTGAAATTTTCCTGTCTGCCTATTGAAAGTGTAATATGCTGCAACTTCTTCGTACAACAAAGTTTTGGCAAAGTCATCTTCCCGACATAGATAAAAAAAATGCCATGAGAGTGGTGATTCTAGGATTTTCTATTCTTCCGTGCAAATTATCTTCACGAAAATAAACTCTCTGCCCATTTTCGAGATGTACATCTAGATGAATAATAGGTAGAAAACGCTCATGTATAGGGAAAGAGAAGATTCTCCATATAGCTTCAGATGTGCTTATGTATCGACCATTTTGAAACTGTAAAACCTCATCGTAAGAATTTTGTATACCAATCGTTGGTAGATCGGAGCACGGATTATTATATCGCGTTTATCGCATTCCTGGTTAACTAAAACTACCAACCACCTCATTAGTTGTCGGTGCATTGTAGCGACCCCTGTGCTCTTCAGTATTTTCTTTTCGATCAGCATGAATCACAATATTGTACTGATTATTATTCGCAGATGTTACAAATTCAAACATTCTTTTCAGTTCACTAACATATGGGTTGATTGCGTGAAGTAAATTTTGAAGTTCTGTTACTACTGTCTTATCCAAGTTACGAATATGATCCATTCTTGTTTCATGTTGCTGTAAATAATCAGCTATGAAATACACCTGTAGAAATTTTGGTACTTCGTTTTGTGTGGGGAGTAGTGATCCCATGAGGTGATATACTTGCCCTTGAATTTTGAAAGTAAGCATGAAGCTCCCTTCGACTATTTCATTGGCTCCGAATGATGTAAATTGAAAAGCTGAATTGTACGATCTTAATGCATTCGAAAATTTTTTCGATAAAGTATGTTCTCCATTTAATAATGATTTTAACGGTTCTGGAGGAGGAAGTATGGGATCTAATCGCACTTTTCCTGCAGAGCAACATAACCCATGTGATTCATTTTTCCACTTTAAAGCTTTGCAATGAGGGCAAACCATACTCGGTAACCCGATATCTGTTTCATTTGCGTAGTTAATAACTGGATTATAATTGAAACCACTATTTAATTTTGCATTCCATCGTAAAGTAGGACCTCGTGATCTGAGAGTCGCTTGCCTGCGTCTTTGTGCCGCTAATCTATTTTCACGAATCGTAGGACTTTCAACCCGTGAGACTTCTTCTAATCTAGATCTTTCTGAAGAGTTTCCAGGAGCTGATTGCATTTCGACTCCTTCGACGTCATTTTCAGATGCTCTAAGACGCCTCTTTCTTTCCGCAGCAGCAGTAAGTAGATCTTCCTAAACATGATAGTCTTTTTGGCATTGCAAAGCTAAAAAAAGTGGAAATGTATTTATTTTATCTATACTAATAAATCTCTAGGGGGCAATTAATAATTTATACAATACAATACATATTGCACATATTACTTACCGATGCGAAAAATTAACGAAAAAGGCACTGATACTACATCACTGACGCTAATCGCATAATTCTCGATGAAGTAGGTTAAGTATAATTCTTGACAATTAATTATTCCTACTGAATATTCAAATGTCGAAGAGTATGGTTTGTCAGAATCAACGTGTACTATATAATCAATGTTACAATATAATCAAACAATGAATTATTGTATTTATATGAATTCCATATGCTGATAAGAATTCCATATCCCTACTAAAATGTACATATTCAAATGGACTAACTAATATCAATATACTTACGTATACACTATTTGTATTATTCTATATGAATAAACATTTAATTGTGTTACTGCATGTTTGTAAATATCTACTAAATTATCAAATTTTGATTTTACGTATCGAGGAAACATGAATGATGGATCTATTGCTTCGCACTTTTTGGATATTCATAACTTACAATACTGTATAAGAATATTATTAATATAGATGTACCATTAGCAATTTACCAACTTGACAGTTACCACAACAATCATATAAAAATATTCGCAATCGAAGCCGCGGGTTTAAAAAAATATGAGTTTTTTTGCAATAACTTCGGTTCTTTTTAACCTATCGTTATTCGCGATTGAAGCTGCGGGTTTAAAAAAATGAGTTTTTTGCAATAACTTCGGTTCTTTTTAACCCATCGTTATCAAATAAAGTGGAAAACCTCCCGTTGGGTACCTGCTATCAGCGTGGAAATTTCATTGAAATTGGTTCAGTAGATTCTGAGATTACCACAGACAAACGTAGAACCCTCTAGAGATTTATTAATATACACGATAATAACAATAATATAACATATATATTATATTCCTCTTGTTAGTGGTTACTAATAACAATTACGGAAATGTTTATGCTGTACAAAAAATATGATTACATGGAATCAGAAGTTAATATTTTTGTATATTCCAAGTTTGGTTCTCATGTAAAACACATGATGTGACAGCGCTAAACTTAATATTATGAATAAAGCAATGATTAAACGGACATATCTGACCTGCTTTTCTCCTGAATCAATACAATAAGTTAATAATAAATTCTCTGGTCTGCAAATTTACAATTTCTTGCTAATATACAATAACTAAATATCTTCATAGATGAATATTGTAAGTTCTATAATTATGAAAATATTACAGATCAAATACTACATGACCTTTCATTTAATATTTTGAGTTTATTTTTTCTTACATGGCTGCAAGTATTAACATTTTAAATACAGATGGTAGCCATTCTTTAATTAATTTGGCAATCACAATTTATTATATAATAAAAAGGATGGCATAAATAAAACTACTAAAACATTTTTGTTTTAAACATTCCTAAGCAGTCACATCTGTCTTGTCTACATTGTTTTAAGTCTCATCCATTTTCATCCATTCAGAGTGCTATCTAAATTACTGCCTTAGGTTCCCTTGTGCAGTCACACCACCTCCTATAGGCTACATTCAAGTTTTATGTTTTACTCTTTTTTGGGGGGAGGGTCATTTGCTTTCATGTATATATTGACTCATTGATATGATGTCTTCACATGACTCAGCATTTTCACAGGGTCCCTTTATAATAAACACCAGCAATCAGTTTACACAACTTAAAGACAACACTGTCTCAGACACTTTCAAATGTTACATGCCAAGCTATATTACGAATTACTTTACAATTGTATAATAATATCGACAATACACAGGCCACTGTATCCTGTATTCAAAAAGCATTCAGTCAAAAAGGAATTAATCTTTTTAGTTGGGGGTTTACACTTGAATTTTATACAAAAGATGTTAATGCTGAAAGATAATTCTACAAGAAATTCTAACTACTGTAAAATTACTATATTGTTACGATGTTCCTGGTCTCACTGATCGTCATATGGTACAGTGGAAAACAAAATACAGACACCAATAAAGTCACTAATCACCAGCTTTAGTTAATCACAAATAACAGTTTGTAATTAACAAGTTATTCAACAAGATTATACTCGTACACTAATTCAAATTTAAATTTCTCACACGCAATAATAATGTCAACTATAGTACGGGACTTAGCATTTTAAGCTTCGAGGTTATGCAATAGTAACAGCTCTTCCCCTCCCCTCGCCCAACAGCGTTGTCGCAAATTACAATTGGTTATGCGTAGGCAAAGGCGGGGAGTGAAGCAACATGCCAATACTGCAGTCGCCTCGAAGCTTATATTGATACGTCTCACATAATAATAGAATCCTGCACTGTGAACAACACTATCGAATGTATGAGAATGTTATGTATTACATAACACTGCCCCCTCCTTAAGTCTGTTCGTCCCGAACTGCCAAACAGTCTCTGAAGTAATACTTGGCCAGGCGATCTAGGTGGATAACCTTGAATTTTTGCTGTCCTTCCTTATGCGCCCGATAACATAGTTGATTCTCTTTTTCACAGTGTAAGGTACTTCCCAGTTACTTTGAAGCTTAGGTGAGCGACTAAGATGGCGCTTTGGGTTGTTCAACCAAACCTGATCTCCTTCTTGGAAACCCACACTATTGCTGTGAATGTCATACCGAGTTTTCATTTTATCACTGGCTATCTTCAGCCGTCCTCTTATCAAGCGATTCATCTCTCGCAGTTCGTTTCCTAATTGTGAGGAATAGTTATGTGGCTCTTGGGACTGAGGTGATCCGAACATCAAGTCCTCAGAAAGACGAATCTCCCGGCCAAACACCAATTTTGATGGAGTCATGCTGGTTGTGTCGTGTACTGATGACCTATACGCCATGAGGAATAGTGGTATATGTTGGTCCCAGTCTGATTAACATCAACAACTTTTGAAATATGCTGTTCAAGTCTCCTATTGAACCTCTCAACCATTCCGTCCGACTTGAGGATGGAGAGGCGTTGTCCTGGTCTTTCAAATTCCGAGTAGACAGCATAATTCTTTAAACAGTCCTGACTCGAAAATCCTCCCTTAATCCGTATGGATTTCCACAGGAACTCCATAACAGCAACAGAAATTGTGAACTAACCCCTTTGGCACAATGCTAACCTCCTGATTTCGAATTGCGTAAGCTTCCACCCACTTAGTAAAATAGTCACCTATAACCATGATGTACCGGTTTCCATCAGTAAATGGGAAAGTCCAGCGATGCCTATGGTAATTCTCTCGAATGGCAGGCGAACATGCTGTCTCAACCTTCAAGTTGACTTTGATTCACTGCTTAAAAGATCTGTATTATCAAACCAAGCGAGAGTAAGGTTTTAGAAGCACATGTGTATGCAACAGGCAGTGTAGGAGATCTTCGCCCACCAGTGGTCCTAGTCACTAGGAAATCAGCCCAATTGGGAAGTTTCTACCTCCCCTGCCACCACCCACAGCTGAAAGTCTCTACCTTCAGTTTTCATTCGTACTTGACCAAATTATACTGACAAATATGTGTTATCATCCACAACTGTAATCCTACCTTGTACTCCCAGTATCTACTTGAAATAAGATACGTAAACTAAAAACAAGGCTTTTTGTGACCCAACTTTCATTATACAAAATCATAAACCTTGTTTAAATGAAAAGTCCTTGGGGTTTAGTCACCCCAGCTAAACTGGCGTGTCTGGTAACCTTAAACTACTGCATTCCAGAACATAGCTTAATAATACTTGTCTGCTTAACAACATATGAAAAAAACAGTTCATATACTCTGAAGTGTCTGTTTCAACAAAAGTTGTATGCTGCTGCTTTCAAACAGAAGACATCCTGTTCTATTTTATAACAAGAAAATTGCACACAAAGTAAATGGATCTTCTAGGTCAGTGGCTGAAATAAACACTCATATCAGTGTCAACACCTTGTTTATTTATCGATATCACAAATAATTTTTCAAAAACAAAAAATATAACTCACAAAGTACTTTTCGGTACGCCAGTTAGTTCTGCGAGTTTTTGTTGTCTAGTATGTTTTGATCATGTCAAGTAACTTAATTCTTTCAGGCAAATTCATGTCATCTATTCATAGTTTAAAACAAAAAATTGTAGGTCAGAAAATTTAAAGACAAGCTAACAATTAAAATGAAAAAAGTTCCTATACAATAACAATTAAAATCTAAAAAGTAGTTATCACACAATGACAAAACGAAAAATCACTACATTCTGATACGCATAACAGTAACAAACTGAACAGCATATATTTAGCCAAAATGATGAGCTATAGAGAAATGTGTTGTGTTAATGACCTGTGTCTTGTGTCTTGATGTATTCCCTTATAATATATTTCTGCAACAGTACTACAGCTAGTATTTAATAGAATCAAAGTTATGTTATCTTTCGTTGTTGGTAGTGATGAATCCTCCATTCAGTAATATATATTGAATTGGTATGAATATTGATTAAAATCCATACATATACTGGTACCAAAGTACAACACTAGGGTTAGCCAATGTTGCTACACACATTGTGTAGGCCTACATGCTTATTTGTTTACTAATAGGATTTGCTAATCTCTTTCCCTTATTTCCACTATGAGAAGCTACAATTAAAACAAATTAAATATAGATCAGCATAACATATAATACCACTATCGTTACCACTTTGAGATTAGATAATACAAAATGAAAAAGATCTGTTCAGTTTAATAACACAATAATTATGGTTATAATGGAAACAATTTATCCAGCTGATTTCTTATGTACACCTGCTTTATAAAGACGACTGTATACGATTTAGTAGTGTTACTATACACATAATACATGCCGAATATCAAGATCAGTGCACTTTCAAATTGATGATATGCCCTGTTCCACAAAATCCTTAACACTCTGTTCCATAAAATCACCATATGTATAAACGCAACGGTACAGAAAGTGTTAAGTGTGTGTATAGATTATTCTATATCAAATTGTACAGAATTATTTATCAGGCATTAAAGGTTTTAAGGTAGTAATGAATAGTGTCACAACAGACTTTCAAGTTGCTATTTTGGTCACTGTTTGATAACGTTTAATATAATATTTAATAGCATACTAGTTTAAATCAGGCACAGGCAGGGGGGGCAAAATAATCTCTCCCAAATGGTCATTTCACACATATTTTTTTTGCAGCTTGTGATTGTGAATATGATACAGAATTCACATCATGTTATGTGGGTTCATGGTTTTAATCTAAAGTTATTTTAATTGTAAATTTACTTTACCACCATGTTAATTTTTGGTTGATACATAACTTAAATAAGTAGCATGTCTTTTAAAATGTAAGTGAATATAAAAAAAAAAGAAAATGAACTGACAAATTCAGATATCATTTTATACTAGCATGTTAATAAACTTATTGTGTTAATAATAACACACTGTAAGTTCACTCAAATCTATCATTTATACTTTAGACCATTAAAGGATGGTCCAACTTTTCATATCCTCCCAAAGCCCCCAAAGTCAATTCTCCCACCACCAAAACAAATTGATTCCTGGACCTCTGCCCTGGTTCAAATTGGATAAATGCGTTATATTTTTGCATAATATAGTGTTAGTAATGATCTACTGTGTTATGGAATTGTAATTGTTAATGAAGAGTCATTGGTATTTATTCGGTTATAAGTAATTTCTCAAAGAAACTTGAATTTTTTTTAAATGGCTTCAAATAATCTACATGTTAATATGTATATGAGTCAATTTATTTCAAACTAGAGTTGAGTCGATACTCATGTAACTGGTATTTTGCCCATGACTACTGGTTTAAACCATGACTACATTCTTACATACTTCAAGACAACATTAATAATAGTAATGTCCTTACAATGCGCCATTTTATCCGATATAGCAGGTAAAATGAAGCAGTTATTGAGCTAAATTGACGCAAGAAAAATTCTAAAGAATTTTATTCCATAACTCCTGTAATAAATAGCACATTTATTGAATACCATTTTTCTTAAACAAAACATTAATCAATATAGGATATATAATAATAGATAGTAAAAATATAACGTACATTAAGCATGATAAGAGTACAATGTAACAGTAAACATTTCTTCAAAAAACACAGACAAATTAAAAAAAGCTTAAATATTAAAGGTATTTGTTCTCTCAGGTATTTCTAGAACAATTAACGTTTTCTAGGCATATGTCTTAGATGTAGTTTTTAGGACTCTCCCATCCACTGCATTCGGAATGATGCCAAAAAGCACAAACCACACACCTGTACCATTCCTCACCGTCTTTGCCAAATTCACCACATACTATACACGGATCTTTGTTTAACTCACTATCTACGTCTCTAGTTCATCATCATCACAAAGGTCATTCCAGTCAGCCTCACATTCAGATGAACTAAAATCAATTTTTCTTTAGCAAACTTATTTCTTCTTTTGTGTATGTGTTGATGTTTTTCTACTTTCAGCCTTAGTTCCTATGTTCAATTCTCTTTAACTTATGTTTTTCTGTCTTCATTTCCAATAATTTTTTATTTGGCATTGCTGTTAACACTGTAGACTGCTGCCTCTGTGTTTCTGATTTTTGAACAGGTCCCTGACTTGAATGTGAATGTCAAGGAATCAGTGATATTTCCTCTACAGTACAGTAACTTGTCCTAATTTATTGCTAGATTTTTAATTTGATGGTATGTTTAACGAGGTTGCAGCGTAATTAGCAGATTGAGTAGACCCATTTTCAACTTCATCATCTACAGTCAGCAGATCAGTTAATGTAGGGGATATTTCATCACTTTCCATTTCCACAGCAAAAAATTTTAATGCTGATTGTTAAATTGTAACACTACTGCTCCCTGCACAAAGAAATTACTAATCACTAAAACCACTTCTGCACACCAAAGCTTCAATGCTCCTTTTAGGCAAAGCAGTAACAGTATTATCAAAACGTCCAATGTTAACACTAAAAAAAATATCATTTGAAATGAATTCAGGATGGTAGGACATTTTGTCAAAAAGTGTGACCATCACGCTAAAAATGGGACAAATGAAAACTCATATACTAGAGACATACAGCTAATAATACGAACATTATATATATTTATAGTTATGACTCACTCTGCTCATTACTTTTATAATTCATATTTTAAAAATCCATATATTAACTTTACATTATATATTTTAAATTGTCTACTGTGCCACCAAAAACCGAAATGTGCCTTCTGAGTAACTGGTTGTTTTCATATTATTCTGTTGTAGTGATAATATCTTCCTCCTTCTTATGAGTAAACCTATGCTTGATCAACGATGAGGGCTTCAAAAAAATTTTATTACACACTTCGCACACAAATTTTTCTACCGAACTGTGACTTAATCTGTGTCTTGATAATGTACTTGAATGGCAAAAACTTTTGTCACACACATTGCACTTATACTTTTTTTCACCACTGTGAGTTGTTCTGTGGTTGATCTCTTGCTGTCGTTGACTGAACGTTTTATCACACATTTCACATTTATATCTTTTGACAAAGTTATGAGTTTGTTTGTGTAGTTTCAGAGTGGCTAGGCTGGAAAATGATCTGTTACAGATGTCACAAAGATACAATTTCATGCCAAAATGGAATAATTTATGACTTTCCAAATGCGACAGTTTTTCAAAACTTTTCAAGCACACTTTGCACTCATATCTTTCAGTATCTGAGTCAGTTAATTCTTCTTGTCCACTGTTTTTTCTAATTATATTGTTATAGAAATTGTGAGAATCAGTTACGAGTAACAATTTATTGTTCAAAGATTCACTGATCACTACACTACTCAGCAATGTAGAATGATCCAGATTGTCTTCACCATCTAATCTGTTTACATCTTCACCAGCAAGGCTCTCATCCTGAAATTTAAAACAATCTATGTATTCTACATTACTCACATACTCCTAGTGACTGGTGTTAGACAACTATCAAGGTCTGTAATGAAGTAGCAAGGATTTAATTAGCTGTTATGATTATGCAATGATTAATTTGCATAAATGCTTAACATCAATTTTATCTTAATTTTGACTATATCTGTATATTATATACCAGTCAACACACAAATTGGGCGAATTTGCATATACAGTAGAGTCTCGCTAATCCGACCCCGCTAGTCCGGACATCCGGTTAATCCGGACAGACCTCAAAACAAAAAAAATCAAAAAGCGTGCATAAATTTTAAAACCTATTTTACTTTAAACTGTATTTATGTTCCGTATTAACTACTCGTAAACAAACTAGGGCTACTACTACTGTATTCAGTACGCCGACATTAACGTTGTGAAATGTGTGGCACGTATGTCGGCGCGCAGCCTGTTTTCCGGGAAGTGACTCACTGATGGGAGTCCTCGCGCACCCATGAACTCCTTGCACCATCGGCATCAGCCGTGCGCATCAGCCAAATTAGCTGTAAATACGCCTTCATATCGGCGCGCAGCCTGTTTTCCGGGAAGGGACTCGCTCTACCTGCACAGTTGATTGTCATTTTGTTTTGTTTCCTTCAGTTGATACTCGTACTGGTAACCGTGCAGTCCGTTTTAAGGCCGTGGTTTTATTCAGTGCATGTGTTTTATTGTGTGCGCTTATTAAGAGCAACGTAAAATGGCAACTAAACGTAAGAAAGTGACTGTAACAATGGAACAAAAACTCCAAGCTTTGTTTCATATTGATGCTGGTGAATCATTAACTAAAATCGTGCAAGAGTTAGGAGTGGGAAAACAAACTGTTTCTGACGGGAAAAAAATTGGAAAGAAATTGAAAATTTGTGTGCGAAAATGGTGAGAAAGGACAGTTTGGGTAACAGAAGCACATTAAAAAAAAAAACAAAAAATGAAACTTTAGACGAGGCTTTGTACGTTTGGTTTTGCCAACAACGTGAACAGGGCGTTCCGCTGTCGGGCATAACGTTACAAGCGATCGCGCTCAAACTCAATGAAAAATTAAAAGGTGACCCTGCTTTTACTGTCAGTGTGGGATGGTTGTCTCGGTGGAAACATTGACATGGTGTTCGTGAACTTGGTGTAAGTGGTGAAATTTGGTCAGGTGACAATGTTGCAAGTGAAGACTTTAAAGTAAAATTTGAAAAGTTGGCTAGCGATGAAAACTTAAGAGCCTTGTCAAGTGTTTAATGCTGATGAAACTGGGTTAAATTACAAAATGCTTCCAAAAAAAACATTAGCCTGAAAGCTGAATTCTGTAGCCAAAGGTCATAAGGTAAAGAAATAACGAGTGACTTTGCTTCCTTGCAGTAATGCTTCTGGCGATTTAAAACTTTCACTTTTGGTGATCGCGAAATCGGCTAAGCCCAGGGGCCTTAAAAATGTTAATGTAAATGCTCTTCCAGCCCAGTACACCTCACACAAATCTGCATGGATGAATGGAAAAATGTTTAAAGATTGATTTTTTGAAAAATCTGTGCCTACAACAAAGAAGTTCTTTAGAGAGAAAAAACTCCCAGAAAAAGCTGTGTTATTCATAGACAATGCACCGTGTCCCCATAGTGAAGAGGAATTACGAGATGGTGAAATTTTTGTGAAACTTCTGCCACCGAACGTGACCACTTTGATACAACCAATGGATCAAGGTGTGATTGAAGCAACAAAACGGTGATATAGGAAAAAGTTGATCTTGTCTCTTTTAGAGCAACAAGAAGCAGACCCGTCGGCTAACTTCACTGATCTTCTTAAAAAAGTGACAATAAAGACTCATTTATTTATCCGCAGAAGCGTGGGAAGAGATTAAGCCGTCAACTCTTCAAAAAAGCTGGAAAAACTGTGGCCTAGGATCCCACAAGAAACCCAGGGACAAGATGAAAATCAATCAACTGCAAATGATGACGCTGATTTTGTTCAAGTTTTTCAACAGTTGGAGGGTTGTGCCGACGTGGAAGAAAGTGACATTTCAGAGTTGATGAACAGTGACAACGATATTGGTTATCAGGTGTTAAGCGAAGATGAAATCATGGAGGCGTGCATTGCAAACACGGCAACACAAATTTACAGTTCGGAAGATGACGATGACGGTATGGAGGAATCAGCTAGCCCAACTCATGGTGAAGCGACTACAATGCTGGAGGGGTTGATGACCTACTTCAAGAAACAAAGCGACACATCGTCTGCTGAGCTACTGACCTTGAGGCACCTACGAGATCGCACGGCAAAACGTCAGTCTTTATTAAAACAAAAGAACATTACGGACTTTTTCAAGTGAGTTCAAAGACTTAACTCTTGTTTTCAGTTGTACAGTACATACATATGTACTGCAACAGTACAACCATGTATGGTACTGTGCATTGCCAAAATAATTTAAATAAATAATATAAATAAATAAATATGGAATAGACATGATTCAGATTGCAAGCTGGATTGTTTAAAAAAATAGGGAATGCACAATTCATGCATGGGCACGCATACCTGGCCCACCTGTCGCTAGCATTGTGTACACGTGTATTTTGTTTGTGTGTGTGAAGCCTGTCCGTTCCTGAACTGTAACCAACCCTTTTCAAGTATTGATAGGTTTTATGTTTTATTTAATTATAATAAAAATATGTACGATATGGTAAAACAAAAGACACCAGAGGGTGTAGAAAATAAAGGTAAACAAAGGGTTAAAAGACCGTGATAAAGTGACAGAAAGTGCAATTACTATGAGTAAAAAGTGAATAGCTCTTTTTGTAATTACAATAAAGAAGTGTAATTTACGTATAGTAAACATATAAAAATTAGCGATCAATTGAGCATTGAGTGGTGTGAAACAGACTTCATAATTCGTGAAGATAGGCGAAAATAGTGAATTGAACCAGAGTGGGAGAAAAGACGCTTCGACTAAATCTGACAAGTTGAAAATTGTTCAGACCTGAGCTTTTGCACGACCTGGCTATAAATACCAGGTCGCGCTAATAAAGTTTTCTTCTTCTCTATTCAACCGTTGCCACAGGAGGCTATGTCAGTCAGAGACGCTATTTTAAATCTACAGTGAGAGTCACAGGACGAACTGGAAGTCCAACCAGAGCAGCAGAGGAGGTCTATGGACACACCTGCAGCATATGATGTGAGGCGAGACCACTATTAAACACAGCACATGCAGTGGAATCCGGGAAGAGGACCCGAGGACAGAGGACACCGAGGACAGAGGACACAGAGGACGAGGACTGAGGACCAAAGGAGGACATACGGATGATTAACCACATCAAACGAGGTGATGAAAAAACATAGTAAAATACAGACATTTGAAAGACACTAATTAAAGTTAGAATGAAAGACATTCAAACAGTTGATTAAAATAACTAAATTGTACATAAATGTAAAGGCAGAGTGTAATTTAGAATAATATCTCTTGTATAAAATTTAGTAATTGAGAGTAACGTAAATGATATAAGAGAAATATTTGATTTTAAATTAAAGTAATTAATAAAGTCTTTGTTGATAAAGGAGAATGCATATGAAGTAGAAAGTTTTAAAGCCAATTAATATTAAAGAAATTGAAATAAAAGTAAATTCATTATTGAAGTAAATTAATCAGCAACTGCAAAAGATGAACACACAATGAGTAAGCTGAGAGCAAAAATAATTAATTAGTTAAGAGTAGATAATAAGATTTATGTATAACCTGTTGTATGTAATTTGTTATCTATAAGTTGTGTGCAAAAGATTCGTACATATGATTTAATAATGAGTATATTTCAATATGCGAAATGAAAGAATTTTGTTTAATACAAAAAAAAAATAAATGGAAAAATTTTAACTCTTATATAATGCATCGTGTTCTTATTATGATTACACCCATGAACTCAAATTAAATTACATTTCAATTTGTGTTGTTATATAATTTGACGTTCCAAAAGTGTGGGGCTACCTAAATTACATTATATCAAAATTTAAGTTGTTATATAATTTGTCGCCCTGAACGCCAGACACGACCATCTAACTATTTAAATTTCTTATAGCTAAATGTACACTCTATAAATACAAGTGTGGTAAACATATAATATATATATAAAACAGTTAAGATTCGTACAAAATATTCTCGTATATTTTATTTTGTTGTGTATTACGACACAACTGGCGCTCAAAGAAATAATATCATTTTAAAGGTGTAATTGTAATACTAAGAAAAATAATAATAAATAAATAAATAAAATTAGTAATTCGGTTCCATAAGAATAATAATCTAAAACATAAATAAATAAATAGATATAAATAATTTAATATGGCAGCACCAGGAAGCTTGGATATGGAAGCACGTCAAACTATGATAAGTGCCTGGGCAGATGAATTAAGCACAAAACAGACAGAAAATTTAAATGCTAGAATAGACGAATTAAAAGAATTTAATACAAAATAAACCGAAAGTTTAAAACAGAATATGAATGAAATGAAGCAGGATACTATAAAAATAGTCGAAAGTTTGGAAGAATTGAAATTAGATACTGTCCACATGAAATTAGATAATATAAATTTGAAAGAGGAATTAAAACAAAATATAGCTGATAGTAAAAAGCAATTGCTAGGAAAAATTGACGACACGAATACACGTACTGACTCGAGGGCAAATTTAGGCAAGCCCTACACGAGCAAGTTATTAGATCAGAAAATAAACAAAAAGAATTAGGTCTTGAAGGGAGAAAAAATCTGAAAGATGCACAGAAACAAATAAATGATAATTTAGATGAAAAATGAATGGTAATAAAGCAAGAACAAGATATTAAGATACAGACGGTTAATGAAATGTTACAAGCGACAACTAGCAAGACAACTGAAATAGAAACTCGTACCACAATTATAGAAGACAAATAGACGAGACATCCAAGACTGCAAAAGACTGTTCTGGAGAAGAAGTCCGGACTGAAATGAAGCAACTTAAGGAAGAACTTCGCAGACAGCCGATGCAGACAATGATGTTTTCGGCACCAATAGAAGAAAGAAGTAAGATAACATTTGCAGGTAACAATTGGGAAAACAGCATGGATTTTTGGCAAATATTGAGAAAGAGATGGAGAAGATAGGTAGTGCGATAGATGATAATGAAAAAATCGACTTTGTTACTCGACATTTTAAAGATTCTGCAAGCCAATGGTGTTCTATAATTCGAGATAACATTACTACGTATCGACAATTCCACGATGGTTTTGAAAACAGATACTGGAACATACATATACAACGTCAAGTACGCGATCAGCTTGAATATGGTAAGTTCAATATGCATGGTCGTCAAAGCATTGAACAATATACAATAGTTCAAATAGAAAGGGTGAAACACCTTAAATCTAAATTTTCAGAATACGAAATAATCTCCAAGTTGTCTTACCATTTTCCGAGAGATATCCAATTAGCTGTATATACCCAAGGTATTAAAACAGTTGAAGAATTTTTAATACTAGTCACACAAGCAGAAAATATCATGCAAGGCAGTAGTACAAAGCACAATGTTCGACCACATGTTAATTATAACTATAATAATTATAATGCTAATTATAAACCACAGCTGCACAACACACACACCCGCTCTAATCTCTATATATATAAGCGGAGGAGTCCTGACTGACTGACATAGAATCAACGTAGAGCAAAAACTACTGAAGACAATGATCTCAAAATTTGAAGGTATATTCTTATGGGGTCGTAGATGTTCACTATGAAACGGTTTTAAAAACTTTCACTCCTAAGGGGCAAACCCCCCCCCCCATTGTATGTATGTATGTATGTTCCACATCTCCTCCTAAACCACTGGACCGATTTCAACCAAACTTGGCACAAATATTTTACGCGATGGGAGAACCAACATAGGATAGGTATTTTTTTTCGATGGGGTCCTTTGGGGGGTTCTTTGGGGTCTTCCACATCTCCTAAACCACTGGACCGATTTCAACCAAACTTGGCACAAATATTTTACGCAATGGGAGAACCAACATAGGATAGGTGTTTTTTCGATGGGGGTCCTTTGGGGTCTTCCACATCTCCTCCTAAACCGCTGGACCGATTTCAACCAAACTTGGCACAAATATTTTACGCAACGGGAGAACCAACATAGGACATGTGTTTTCTTGATACGATCCTTTGGGGGGGCCTTTGGGGTCTTCCACATCTCCTCCTAAACTATTGGACCGATTTCAACCAAACTTGGCACAAATATTTTACGCAACGGGAGAACCAACACAGGACAGGTGTTTTTTTCTATACGATCCTCTGGGGGGTCCTTTGGGGTCTTAAAAAACTATTAGAGCTGGTTACTATGGGAACCCAATAGAATAGATTCTGTTCTAAATATATTATCATATTAAATTGAAGACCACGCGAACGAAGTCGTGGGCAACAGCTATTTATTTTTAAGAAACCTACTTTAATTGAACTTTATTAATTAAACTAACATTTTTATTACGTACAACGTGAAACTCTGTAGCGAAGCACGGGTATTCCGCTAGTGATAATATAAGTCAGGTGACTGTAACAAAAACGGGTGAGAGAAGCCAAGAGAAGTGGAGAGAAACTGAACGACGAGACCGTAATGTCTACAAGGGAGGAGATATTGGGCCCACGTCACACAATATTTTCCAAAACCGTACGACAAAATAGTAAGTGGAGTAAAGGGAGGCGGCAACAATTCAACGCAGCGAGGAACAATGGAAGCGGACAATAAGCCGTCAACGTCTACACAATGGCGTAGCAGACGTTGACACAATTCGGGTGAGAAGCAGAAGTTGTTAGGTGTTGGCGACTATACTACAAGGAAACAATGCCCGGCATCTATCGAACAATACAACGCATTGTGTAAATCAAACCGCACTCAACGCCCTAATATAAATAATTATTTTAAACGAACATATAGTACAGTGTTAATTATTAATAAGATAAGGAATTGAATAATATGTGAATATGTTAAGAATAAGAGGTAAATAGATAGAAAATTGCCATCTCTAAGAAGATATAATATACAGAAGTCTTATATAATAACATGAGATTTTAGCAAAAGAGCATAAGAAAGAAAATATACAAATGAGTAGAATCAAGATCAACTACCAGCAATAGGAGGTACATAACTATTCTCTTCAAATTGGTAAAGCAAGATTGGAAGGTAGTATTATCTAGTGAAATGTTGCTTAAATTAAAGTAATAAAACTCATACATGAAAGCGTAGAATATGCATCAACTTTGAAAATGTTATTTATGTCTGTGAGAAGATTTCAACTATTAATAATATGTTTAAGAAGGTTAGAAATAGTTAAAGAAATATTATGATTGTCAGACGGCTGGTCAACCAAAAACTTCATACCTTAGTGGAAATGCAAGGACACAGAAGAAAGCGAAAGTGGAAGTCTAAGGGCAGAGACTACTTAGGACCCAGTACTAAGATTAAAATATCGAGCGGGTTAAAAACATAATAGTCTGTATATAGACGTGTTTCTAAGGCAGTTCATCTGCATCCGATCATGCGACCCACAAAAAAGCTAAAAAATATTCTGTTATGGAAGTGTATTTCAGCACATGGTAAGAATGAAGAAAATTATTAGCGATCAGAAAGGAAATGTAAGAGTGAAGATTGGAATAAAACGTTAAGAGAAGATGGAAGTCAACCCATACTCACACAGATAAATGATGATGCAAGAAGGAGAGAAGTTGGTAAATAATCACGCCAGTGCTTTGAGGAAAATTCCATTCATGAATAACTGGCTCACTAGAACAATTGAAGTGGATATACTACAACAGCTGCATCAACTCTACATAGGGGGGAATATTGCTCAAACCCTCCAAATAAGGGTAAAATTGAAAAATTGCATATTCATTATTATTCGCACATAAAATAAATAAATGTGTTTATAAATAAAAACAATACCATATTATGATAGTCTAATAAAAAGGCAGAGAAAAAAATGTTTAATTTGATATTAAAAATTTTTTTTTACCAAGCAGGGAAATAATGCAACAGTACAACCATGTACGGTACTGGGCATTGCCAAAATAATTTAAATAAATAATAAAAATAAATAAATATGGAATAGACAGGATTCAGATTGCAAGCTGGATTGTTTAAAAAAATAGGGAACGCACAATTCATGCATGGACACGCATACCTGGCCCACCTGTTGCTAGTGTTGTGTACACGTGTATTTTGTTTTGTGTGTGAAGCCTGTCCGTTCCTGAACTTGAACTGTAACCAACCCTTTTCAAGTATTGATAGGTTTTATGTTTTATTTAATTATAAGAAAAATATGTACGATATGGTAAAACAAAAGACACTAGAGGGTGTAGAAAACAAAGGTGAACAAAGGGTTAAAAGACAGTGACAATGTGACAGAAAGTGCAATTACTATAAGTAAAAAGTGAATAGCTCTTTTTGTAATTACAATAAAGAAGTGTAATTTACATATAGTAAACATATAAAAATTAGCGATCGATTGAGCATCAAGACATGTTTCACATCGAGTGGTGTGAAACAGACTTCGTAATTCGTGAAGATAGATGAAAATAGTGAATTGAACCAGAGTGGGGGAAAAGACGCTTCGACAAAATCTGACAAGTTGAAAATTGTTCAGACCTGAGCTTTTGCACGACCTGGCTATAAATAACAGGTCGCGCTAATAATGTTTTCTTCTTCTCTATTCAACCGTTGCCACAGGAGGCTATGTCAGTCAGAGACACTATTTTAAATCTACAGTGAGAGTCACAGGACGAACTGGAAGTCCAACCAGAGCAGCAGAGCACATACGAGGAGGTCTATGGACACACCTGCAGCATATGATGTGAGGCGAGACCACTATTAAACAGCACATGCAGTGGAATCCAGGCAGAGAACCTGAGGACGGAGGACACAGAGGATACGGAGGGCAAGGACTGAGAACCAATGGAGGACATACGGATGATTAATCACGTCAAACGAGGTGATGAAAAACCATAGTAAAATAAAGACATTTGAAAGACATTAATTAAAGTTAGAATGAAAGACATTCAAACAGTTGATTAAAATAACTAAATTGTACATAAATGTAAAGGCAGAGTGTAGTTTAGAATAATATCTCTTGTATAAAATTTAGTAATTGAGAGTAACGTAAATGATATAAGAGAAAAATTTGATTTTAAATTAAAGTAATTAATAAAGCAGCGACGTAGCCAGGATTTTATTTCGGGGGGGGGCTGAAAATCGGTGAGGGCACGCCACTAATCCAAAGCTGTGCAGGCAGTGGAAAAGTGGGTGGAAGGGGGACGAAATATTAAAGTTCCAGTTTGCTTTGAATTTTTTTTATTTATTGGTGACATATTAAAAATTGAAGAAAGTTGTTTACAAATACTCACTTACAAAAGTTTAAACCTTCTTGCCCTTCCTGACGAGGCAAACATGTTGACGATGTCTTCGTTGGACATCCCTATGACGATGTCCCGGTGCACCGACATCAAGGCTAGTCCAGTAAGCCTGGTTTCGCCCATTGTGTTTCTCAGATAGTTTTTTAGGAGTTTCTGCTTAGAAAAACTCCTTTCGACAGAGGCTGTCGACACAGGTATGACCGCAAAGATGGTGAAGAGAGTGTACATGTTCGGGAAAAGTTCTTTATCACACTGTGCCAAGGCGTCGATAGCTGTTTTATGTTTTCCTGTATCGTTTTTCCACCTCTCCCTCCACAAACTCCATTCCCCTGAATGAGCTTCGGTAAAGCCACTGTGTAGATCGTCCTTGTAGAATTTGAAGGACGGCTTTACTTTGTCGAAATCTACGTCACAATGCGATGGGATCAGATACTGTAGAGAAGCGATGATTGCTTCGTGTGCCAAAAATCTTTCCGATGCCAAAAAAAAGTCCACTTATGAGGTCGTCGATGCACGGGATGAAGATTGAGATGCAAAAGTAATCTTCGGGATTGGCAGCCGGTGGATTTTGCCTATTTTTTTGCGCAGTTGCTATTCGTGGCATCGTAAGTTCCAACTGAAGTAAGTTGGCGAGCTCCTTTGCTTCTTCAAAAAGTTTCTTGAATTCTGAGTCAGCATTATGTCTTAGATCTTCCACAACGGCTTTCACTTTTCTGACATGGTCCAGAGCAATATACATAAATCAATGTCGTTTTTCTGGAGGTATTGGGACAGACTATATGTGATGCCCAGGAGCTTAGAAGAAACAACTAGAGACACTAAAAAGGAACTAGAACTAATACTATTAAGAACTAATGACGACCTCTTATTGTGCTCATTGGGTAGATAGGCCATTTTCTCCAAGGTCGATACATGTTTCTGTAATCAATCCATCGTGTTTCTTACGTTTTGAACTTTGAACGAGTCAGATAAACACAGATTTAAACAATGGGACACACAGTGGGTGTATAAAGCTTTGGGATACTTTCTTTTTAGCACAGCTTGAACTCCACGAAACTGTCCACTCATCGCTGAAGCTCCGTCGTAGCCCTGTCCTCTTATGTTCTCTAGATCCAACCCAAGTGTAGTGAGTTTTTCTTCGATCACTCTAGCTAACCCTTCCCCAGTCACATCAGACACAGGCACAAATGTTAAAAAGTCTTCCATTAAAACAGGCCCATTTTCACTCTCTGATACGTATCTAGCACATAGCGAAAACTGTTCTATCTGTGAGATGTCAGTTGTCTCATCTGCCAGAATCGTGAAATATTTACTCTGACTTATTCTTTTGATTATGTCCTTTCGAATCAAAGACCCAATAGTCTCTATCAATTCATTTTGTATCTCTGGGCTGACATACATAGCATTTAGGGGGCTATGTAAAATATGATCTTTCAGGACGGTATCTCCAGCGTTCGCTCGAAATCGAATAAGGCTTCTGAAATTACCATCATTCTCCACTGGTGAAGAGAGAGAAATCCTGCCACTGTCTCTTCGACCTCTTAACGGAATGTTTTGCATCCCACACAACTTGACTGTCTCTATGATGCCATTCAGTCTCAACCTGTTTTCCTGGACCTCTTTCTTTCTCACTGTGTCAATCAGAGCTATGACACTTTCCTGGCGTTTTCCTACTAAAGCTTTTACATGACTTTGAGCTAAAGCGGCATTTTTATGATACGTGTGTGACTCGTGATTTTTAAAGGATGAAACAGATTTCTTTACATTATAGAAACTTCTTGTCACAAATGCTTGGGGCTTCTCGTGGGATCCCTTCCCAATACAATGTGTAACTCCAAATGTGAAACGATCGACCTGCCAGTATGAAATTTTAGCGTGCAAAATTTTTAAAATTTCTACAATTTCGGGGGGGGCTGCAGCCCCTTCAGACCCCCCCTGGCTACGTCAGTGTAATAAAGTCTTTGTTGATAAAGGAGAATGCATATGCAGTAGAAAGTTTTAAAGCCAATTAATATTAAAGAAATTGAAATAAAAGTAAATTCATTATTGAAGTAAATTAATCAGCAACTGCAAAAGATGAACACACAATGAGTAAGCTGAGAGCAAAAATAATTAATTAGTTAAGAGTAGATAAAAAGATTTATGCATAACCTGTTATATATAATTTGTTAGCTATAAGTCATGTGCGAAAGATTCGTACATACGATTTAATAATGAGTATATTTCAATATGCAAAATGAAAGAATTTTGTTTAATAAAAAAAAAAAAATAATAGAAAAATTTTAACTCTTATATAACGCATCATGTTCTTATTATGATTACACCCATGAACTCAAACTAAATTACATTTCAATTTGTGTTGTTATATAATTTGACGCTCCAAAAGCGTGGGGATAACCAAATTTGAATTACATTCAAATTTGTGTTGTTACGTTATAGTACATATACATAGTTTCATTTTATCTTACAGTCCTGTACAGAATTTAAACTTTATTCATTTTTACACTTTTTAATCACCTGTATGTAACAGTAATGTACTGCAGTTTTCTTTAGTACCGTAGAATCAATAAACTTTGAATTTTAATCAATAAGATGTTTTGTGTTTTATCCTAAATCAATTCGTACGTTAAAAAAGTACGCCTACGTTGTAGTATTGAGACTTAAAAAGTCATTTTTATGATAAAAACATTGTTTTTAATAGTTTTACCCATCTAAAACTTGTTTTACAGTCATTTTAAAGCTGATTCCGTTTAATCCAGACTTTCGGTGATCCGGACGGGGTCCGGTCCCATCAAGTCCGGATTAGCGAGACTCTACTGTATTTTGAAGACTGTGGTTCTTTCAGAACCATTTTTTCTCATTTTTTGTTCCACTTGGATACATCTCTCTGAATAACTTTGAATTTTACTCTGTGACTAGGTTATTCAAGAAATAGCAGAGTGCAAATACCAATATTTAAATCTTTAAATGCACTATAAGGATATGGACTTCATGGAAGACATCAACTACTGTATTTAGAACAAAAATTCATCATCGCCAATTGACAAGTTTTTTTTGGTAATTTAACTGTTTACACAGTACACAAATCCAGCATTGGACTAATAACTGATAATTGCAATACAGTAGAGTCTCGATTAACCGAGCTTCGATTAACCGAGGTTCCGTATTATCCGAGCCTAAACCAGAAAAAATTAAAACAGAAAAGTTAAAATAAAGAATTTGCCGACCTACTTTAATTGGCACCTGACTGTACGCGAATTACTTGACTGAGTTAGTCACACACCCCCTCCCTTCAGCTCCACTCTTCTACCCACTTTTGCTTGATCCCTTTCAGTTGTCTGTCAGGTGTCAACCAGAGTGAGTGAAGGGTTCATCTGTCCAGTGATTGTTAAAAGTACAGTAATGAGTGCGAAAAGGAAACGCGTTGTTCTTTCTCTGAAAGATAAGCTTAATGTTATTAAACGTTTGGATTGGGGTGAAACCTTAAAAAAAGTGGCAAGTGATTTGGGTGTTGGTGAAGTCACTGTAGGCGACTGGAGGAGGAAAAGGGCACAGATTGAAGAGTGGGTGACTCAGCGCGCTCAATCAACGGGAGATAAAAACGTCGTAAAAAATAGGAAAACAATGAAAAATAGTGATTATGAACAAACATCGGAGGCGTTGTTTTTATGGTTCCAGCAGATGAGAGATAAGGGTAGTCCGTTATCTGGTCCGATGTTAAAAGCCAAAGCCTTAGAGTTTTTTAAGCGTTTTCAAGATGGAGAAGAAGAATTTACTGCTAGCATAGGTTGGCTAACACGCGTCGGTTAGCTGGAAGACGCGGTATGGCATAAAGCAGTTACAAATTTCAGGCGAGATTTTGTTGGCCGATTCAAGTGCAGTTGATTCTTTCATAAGTAAATTGTATAGAATAGTTAAGAAAACCAAATTAAGACCGCAGAAAATTTACAATTGTGATGAAACGGGACTCAATTTCAAAATGTTACCAAGCAAGACTCTAGCAGCTAAGCAGGAACAATCAGCTCCCAGTTACAAAAGAAGCAAGGAGAGAGTTACAGTTCTAGTGTGTGCTAATCAGTGCGGCAACCACAAACTTAAACTTTTATTGATAGGCAAAGCCAAAAACCCAGGGCTTTCAAAAATGTGAACATGGATAATCTTCCGGTAAAGTACACTAACCAAAAAAACGCTTGGATGGAATCTTCAATCTTTAAAATGTGGTTTTTTGAGCAGTTTGTGCCAAGTGTAAAAAAATTCTGTGATGAAAAAAATCTTCCACATAAAGCTCTTCTCCTTCTGGACAATGCGTCCACTCACCCAGATGAATGCGAATTGGTTAGTGGTGATATAAGAGCATTCACCTGGAGTGGGCGCATTGTCCAGAAGGAGAATGTACTTTTCTTTCCCCCTAACGTTACCTCTTTAATTCAACCCCTTGACCAAGGGGTCTTAGAAAATCTAAAGCGCCATTACCGGCAAAGACTGTTGAAACATTTGCTTGAGGACCTAAAAAATTATCTAACCATTGTCGAAAGCCTAAAGAAAATTAACCTTAAAGATATCATTTACTGGTTGGGCGAGTCATGGAGTGACGTGAAAGAATCTACACTGAAGAAAAGCCGGAAAAACATCACCCCGAAAAATGATACCACTGGGCCAACTGAAAACCAAGGCGATTCAGATGACGAAGATGATTTGCCCCTAAGCCACCTTTTAAATATGCTTCCAGTTACAGAAACAGTCACAGGGAAAGATCTAAACGATTGGATGAACGACGACGAGCAATGTGAACTTTCTGACGAGGCTATTGCCAATGTAGTGTCACAAAATAAAAACAGTGACGATGAAGATGACGACACATCAACTGAGGGAGGCCTGGAAAGCAGAATCAGTCACACTGAGGGTTTGAGAGCTATCGAGAAGGCACTACTCTACATAGAAGAACAAGATGACACGTCACCAGCTGACATCATTATGTTGCGGCGTCTGCGCAGTATGGCATCCAAGAAGCGAGGCAGTGCAATGAAATAGAAGACTGTTAAAGACTTTTTTTTAAATGTGTAAATCAATAATACATATTGTGTGTGTTTAAGGTATGTACTGTAATGTAAATAATGTTTAGTATTGTAGCGGGTCAATTTTTGGGTGTTTTTATTTTAACCGTTTGGGGCATATATATATTTTTATTCATTTCGTTTTCGGTCGGGAGCCTTATAAAATATTGTGAAATAACAGTATTATTGTGCAACGTATTTGTCAGTATAACAGAACAGTGAAACAAAGCAGTAAGGCGCAGTTGTTGTTGAGGAATGCGGCAGAGAATTCGCGCCACCTTAAAATTCGCAGAACTCTGTACATGTGTTTCGACGCCCGTATGCAACTCAGCCGGGCGGGGCTCGGGAATGACGCCGTGAAAAACACCAAGGTTGAGGCAAACATGGAGATGGGACGAAAAGTTAGTAGCTCCAAGTGACCGGCTACCGGAAAACAGCGTTAAACTCCGCCTACTGTTGGTGACGTCAGCGGAACCAAGTCCAATATTGTCCTCTGGTACCACACATATACCAGCTATAGTCCATGCATAAACTGAATATGCCTCAGCAAATCAACAGTATACGGCGACTAAAACTTGGTGGCATTGAATTGCCGCTTCCGCCAGTTCAACCAAGCACATTGCCCAGTTCCACTATAATAGCCGGCCGGCGGGGAGCTGAGTAAGCTCTCTTCAAGGTTTTTTCAGTTTTCCCCGTAAAGAGTGTAATAACAGTAGAGGGGGTTGGTGACCGACATCAATCCAGAATGAAGCAATAAGTGAAGTAATTTTCGGACAGTGAGAAGCCAAACATTTACTAAAAACGATGAGTGCGCGCGCGAGCACGTGGCCGGGGTTTCAAGTTAAGGGCTGAGAATTTTATTATAAAATGTTTAAGGGGAATTAAATTGTGTGTGTGTTTGAGTAGGTGTTTAAATATGCAGGCTGGGCTCTGTCTGTATGTGTATATGAATATAAGGTAAGCTAGTAGAATAAGATAGTATATGTAACGAATCACCAGACAAAGAAAAATTATGAAGCTATTTTATATACAAAAACATGGTAAAAAATTGAGTGGGGACAGAGGGCAAATTTTCCCTTTATTATTTATGATTTAATGTGGTCACAAGTGTTTTTGAAGGGCAAGAGTCCCGTATTCGTAGAAGATTGGAGTTGTTTATGTTATTTGTATAATATTATGCCCTCTGTGTGGAATGATTTTATAAGTATGAGATGGTGTTATGATGAGAGAGAATTAGAAGTATATAATTTAAAGAGAGATTATGGTGAATTGAAAGAAATATTAGAAGTGTATTTAAATAAGAATAATTTAATTGATAAAAAAGTAACTGACCCGATAATGAATGTAATTACTACTGGAGACTTAACAGAAATACTTAATGTTGACTTGTTGCAAGATTGTTTTGATAAGACGGATGACTTTGATTTTTGGGTTTATGACACACAAAGTATCAGTATGTGTGTTAACGAAATCGAAAAGTGTTATGTAGAACCAAGATTAATTTGGAACGATGGAGGCTAAACTATAAACAATCAATGGACAATTTTATATATATTGTTTTATGGTTTTGTGACCTCGCCACCTTTGAACATTGAAGTGTGATATGACTAAATAAATAAGGATGCAGATTTGTAAATAAATGTTTAGTAAGTTTATTTGTGTGTATTGTAGAATGTTAAGTAAACAATGTGTGTGTAGATGATTGTTGTAATACTAATATTAATATTTGCAATTTAAACAAATAACCGAATTAATTTTGAAAACTAATTGGCTAATTGTAAATGTTTAATTAATTCAATTAAAATAATTTGAAATGTTTTAAATATTTTGATTAATTCAAAGATTATATAATTGAATTTTCTGATAAATTTAAATGATTTAACGAGAAGTGAAGTTGGTAATTAAATGATAAATTGCTGATTTGAAATAACTTTTTGTTAAATGTTTCAGAGGTTACTTGGAGTAGTGGTGTATGGTGTATATAGTTATGTATGTCAGTATATGAATTATGGACTGTAAGTATAAAATTTTTATGATACAAGTCAAATATAATAAAATGTACACAGATGTTTAACTTAATGGAACGAATTTTAACTTCAACAATGAAAATAACTTGAGATAATGATTTAAAGGGTAATAATAACTGAGAGATGATGGAAAACAAATATTAATAATGAATTTAAAAATTTTAAGTAATCTAATTGTAGAAAGTTATGAAGGATGATTAATGATTGATGATTGATGAAAATGTCACATTAGAATGTTGTATATACAAAAAAAAAAAAAAAAAAATTCTATTAATTAGCTATTAAGTGGCTATTGAGGGGGTGGCCTGTGCTCTCTTAGATAGCGAAATGGGTTGGGGGTAGCAGTGAGTGTTACCTCCATCGGAGGCCAAACTGGCGATAAATGTGCGGCACACCTTATCCGTGTAAATAAAAAATTTTACACACAATACTCAATAACGTGTCGCACATAATAATATTGATGTGAAACAGGCAGTGAAATAAAAGTTTAGATTTCCTCGACTTTTCGGGTGGTTACTGTCTTACCAGCACTAACCGTGGTTTTGGCTAGCGGCCAGCTATGGTCATATCAAGTCCCTTGACCATAGCTGACTTGAAATTGGTATATATTTGAAATTCATTGGGGGGACAATTAGAGGAAATCTCCGGCACTATGGAACAGCGGCTGCCACTCTGCCCGCGTGGGGGTAGCAAGACCGGTGGCAGATCTGTTTTAAGGGTGTATGATTTTTGAACAAGAACATGATGATGTTCCCTACTTTAAAACTTAATGGCGGAAGCAGAGACACGGAGAGGTAAAACCCTGCTCCAAAATATACAGTCTCTGTGGAAGCGAAAAGGCGCCACAGTCTTACATAATCTGAAATAGTGTGTGTGGCTGGGAGGTGACGCAAAGGAGTCACGAATTTAAAATTTTATGACATAAAAGTTTTTTTGTTTAGAGTTTGATCAAATAAAACTGCTTGTGCTCTGTTTAGGTAACTAGCTGCTTAGATATTTAAAAATAAGGGGTTCATGCTATAATTTTAAGTGTATTATTTTATTGTTGTCTGTTAGATAAGCATTGATAAGAATATATAATTTTATTATGTGTGTATTTTTTTTTAAGCCAATAAGTAAATCGTCTGGCAGGCTAACATAAATAACCAGAATCAGAGAAATGGGAAACAATGAGGTGAGAAGTGAGAATAAATAAAAATAAATATATATTTCATATAATTCATTCAATTGTGAGATGTATTTTTATTGTGTTAGTAGGATCAGCTGATCAGCAATACCATGTCACTGGTATATTGGTTTGTAAATGTTACAAATAATTAATGTCCAAAGTAATGTTTTAATGTATCACAGATGTTCTAAAGTAATGAGGAAGATAATTTGATAAAATGAGAAATAAAATAATAATTTATGCCAGCTAATAAGAGATAATTTTTGGGTGATGCATAATTTTATGGGACATGTAGACCTGTCCAAATTGAATTAAAAGTTGAATGTGAAATAGTAGAGATGAATATGATGTAATGTTGTTTTTGAGTTGATATAATGTAATAGAATCTTGTGAAGTATTAATGTTGACACAGTAGTTGTGGAGAATAATTGTAGAGTTCTTAATGATATATTTATGTTTATAATTAATGAGGTTATTTTGTGTATTTGTAGTAATGTAATGAGATTGAGAATTTTGGGGATGGCAATTTTGTATTAGGGGGTAGTGTATTTGGGGAGTCCGCAACAAGGGTTGGGACGGGATAGGGATAGATTTTAGTGGGGAAGGGGCCGCCTTAGGTAGAATCCGGGCCGCCAAATAAGGGAATTGAGTTTTGGGTAGGGGAAACACGTATCCTATATACAAAGGGTTAGAGAGTATTTTATAATGGGAGAAGGCGGCGTTTTGAGTTAAATGATAAGTGGGGTTTAGAGTGTCTTGTTTTGATCGATATTCTGGTAGAGATGGGTGTCATGATAAGTGAAGTTGATTAATATCAGAGTCAGAGAGTAAAGTTTATATATGTATAGAAACCTAATACAGAAAAATGAGAATAAATAATTTATATCACCCACAGTAAAGTATAGCGAGATTGTTAAATGAAGAGTAAGATTGTTAAGCAAAAAGAGTGATTTATGATAAAGATATAAAATGTTCATATTTTTTTTGCCAGTGACAGAATTTTGATAGAATTGAGAATAATGTAAAGTCCAGAATTGTTTAAATAATTTAAATATCAAGTTGATGACTATTATATTAATATTTGTTCGTTTTAAATATTTTGTTTTATTATGCGTGTATTTCAAGGTTAGGATATTACAGATGTTCAGTGTGTTTTCAGAACTTATATGTAACATATGTAGGTCAAGGATCTTGGACTTGACCTAGTTACTATCAGCTGATGAGGTCATACACCTACTAAGCTTGTATAGTAGGAATCCAATTTTAATTTGTTTGTTTGATTAATTCAAACCAATATTTGAATAATTTTAATAAATGTTATTTAATAAATAAATTTAATAAATATTTAATGAATAATTTTTTTTTGAAATTTAAAATTTTGAAAATTTTTAATTTTTTTTGGAAAAAATAAAAACTTGATTTTTCGCCTGCCAGCGAATGACTATTTTAGATAATGATTTTTTTATTATGTGTGCATTAACCATGTTTCTTTTATTGTATTGCATTATATTGGTAGACTATAAGTGATTCTCCTGTTAGAATAAGGATGTGTTTGTATTAATAGGAATGTTTAGGTTAAGTCATTCGAAACAAAAAATTAGAAAAACCAGGAAGAGAATTTTTTGATAAAATATTATTTTTTTTGAATTTTGAATTTTTTGTTAAATTTTTAATAAATCTTAAAAGCAATTTTTTACTTTTAATGTGTTATGGTAACATTAATGTTAGTGTGTGTGAGCCCAGTATTTGCTAAAGGCAGCCCAGCTTGCAAAAAGGGGATCCATATCGGCGGAGGAGCTGGAGTAATTTTAGCCAGGGGTTGAGGATTTTGGGGGGTAGCATGTTAGAAGGCGAGGTGCGCCGTGGTGCGAGTCTGTTCGATTTCTCGGTGTTGGGATCTCTTACGGAGAAGTCCAGTGATCTCGTTCAGATGAGTCCATGGTCGCTGAGCCAGGGGGGGGTCGTGTACCCATGAGATTAAGAACCAGGGGGTTGTTGGCACCAGTTCCTCACCGGTCCTCTTCGGGGTTTGTCGATGAGATTTCTTCTGTTATGAACAGCAGAATTCTCATCGAGGGGGTATTGTAGCGGGTCAATTTTTGGGTGTTTTTATTTTAACCGTTTGGGGCATATATATATTTTTATTCATTTCGTTTTCGGTCGGGAGCCTTATAAAATATTGTGAAATAACAGTATTATTGTGCAACGTATTTGTCAGTATAACAGAACAGTGAAACAAAGCAGTAAGGCGCAGTTGTTGTTGAGGAATGCGGCAGAGAATTCGCGCCACCTTAAAATTCGCAGAACTCTGTACATGTGTTTCGACGCCCGTATGCAACTCAGCCGGGCGGGGCTCGGGAATGACGCCGTGAAAAACACCAAGGTTGAGGCAAACATGGAGATGGGACGAAAAGTTAGTAGCTCCAAGTGACCGGCTACCGGAAAACAGCGTTAAACTCCGCCTACTGTTGGTGACGTCAGCGGAACCAAGTCCAATATTGTCCTCTGGTACCACACATATACCAGCTATAGTCCATGCATAAACTGAATATGCCTCAGCAAATCAACAGTATACGGCGACTAAAACTTGGTGGCATTGAATTGCCGCTTCCGCCAGTTCAACCAAGCACATTGCCCAGTTCCACTATAATTGCCGGCCGGCGGGGAGCTGAGTAAGCTCTCTTCAAGGTTTTTTCAGTTTTCCCCGTAAAGAGTGTAATAACAGTAGAGGGGGTTGGTGACCGACATCAATCCAGAATGAAGCAATAAGTGAAGTAATTTTCGGACAGTGAGAAGCCAAACATTTACTAAAAACGATGAGTGCGCGCGCGAGCACGTGGCCGGGGTTTCAAGTTAAGGGCTGAGAATTTTATTATAAAATGTTTAAGGGGAATTAAATTGTGTGTGTGTTTGAGTAGGTGTTAAAAATATGCAGGCTGGGCTCTGTCTGTATGTGTATATGAATATAAGGTAAGCTAGTAGAATAAAATAGTATATGTAACGAATCACCAGACAAAGAAAAATTATGAAGCTATTTTATATACAAAAACATGGTAAAAAATTTGTTGAAATTTGAATGATTTAAAAAATAAAATTAAAAGGTAAATTCTCTTCATTCAAAATGTGTCAGAATAATTATTTCGTAACGTCACACTGTTTCTGATCTCGCTTATAGAACTCTGGGGGGACCCTTAGGAACAACGGTAAGTATGAAAAAATGAAATAAATGTATAAAACAGTGAGTTTTTATACAGTATGTATTAGTCCTTTCATCGTACAGTACAGTAATACAACTGCTATTTTTGTAATTTGATCTAATTTTTCTTGTAAAATAAACTGGAGTACTCTGTCAAGAAATAACTGTTTACAGTACTTTTTTAAACGTCCTGTTAGCCCTAACACAATTAAAAGAACAAAGAGTTGTCTCCTTCTTGCTACTAAAGTAATTATTTTATGTATCTCAAAGTAGACAACCTGTTTTCTTATTCTATCCGTGTTATCCAAGATTTCGCTTATCCGAGGTTGCCGCGGTCCACATTAACTCGGTTAATCGAGACTCTACTGTATATTACTGAAGTTCTGTACAAAAAAAAAAATTGGAAACTGCTCGAAACCAACTTGGATCCATGGCATATCACTAAAAGACTATACGTGTTAATGCTAACAAGACATAGAACAAAAGTAATGTATATAATAAAATGGATGGCAAATTTTAAGTGGAAGTAGGAGAGTATAATGAAAGGAGAACTGATAACAGACGAAATAACTGATTGGCACTGATTGTACATTAAGCAAGGAAGAGGAAGGTCACAGTTGTACTGTAGTGATAATTTTAATAAGATTTTAGTTAGCTTTCAGTGGACAAGAATAGCCAAGAATTGTCTACCATGGAAAGATTATAATGAGACTATATTCATAATTGGTCTTCACATAGGCCTTGAGATATTTCCCACAATAACTAATTACATAAGAACTGGTTATATGTTTTTACCTTTCAATTCCTTACCATCTGTCTGCTCACATGGGTGTAGAGGTGCACTAACCCACTAGGCCTATATGGTTACTTCTCCAGATTTTGTATTAATCCATAAAAGCTGACATTTAATATTTCAAATGCCACCACAATTCTTTCACTACACAACTGTATTGATAGGCATTTGTTCTACCTTACTGAGACTGAAACAGCTAACTTACACTGAAACCAACAGTTCAGAACAAGAACTGGACAAAATGATGGGTGATAGAGTTTTTAGAACAGATAACAAAAAATGTTTCAAAATACTGATATCAGTGCTCCAAACACAATTTGTTAATGGCAATTACTGACAAGATTCCACAAGTTACCACTGATGTATGATGTTACTTCTACCATAGATCACATACGTTACTTATATTGATGAAAACATTCTCAAAACAAGAGATGTTTGTAGTGAGGAGTTTCATTCAATGAAGGTTCATGAACTTGGCTAACTAACTAGTTATCAGTCATTAATTAGATTAGTTTCTACACTTCTTATATACAGTCCCTGGCCAAATATTAGGCCACCCCTTAAAAAAAGAAAAGAAAACCTGATAATTTTTGTCAGTAAAATTGGTTTTCCACTTTGTATAGCTGTTACATAATGTTACTTTAATATGATATTTCATTAGGAAAATAACTTTTATGCCAACGACTACGTTGGCAATGCTGTGAGATTGTTTACATCCTTTCTTAGATATTACATGACATTGCAGTCAGCTGTGTGATTCAGTAAAGTTCTTGTGAAGTTGTTTTTTTACCAGTTATTACTTTTTGGTGTTTTGTTGTTTATAAATTTTATTTAAAGAAAATCATGTTGTAGGCAAAAAAAAGTTATTTTCCTGACAAAATATCATATTAAACTAACATTATGTATGTAATCTAAACAAAGTGGAAAACCACTTTCACTTACAAAAACTGTCGGATTTTCTTTTTTTAAAGGGATGGCCTAACAATTTGGTCAGGGACTGTACGTATAAGATACCAGCCAGTTGTCCAGTTGTCATGCTGAGTAGTTACCATTTGTACTAGCTGGTTTTGAGCAGTTTTCCACTTTTTTTATATAAGACACCAGTTCTATTTGGCAAATGATTGTCTATTTATTTCCCTTCACTACTTTCAAAATGTTCTCACTTCTGAGTGAAAAATGTTTAATTGCAACATACGTCCTCTTTTTTCATTCAGTTTTCACTCATGATGTTAACTCTAATAGAAACAGTAGTGAACAAATACAAATGCAGTTGATAATATACTGTAATTTTGAATGAGTGTATTACAATGACATTACCATTCGTAAATAAAGATATTCTTAATGTATTAATGTCTTCAACTATGGGTTGTGCTATTAAAAAGTTTCATATTGACACTTCACTCATATCAAAGTATTTTCTGACTGCTCAAAGGTCTATCTCAAAAGTCTTCTGCAAGAAAAAGACAAAATTTTAGCATCAAGATTAGTGACTATTTATGAAAGACCCTTCTTCCTATGTACAAGTAATTGTCCTTCAGTTATTCTACTTTTGCTGTTCACTGTGAAGAATTGTGTTTATTATAAATTAATGGTGTGATTAAAATAGAGCCTTTTTATGAATTTACTGTTCACGAAACCTACGAGTTTGTATAACAAAAATTTTATATTTTACCTGCTCAAAATTGTATTATTTAAGTATCCAGTTTGTTAGACATAATCAGAGAGGAATACCACCTAACTGCCCACGAAATGTGTTAGTGATAATTTCCTATGTGTAATTAAACAAAGGGCTTGCATTTGTATGTACACAACTTTTATTTATATTGTTTGCAATATAAATATTGTTTAGTTTTGTTACTCATATGATTTTATGTTAAACCACAGTCAAAAATAACTTACTCTCATTTGTAACTGATATGAGAACCACTATGGGTTGTGCTGTGATATCTACAGATCAGGGAAACTTTGTAATTATATACTAATTATACCTAAATCATAGTCACAAATTATAGTACAGTAATTTACAATATAAATCTTCAATGTAGATTATCCTGTTTAAAGGAGGTTTATGCATCATAGTAGTGTAAAATAAAAATTACAGATAAACAGCTTATTGCTCAAGATTTTATTAAATTGTGAGTAAATTGATACTCTTATTTTTCCTCTCCCAGACTAAGATGAGTCTTTACATATTTTTGTGACTAAAAGAAGTGGTTTTCCATTTCTTACTAGGTCTCTGAATCCTCCTCTATTACTGGCTGGAATGTTTTGGAAAATGCTGGCGATCAAATTTGGAAAATGTGTTTTTTACCCCCTCTTGTAAGCATTCACAATAAATGTCTTCATGTTACTGCACATTGTGTTGTAAAAACCTGTTATCAGAAAATTGTTATTTTTGATGGCTGAACCCCATCACCATTTATTTAGCTTAGATATTGTTACGATGGTCTACTCGATCATCGTAGGTACAGTGGAAACAAAATAAGTACAAGACAACAATTAAGTCACTAATCACACCTTTAATTTTTACAGTTAAACAGTTCGTAATTAACAACACAGTGTCTACAACAAAGAAAATGAAAATTGTTCACACGCAATAAAATGTCCACTAATATTAAAACTCAATTGTATTACAATTATAAAACGCAGCACTTCACTAATAACTACTTGAACGTACACAGTAATAACTCGAACCGCTCATAAATATATCGCACTAATACTCTCGAACCGCACAGTCAAAAATTCGCCTAATACTAAACTGAACATCGTTGAGTACCGGTATTTATAGCTAGTCGAATATCTAGACGATTCCTAATTGCATCGTAGCATGCGTATGAACTACGTAATTAACTGCGGTCTTGACACAGTCCACATGACTGGCGGCATCGAGAACTTTCTCGTAGATGCGTCTACAAGCACGTACACCACACGCTTACATTCTGAATCTCTCTGGAACGTTGGATAAACACGTAGATTGTTCTGTGACGTCGTAACACTGCCTCCTCTTTAAGCCTGTTCATCCCGAACTGGCAAACCGTCTCTAAAGTTGTACTTAGCCAGGCGATCTAGGTGGATGACCTTGACCTTTCGCTGTCCTTCCTGTTGAATCCGATAAACAACATCGTTAATTCTTTTTTTCACAGTGTAGGGTCCTTCCCAGTTAGACTGAAGCTTAGGTGAGCGACCACGACAGTGCTTTGGATTGAACAACCAGACCTGATCTCCTTCTTGGAAACCCACACTATTGCTGTGACTGTCATACCGAGTTTTCATTTTATCACTGGCAATCTTCAGCTGTCCTCTTACCAAGCGATTCATTTCTCGCAGTTGGTTTTATAATTGCGAGGAATAGTTCTTTGGCTCTTGGGACTGAGTCTCACATGATCCAAACATCAAGTCCCCAGGAAGACGAATCTCCCGCCCAAACACCAATTTTGCTGGAGTCATGCCGGTTGTGTTGAGTACTGATGACCTATACGCCAAACGGAATATTGGTATACGTTGGTACCAGTCTGTTTGGTTCTCGTCAACAACTTACAAAAGATGCTGCTCAAGTGTCCTGTTGAATCTCTCAACCATCCCATCCGACTGAGGATGCAGAGGTGTTGTCCTGGTCTTGCGAATTCCGAGTAGACGGCATAATTCTTTAAACACTCCTGATTCGAAATTTCTCCCTTGATCCATATGGATTTCCATAGGGGCTCCATAATGGCAACATAAGTTGTCAACTAACTGCTTTGCCACAGTGGTAACCTCTGATTTGGAATTGACTAGGCTTTCACCCACTTAGTAAAGTAGTCACCTACAACCATGATGTACCGGTTTCCATCGTCAGTAACTAGGAATGGTCCAGCAATGTCTATGGCAATTCTCTCGAAAGGTAGTCCAACGTTACACTGTCTCATTTTCCCGTGCTTCTGGTTTGTGGGCCCTTGCTTGCAGCACATATTTCACACGTCCGAACCCATTCCTCTACGTCGTGGCAAAGATGAAACCAATAGATCGCTTCCGTATTCTGTCAAGGGTTTTGTTACCACCAAGATGACCTCCAGATGTTCCATCATGCATCTCCTTCAAAACAGACTGCACTTTACTTCGGGGAACTATCAACTGCATGACCACATCTCGTCCATCTGCACTTTCCCAAGCCCTTTTCAGCAATCCGTTTTCTAAGCTGAGAGATTCCCATTGTACCCAGTAGCCCTTCAGCACTTCGGTACCATGGCAGATATCTTGCCAATCCAGGCGGCAACCTTCCTCCTTTGCTGTCAAGATCGGTCTAATGTCTTCATCAGTCATCTGTTCTTGTCGACAGTCTTGTGTTGTCCAGCCGTCAGCCAGGAAATCTACAGTGATGGCTTGAACATGTTCACTTCAGTTTTGTTCTTCCTTTCTGCGGCAATGTCGGCAGTCTTCCAGGCACGGTCTCGTGATAAGCCATCTGCATTACCATGAAGGCACCCCCGCCGATGTTGTACCTTGAAGTTGTACTCTTGCAGACGTTCGAGCCACCTTGCCAACTGTCCTTCCGGATTTTTAAATCTCAAGAGCCGTGCAAGCGCAGCATGGTCGGTACGTAGTGAAAACTCTCCCATAGAGGTATTTATGGAAGTGCTCCAAAGCTTTGACAATTCCCAACAACTCTCTCCTTGTAACACAATAATTTCTCTCTGGTTTAGAAAGTGTCTTGCTATAATACGCTATTACTCGTTCTGCACTTGAGACAAAACTGCTCCTAGACCAGTATTGCTTGCGTCTGTGTCTACGATGTACTTCCTTCGGAAGCTGGAAAGGCGAGAATTGGGCTGGGAACATAATGCAATCTTCAAAGTCCTAAATGCTTGGTCACACTCTCTCGACCACTGGAAGTTTCGTTTATTTTCCGTTAGCTCATGTAGTGGTTTAGCAATAGTAACGAAGCCTTTCACAAAACGTCGGTAATATGAGCATAACCCCAGAAAACTCCGAACTTCATGTTTCTTCTTTGGAACTGGCCAGTCTCTTACGGTGTCTACTTTATTAGGATCCATGCTAACACCTGATGCCGAAACCAGATGGCCCAGATACTGTACTTCCTTCTGGAATAGAGAACACTTCTTCGGGCTCAGCTTCAGTTGTGCACCGTGAATTCTAGTCAGAACTTCCTTAAGGTTTTCCAAATGATCTTTGAAAGTCTTCCCGATCACTATGACATCGTCTAAGTAAACAAGGCAAGTTTTCCACGTCAGGCCTCGGAGGATCAGGTCCATCAATCTCTCAAATGTTGCCGGTGCATTACAGAGTCCAAATGGCATGACATTAAATTGGAATAAGCCACTTGGGGTAGAGAAAGCAGTCTTTACCTTGTCTTCTTGATGAAGACCCACTTGCCAATATCCACTCTTCAGGTCCAATGTGGAAAACCACTGTGCTCTGGACAACGTGTTGAGTGTATCGTCAACGCAAGGTAATGGATAGCAGTCTTTCTTTGTAATGTCATTTAACTTCCTAGTCTACGCAGAAACTCAATCCACCATTCTTCTTCGCTACCAGCACTACAGGAGAAGACCAAGCACTTGACGAAGGTTCGATTACTCCCTCTGTCAACATGTCCTGTACTAACCGAGACATTTCCTCTTGTTTAGATAATGGAGGCCTTCGAGGAGGTTGGCGCATCAGTGTTGTGTCCCTGGTATTGATGTGATGTTGCATAAGAGAGGTTCTTCCCAGTGACTGTCCCCAAACTGCAACACAATCTTTGAATTCGTGTAAAAACTGTCTGAGTTCTTTTACCTCACCACTTGAGAGGTCGTTAGAAGATCTGTTCAATAATTCTTGCAGTTCCTCTGGTAATTTGGAAGTATCCGAAGAACTGGATCTTCATTGCGTTATTCCGGCTACCCAGGCCACAGGAGTCAATTTGCCTAGGAGCATATTGCTTTGTAAAGTGATAGCTTGATCCAAAATATTCACCACTCTAATAGGTACATTACCGGTTTCATCAGGTTTTACTAAACTTCTGGCAATTAGTATGCCCGGTGTGCTGACTACCTGCGGTTCGAATATAGAGCACTGGTTGCCCCTAGTATCTACCTCGGTTCTAACCATGACGATCTTTTCGGAGTTTGGCAGAACAGTTACGGCCACTTGGTTTATGACGTCCATAGATTTTTCTGCTGTCATCATTGTTGATAGCATTACCTCTTCACCTCCGATTCTCAAGACATTGTTTTTGAAGTCGACTATAAATCCGTATGCGTTCATAACGTCCACACCAAGAATTGCTTCATCCACAATGTCTGCAACAAGTACTTGATGATTAAATTCAAGTCGACCAAGGTGTAGGTGTATCTCCACTTTTCCATACACTTTTACAGGCCGTCCAGTAGCTGTTCCCAAGCTGCAAGAGCACCAGATTGACTTGAGATCTTTCACCACGTCAGGGCGCACAATAGAAACTGTTGCGCCTGTGTCAACTGTAATCGAGGTTGGCCTTTCTTGAACAAATCTGGTAACTACCAAGCTCCCGCTGTTTTTCTGAAGTGTAGAAATTGCGTATTGTCTAGGGGCTTCGTTCCTCCAGTTAGTCAGCACACTGTTATTTTCTGTACCAACTATTGCTCGTTTCCCTGCTGCTGAATTCTAACCCGACAATCTTGTTGTAGATGTTCAGGTTTCCCACATCTATAACACTTCGGTCTTCCATCCTTTCTTATTTTATTCTGTGGCGCCGACCAAAGAGTCTCTGTTCCTTGTTCTTCTTCCTCATCGTCTGTGCCGTCGAATCTTTTAGCGCGATCTTTATGACTTGTCCAACCAGACGCTGATTTGGCGGCCTCAAATTGCAAAGCATGTACCAGTGCGTCCGCACTGTTCTGGTGTCTTGCCATTCGTAACACTTGCTGTAGCTCATTATCTCGGACACCGGCAGTAAACGTCTTCATCGGAAAACTCGTTTGAAAATCTTCTGGCGCTTCAGAATAGGCCAGTCTAATTAGTCTGTCGATACTTGCTTCAAACTCTTGAAGACTCTCCCCAGAATGCTGTCGCCTTGCTCTTAACTCAGTGCAGTACACATCTCGCAAATGTTTATCACCATACCATAATTCTAGAGCTTTTATCAACTCGGCATAGATGTTCTGGCTGTCAGGTGGCACTTTCTGTAGTAATTCTGCTGCAGGTCCTTTTAATGCAAGAACGAGTGAAACAGCCTTGTCTTTCTCTGTCAAGTTATTTGCGCATGCAGCAGCTTCAAATTGGCGGAGGTATGTTGCCCAGTGACTGCTTCCGTCAAAGGTTGGAGCTTTGACAAGAACTGTCCCTACTGCAGGCAAAGTGACTTTCTCTATTAACTTATTTTCTGTGTCTTTTTCTGTCTTTATCACTGGTACAGTCTGTTCAGAAATTTGTTTTGGTTGAATCTTCATGCACTGTTCAACTTTAATTTTAATTTGTTCTCTTATGTTTGCCATTGAGTTTTCTACTGCAGATATTTTTGTTGACATAACTCTTCCACAGTCAAGACAGATTTTTCTACTTTAGCTGTTTTATTTGACATGGATTCTTCTACGTCAGATATGCTGGTAATCTGATTATTGAGCTCACCTCATAATTCACCTACGTCACCACGTAGGAGACCCAATTCTGCGGTAGTATGTTCTTGCATCTGCTTTTGTTCATGAATTAATGCTTTGATGTCACCTGCTTCACGTTTACGTTCCTCTCCCTCCTGCTTACATTCCTCTTTTTGTCTTTTTTCTGTTTCTAGCATTTAGTGCTTTCTGACGTTCCTCAGCTTCTTCTCTTTCCTGCCTGCGTTTTCATCCTGTCATTTTTCTGCTTCTTCCACCTCCTGTCTGCGTTTTTCATCCTGTCATTTTTCTGCTTCTTCCGCCTCCTGTCTGCGTTTCTCTGCTTCTTCCTGTGTCTGCCGCAGCAGTGTTTGTAAAGCTTCCATCATCTGACTGGGATCCATGCTTACCGATTAATTACGAATCACACTCGTCTTGTACAAAGTGTCCACTGTTTCCACTGTTAACCATTTTATCCCACTTCTGACACCACTGTTATGACGGTCTACTCGATCGTCGTAGGTACAGTGGAAACAAAATAACTACACGACAACAATTAAGTCACTAATCACACCTTTAATTTTTACAGTTAAACAGTTCGTAATTAACAACACAATGTCTACAACAAACCAAATGAAAATTGTTCACACGCAATAAAATGTCCACTAATATTAAAACTCAATTGTATTACAATTATACCGTCCGAATATAAAACGCAGCACTTAACTAATAACTACTTGAACGTACACAGTAATAACTCGAACCGCTCCGTAAATATATTACACTAATACTCTCGAACTGCACAGTCAAAAATTTACCTAATACTAAACTGAACGTCGTTGAGTACCGGTATTTATAGCTAGTTGAATATCTAGACGATTCCTAATTGCGTCATAGAGTGCGTATGAACTACGTAATTAACTGCGGCCTTGACACAGTCTGCATGGCTGGCGGCATCGAGAACTTTCTCGTAGATGCGTCTACAAGCACGTACGCCACACGCTTACATTCTGGATCTCTCTAGAACGTTAGATAAACACATAGATTGTTCTGTGATGTCGTAACAATATTTTTCTCAAAATTTTAAACAGCATGCAGTCCAGATCCAGTAGGGAGCAGCTAGAAAGAAAACTGGTCTTAACTGAATTTTTGTAGATGATATACATTATGATTTAAAGTGATAAAACCAGGTAGTTGAAATAAAAATATGTGTTTTATATGTCAACTATATGGTTTTATTGTTTTAAGTCATTGATTTAATTCATAAGTGTATGTTAAACAAGTTTCAAGTCTGCAATCGGTAGCTACCACCATTTATTAAGAATCACGATCAGGGCCAGATTAAGGTATTTTGGCACCCTAGGCTAATTATATTTTAGACCCCCCCCCACCACCACCCATAGGCTACTCTTACGTTTATTTTCAAGGGGCTGAATGAAGCTTTAAACACCCTACAATATATTTCTTAGTTAGGAATATTTCAAAGATCTTGCTGTTTTTGGAAATAGTCTCAAGAATTGAAAACTGAGGCTATTTTTCAGAAATTGTTTTAGAGTTACACCTTCAACCATTTGTAGTTTGCACGGTGTTTATAAGGAAAAATTAACTAAGTAGTTACAGAATTATAACAGTTTTATTAAGGGTACATTTAACATCATTTACCCAAAGAAGACAATCAGTTCAATATCTTGTGGATTTGTTAGGTCTCCTGTAAAGTTCAAGCTAGATTGTTTTTTCTCGTTTTAGATTGAGCAAACATTATAATCACCTCACTGAAATCAAGACCGTGCAGAAAGTCACTTTCAATGAACAAGAGGGCTACACTGGTCAGTTTATTCTGGCACAAATTTGAGCGTAAATAATTCTTCACCCTTCAAAGCTGAAAAAGATCTTTCGCCACTGCAGTTAGTGACGGGCATAGTAAGGAAAATGCGCAAAGCTATCTCAACATTAGGAAATACTGATTCTAAGTTAAGCATTTTCAAAAAATTCAACAGTGGTTTTGCTTCAGATCGCTAGTTCTTTTTTTCTTCTCCTTCTTATTCTGGGTTGCCACGTCCCTAGTCTTCTAAAAACTGAGCTAAATGCACACACTCATCAGGAAATGTCTGATCCAAGTCAAACAGCATAATTTTCTAGAAGGTGGTTAGCTTTTTGTCTTATTATGTCATTATTTAGTTCAGAAAGTTCAGGTAATTTCCATAAGAATCCAAACTTGTCATGTATATCACATGTATATCTCGCAAACAGGCACCTGTGTTAAAAATGAACTCAAATTTGTATCCTTGTAATTTATTACCAATTTTACATTTAGCTGTAAAATTTTATTATTTTGTAGCTAAAATTTTGTGCCTCCCAAAGTGCCGCGCCCTAGGGTACAGCCTAATGGTTAATCCGCCCCTGATCACGATAAGCGTAAAAAAAAAAAAACTTGGTTTTCTCAATATTTGTAAGAAATTTGTCTCAACAACAGGGAAGAAAGAAGGACCAAGAATAGAGATGTTCAGTGAAGAGACAGATTAAGATATCAAACTGAAGAGAAATAGTAATGGCAGGGAAGTGTGATAAATAACCAAATAAGAAAATCAAAATAGGAGAGAGAGAGAAAGCAACAGGAGATGATAAGAAAAGTACATAATGTCTCAGAAGCAACAGAGATGAAGAAGTTTATTGATCTTTGGAATGGGGGTAATGCAGGAATAAGAAACATGGAAAAAATATTAAAGTTTACCACCTAGGAAAATAATACAGACCTTTTATAAAGAGATATACAATTCAAAGAATATTATCGCCTGATATGATTAGTATGCGTCCATTATGGAATAATCACAGAAAAGTTAAATTGAGAAAGTACGAAACTTATAAAAAATTAACATTTTTAAAGAACAATAGTCTTAAGAACAGACATATTTCAAAAACTTAGAATGAAGCAATATGTGTATTATTAATTACGAAAGGAGAAACAACAAAACTAAAAAGTTGCATGACTTTTTGCAGGATACTCTCTACAATTATAGTGGAAAACGTTGAACGTGAAATGATGGGGACCAGCTGTTTTTTTCATGTTAAACAAATTTCACGTTAAATGGACAAAATGTAAAACAATATGAGACAAATGAACAAACACTGTATAGAATACTTACTGTATTGAGAAGTAAAATAAAGTAATAAAGAATATTCAGAAGGTATTTACATATAAACGGTTTAATTATCCTCCTGGATATTTACCATAAATGTTTAATTTTTGGTACAAATATGGTTAATTTTTCTTAAAATTCTTAACTGTAGCTATTCTTAACTTAGTCTTATGATTTAGGTTTTCTTGTACAGTTATGAAGTATATCTTTTAAAGTCCCTATAGTGACAATGTTCAATTCTTTCAAAATAGTCAGTAAATTTCTTTTCCACACAATTCTGCACTACTTTATTTTCAACAAATTGTTCTAATTTATCAATGTGGTCAAACATTTTACCTTCTGAGTTAGCTTCTAAATATCGATGAACATGATATCGGTAAAAGCATATCGGTAGCAATAAGACCTTGTAAATTTTCCATGTCATGTTCACTGGCACTCTCGTAACTTTCACACTTTTTATCTTTATGGTAGCAGAAGGCCGTGAGCTACATTAATGGCAGCATACACAGTCTGAATTACTGTGAAAAGGGAGAAAGATCTAAAAAGTCAAGTAACATGATGCAGAAGCTGAGGCTGAGCATCATACACACATTGTTTATGATGGATTGTCGTAGTAGAATAACTCAAGGGCATCCATATACACCCGTTGCACCACAATACCACAAACAGGAGAATCTTTCACAACTACTACCAATCTTGATACACAAATTTCTATTTTCTTACAGGAGACCCAAAGTCCTTTAATCAGCTGTAAACACTCACTGAACTGTACGTGAAATGTTGTTATTAAAAAACGTTTAATGGTAAAACCCATTTGGGATGACGCTTTTACATTAAGAATATTTGAATTGTTGATCATTCAGTGTTAATGGTAATAAAATACATTAACATCTTCACTCCATTTAATTCAACACAAATGCTTCACACACACACACACACACACACACACACGCACGCACGCACGCACGCACACACACACACGCACGCACAATTTTTTAATAATACAAATCTGTCACCTCTCCATTTTCAGTTTCTTCTGTGGTTTCCATGCACTCATCACTATCTGTTCCACATGATACAAAGAAGAACTGCCCTGACTGCAGACTGTCACTGTTACAACTGTCAAAAGCAATCACTTCCTGTTTTACATTCTTCATTTTTTAACCACCATTCACCTGAAAACAAAAAACAATTGTTTAAATTTTTGCTCATAATTGTCCAAAACCAGGTCTATATTGACAGCAAAAAAAATCATAATCCAAACAAACAAAAAACAACAGACATGTTGTATATTTTACTTTAATTTTGCTTCTGTAATCACTGCAGGGGGTTACTCAACTAGCTGTTCTGTTTCAAATTTACACTGAAAGAGAAATCTCCTTGAGGCTTTCCCCTTCACTAGTGAAAGTGTGTTTTAGCTAAACTCGTCACCCTTAGAAATTGTATATAAGTTTCGCTTTGTAAATAACTGAACAGTATATAAACAGAGTAAAATATCCAAACGATTATCAATCCCAGAGGGTTGCAGTACAGCACATTGTCTGTGATGGGCTCGTTGAATCGTTGTAAAAGTAGGTACAGTAGTAAATTAATTCATAATTGTATCTAAAGAAGTTGATAAAGCATTTAAACTGAATGAAAGAGTAAAATTATTAAATAAACTGTTAAACTGAACAAAGAGTTATTATTATACAGAAATAAAGAATAGAGTCTCAGAAGAGTTAATGTTAAAAGGAAATAAATGTAATTATTGTGAGACACAAAAATACAAAACAACCAGTAGCATCGTGACAAATAAGAAAACGAGATAATCATTGTGTTGTATCAAGTAATCTACTTATAGTGAAATAAATTATTCTTTTGTTTGTATCTTTTGAGTTTCTTAATTCTTAATCAGGCAACGTACTCCTACTAAACTCTAGTAGAGTTGCTTAGCCACTCGAGCGAATAGTAAACTGTCGATTTCATTATCATAGTACAGCTGGTACATCAGTACCAGAAACACCGAACTGACTGATACTATGTGAAAATAAACTCCAAACAGAGATGATATTTATTTTCTTTGCTAATAAATTTAAAAAAAAAGCAAGCAAGAATGACAACACATACAATATCATTACCTGACTATTATAAGGGCAATTAAAATAAGAGCAATTACCACTAAAACATAATCATAATAAAGTTCGAGATAGCCTACTACTGTAATTAAAAATGGTGAACAAGAAACAAGCTTCAAAGGAAAACAACAATTAAAAAAAATAATGGTCAATAAAGTACAAAGTGGTTGAAAATAACTAAATGAAAGCAAAAAAGATCACAAAAATGAAAACAGATGTCAATGTTGAATAGAAGTCGGTAAAGGAAGTTGTAAACACTTGTAAACTTGTGTTGCAGTGCCTCTATGGTATTGAAAACATTTTAAAAAATTGTAAACTACCATCAGATCTCAATTCACCTGATGACTGTCATATCTATTTAAATCCTTCAAAAGCTCACTTCCTCTATACTTAGCTCTCACTTTTAATGACAGTCTGACCCAGTATCTTCTTGGTGTCCATTGTTTTGCCAAAATCACACAAGCTGCTGCAGCAAGTACAACATCCTCCACACTTGACATCTTGAAGTGATCCTCCAGGGAGTCACATCTGATGAGTAGGCCTATGGGAACTAGTGATCCCAGAGTACTTAGCTGGATTTACACTCTTCTTCAACTAGTCTTGGGTGCGATCCCTTCTCTTTTATCTTTCCTATTTGGTCTCTCTTGATCAACTCTTGTTTTCCAGACCCCGAAGTTATTAGAGCATTCGAAGGCTGGGGGCCTCTATTTTCACTATCTATATATTCTTTTGCCTGGTAGAAGGCATAAACTGCAGCTGTTAAGCAATGGAAGGAAAAACACATGGAAAGACATATGGGAAAATCCACCCTTTTATGGGTTCTGGGGAGGGCCATTGATTGCTTGACACAAGGAATGGAACTGGAAACAAATATGTATGGAAAGAAGATGACAATCCGGCTGCAAGAAGATCAGAGCTACCCAGAACCCCACCAATAGAAAGACTGTATTGCCAGGTATTAGTGATATAATGAAGACAAGGACAAGGGCTGGTTCTGTTGAAGATAACTGTAAAAGAATTATGGTACCATTATCCCAATACCAACCACAAATAGAAAGTGAATCATATATCTATACTGAATGGAAAAAGACTGTTGCCGAGTGCAACAATCTTAAAACACTGGTTCATGAATTACAGGACAGAGGTGACCTGTTGATGAGTAGAGAAAAACAAGAATTATCTGAAAATGTAACTGTGCCTGACAAAAAGCAAGAATATTTAACAGACGAAGAAGAACAATTAGCAATGGAGAGCAAATGGATTTTTGAAGAGGAAAGAAAAAGGAAAAGTAAAAAACGAAAAGCTGCTATCTCTCCTGTAGTACCTCCTCAGTCGTCACCAAATCAGCAACAACAATTAGAGAATTAACAGACAAAAAAAACAGCTGAAGGAAGTAAAATTCTTCCTCCACCTCCAATTAATATATTAATAGGAATACTGATCGGACATATAATGACATAGCAATGACATTAAATAAAGTGAATGTTCAGTCTAAAGTTACACTGTTGGCAGGAGGCATCTATAAAATCGACTTAGCAAATGATGAAGAATATAGACGCCTTAGACATCAAATAACAGAAGATGGATGGGAATACTTCACCAATGAAGATAATAATGTAAGACCTATTAAGGTAATGGCAAGAGAAATCTATCCAGAATGCCAACCCAAAGAAATTGTTAAATTTTTTAAAGCTAGAAAATTTAAAATTCAAGATGTAACAAATATACAAAAAAAAAAAGAAAGAGATGGTGAGAGAACTATTAAAAGAAATCTCCCTCTATTCATGCTGACTTTTGACTGAAAAAAAAATATATAAGAAATTTATAAAATTGATAACATTTTAGGTTCTTGGATTTTGTTGTCCATGACGTGTCCGTTACTTAACTAAATATCACTATAATATTGACGACTCGGAACACAAAGTTTTTTATAAGTAAAAACGTAAAGTTTTACCTTACAGCCTAAACCGGCTTTCACCTATAGAAGGCTTCATCAGAGCCTCTGATGAAGCCTTCTATAGGTGAAAGCCGGTTTAGGCTGTAAGGTAAAACTTTACGTTTTTACTTATAAAAAACTTTGTGTTCCGAGTCGTCAATATTATAGTGATATTTAACATTTTAGGGTTAAGAGTAAGAATTGAACCACTGCGGAAAAGATCTACCCTCATTCCATAATGTAAAAGGTGTCAAATGTATGGTCACACTCAAAAATACTGTAATAGACAGGAAAGATGTGTCAAATGTGCTCGAAAGCACTTAACAAGGAGCTGCAATAAAAGAGAAATGAAACAGCAAAGTGTGTCAATTGTGGAGAAGCCCATCCAGCTAGCTAAGAAACTACAAAAGATCTGAGACGATGCTCTAGGTAAACAAAAAATAAATATCAGATGCCCATCTATTCCCAAAACTGATATGCAGTTTGAGGAAGTAAGAAGTGAACAAATTGCTTTAAAACAAACAAACAAACTGTATACAAACAAGTGGCGGTAGATAAATACGCAGAAAATCTTAAGGATGAAACATTACAGCAGAGAGAAGAAAAACAAGCAAGACCAGCCACAACAAATGAAATTTTACAAAAAGGTAACAACAAAAAAACTGTATACAAACAAGTGGCAGTAGATAAATACGCAGAAATTCTTAAGGATAAAACATTACACCAGAGAGAAGAAAAACAAGCAAGACCAGCCACAACAAATGAAATTTTACAAAAAATATTGGCTGAGGTTGAAGAACAAAAGAAGATTAATAAAAATCAGTAAACTAGAAGGCAGCAACATGAAAGTTGCCAACAAAAAGGAATAATAATGCCTCATGCTCTAAGAATAGCAGGATGGAATGCTAATGGATTGTTGCAGAGAATCCATGAAATAGAGGTGTTTTTTTGGGATCAGAAAATAGATAGGCCTATATACCTGATCTCAGAAACACACCTAACAAGAGAATCATGTCCCAAAATAAAAGGATATAAAATTTATCATACCATCAGACCGGACAAAATTGGAAAAGGGGGGTCAGCTGTATTAATAAAAGAAAATACAGTATACAATATTAGGAAGAAGATAACATAGAAACCAAACAGATGCAAGTAACTACAGTATGTATTCAAACTAAACTCGTGAATATAAAGTAAATATAAAGTAGCTACAATATATTGTCCACCATGATTAAAATTGGAAAAAGAAGACTTTATCACGCTTTTCCAAAAATTAGGAAACTGCTTCATAATTTGAGGTGATTATAATGTAAAAAGGACCTTCTGGGGTTCCAGGTTAGACACCCCCAAGAGGAAAGAGCTGTATGAAGCAATTAAAGAATTAAATTGTGAGGTACAATCAACTGGCAAATTTACATATTGGCTTAGTGACATAAAACAGCTTCCTGACTTGATTGAGTTCTTTGTAATGAAGGGAGTAACTTCCAGCTATACTTGCATAGAGAAAAATCATAATCTGATTTCAGATCACACATGCATTGTTTTAACAATAAGTGGATCAGTTATGATGAAACAGCAACCTTCCAAGTTAACTAATACGTTAACTGGGATGGATTCAGAAAAGATCTTGAAGAAAATATCAAACTTCATGTACCGGTAAAAACAACAGAGCAGCTTGATAAAGAAGCAGAACAATTCATTGTTGACTTACAACAGGCAGCATGGAATAACACGCCCATGCTTAAACCAAAATTACCAGCACTTAATTACCTCAAATAAATCAGAGAAATGGTTACAGAGAAAAAAAAGGCAAGAAGAAGGTGGCAGCAAACAAGATCACCAGAAGACAAAAGGCTGCTGAATAAACTCTGTTGACAACTGAAACAAGTAATTCATGTAGTAAAAAATGTAAGTCTTACTAGCTTCCTTAGAAATCTGTTCAATGATAAAGAAACAGAGTACTCTCTCTGGAAGGCAACTAAATATTTAAAAAGACCAAAAAATCATATTCCACCAATTCACAATGATGATGGGAGTTGGGCAAGATAAAAATTTAAGCTTAAAGAAAGATCCTGTAAACTTCCAGCAAAAGGAATTACCAAGCTTACACAATTGATCAATGCAGCATTTCGCTTGCATTATGTACCAATGCAGTGGAAAGTGACAGAGGTAATAATGATTCTAAAGCCTGGTAAACCGCCAAATGATAAAGCATCCTATCGCCCGATATCACTGCTACCGATCATCTCCAAGAAATTCGAGAAGTTGTTTTTAAAGCATCTCAGACCTATTATTGAGAAGAATTTGATTCCCAAACATCAATTCGGATTCCGAAATAAACATTCAACAGCTGATCAAGTACATAGAATTACCAATATCTTTGAGAAGGCACTAGAAGGAAAACGAATTTACTCCACAATAATCCTGGATGTAGGACAAGCCTTTGATAAAGTCTGACATCACGGGTTGGAGTACAAATTGGAGAGAGATTTACCAAACCATTTCAGTAAATTATTGAAATCCGATATTTCACACAGATATTTCCTAGTAAAACACGAGGACTGTTATTCTGAATTAAAAGAAATCTCAGCTGGTGTTCCACAAGGCAGCGTATTAGGACCAGTTCTATACCTGCTGTACACAAATGATACACCAACCTGTAAAGAGGCTGTAATTGGTGCCTTTGGTGATGACACTGCCATTATTGCACAAGATAACAGCATGAAGAAGCAACCGAGAAACTACAATCTGCCACTGACAAAGTGAACTTGGACTAAAAGATGGCGGATAAAACTAAATGAAACCAAGTCAGTGCACGTTAATTTCACCAATAGGAAAATTAATTACCTGCCTGTGGTTATCAACCAACAAGTGATACCACATCAAAACAGTGCGAAGTACTTTGGCATGACATTAGATGCCTAGTTACACTGGAAGGAACACGTAAAAAAGAAAAGAACTGAACTTGACCAAAAATTCAGAAAAATGTACTGGCTCCTTGGGCGACATTCTGAGATGTTGTCTGTACATAATAAACTATTGGTATATAAACAAGTCCTTAAACGTGTTTGGACATATGGTGTACAACTCTGGGGATGCACAAAGAAAAGTAACAGAAAACTTATCCTGATACTTCAAAATAAAGTACTGAGGTGTATTGTTAATTCCCCATGGTACATACGAAAGGAGGACATCCACAGGGATCTGAAGATTGCTTCAGTCGAAGATGAAGTTCAGACATTTGCCAAGAATCATGAGAAACGTTTGGATAAACACCAGAACATTGAGATGCTACAACTTCTTGACAATACTGAACTTGTGCAAAGGCTAAATAGAATGAAGCCATTTGATTTAGTGTAGTGTGTCAAGTGACAGGCATCACAAGAAGAAAGTGATTAGTTTTTAAAGGAGTCTGCCCATCCTACACCTTGTAAATTGTTATGAGATGTAAATTGATAGATGGGCTTAGCACAGTCTCAATAAAATAAAATAAAATAAAAATCTTGAAGTGAAACTGGAGTAAGACTGAAGTGAGATCAGGTCAGATTTGAGTCGATGCGGGTTAATGTTGGAAACAAAAATAAAGACAAACTAGTACTATGGTTTTCAACATTAGTTGTCAACATATAACTTTACAACATAAAAATTGCAAACATCTGTTCACAACAATCGGTGTAAACGCGGCTTTAGACAGCCAATATCAAATAGATTAAAATGTCTTGTGTCACATACTGTTTAACAAATAGATATTGGCCATTGAGAGCAGTCTCAACGAACTGAAAACCGGGTCCTCCAAACAAACGTTTCGCAACGAACAAAAATGTTACAAAAGGGCTGTCCTGACTAAATCATCAGGTCGTCTAGTTAACCTTTACCAAACTACAGCCCAACCTACCTTTTCGCGACTGTAAAATGTTTTGGACATATTACGTAAAATGCTATCTAAATGACATATTATTTTAATTAACAAAGAGGCTCACCAATGTGACCCATGGAAAGAAGAAACTTTTTACTAGAACTAATTTGTTGGATATGAATGGTAAAAGTATATATTTACACACAGAGATAGAAGTCAACGAACATCTTCAAATCTTACTTGACCAGTACGGGCTGCGATCACTGTGAAAAATGTTTATCGCCTTTAGATAGGGGGATTGTACCTTACCTTATAAAGTTAACCAACAAATAGCTAACCTCGTTCGTCTGATTGTAATAAATTAAACTGAATGTTAAATAAACAGTTTCATTAAAATTTACTTTTCACTGAAACAAACTGATTAGTGCATAAACAGTCTTGATAATTCAGTTTCTTTAATTACAATAAAATAAAATAAACTGTTAAACAACAAAACTGAAATACCACAAATTTTTGGTTAGTTAAATAATCGATAACTACGTCGATCTTTAAAGAAATCGAAAGTAGGTGAGCAACGATAAGTATATGATCAATATCGAAAAAATGCAACTGCGTTTTTACATTGGTGGTTTTTATATTTTTAAATCTTATTTTTCGTATTTCTAAGGTATGTTTCACACTTATGCGGTTTTACGTGGTGCGGTTCAAATCCGGCACGGTGTCGGCGGCCGCGTAAACTTCTCTGACTATTTTACACATAGGCGGTTCATATCAGGTTTTCGTTCGGGAGAATTTAACAGTTGCCATTCTGCATGGAGAGAAGACGTGCTATTATTGCCATGATGGTCCTCTATAGGCGAATAAAAAGAAGAAGAGTGCAAAAAATTCATTGGGTCCATCCTCTGCTTTTAAAAAAAAAAAAAAGAGTGCGGGTCGTTTTACACACTTTTTGAGGAATTAAGAAGGAACGATGAAAAATTTTTCAACTACTTCAGAATGTCAACAACAGCTTTTGATGAATTACACTTGAGGCTAAAGGATTCTCTTCAACATAAAGATACATTTATGAGGGAAACGATCCAACCGATTCAAATGTTGGCCGTTACTATCAGGTTAGTCAATAAATGAAAAATTTTACTAATGTACCGTATCCATTTATTATTTTTACATAACGATCTATAAATTGAACAGATTAAACATTCTAATTCAAGTTCTTCATAATTTTGTAGGGGTAACAATGTTATAAGTGAGAAAATGTCAAAAATTAGCTAGGTTACACACTTTAGATAGATGACCGAGAGAAGTCGAACGATTCACCATATGAACTGGATTCAGACGACGCAGAGGGGCTGTATCCATAATTAGGTTCTGAAAGATATTCGTTCACTTTTTCGTAGAAAGAAGCTGTTGTAACTGGCTATAATACTGTAGTATACACAGGTGTCGGTGATGCTGCAGTAGGAGGCTGCTGCACTCCTGTAGTGCACTGAGGTGCACGAGGAGTGTCCACAAGGGGTTGATGGTGCGCTAAGTTTCGAGATGCTTTAAATCCTTCGACCGCGACCCCTGCAGCACAAAGCTTCCGCTGCTTGATGTTTTTGATCGATTTCAAAATGTCCATTTGGAATTCGAGCACTTCGAATTCATCGAAATCTTCGAGGGATGGGAGTATACCATTAAAAAATGACTGGTGACGATTCGGCTTTTCCCTCAGAGCTTCTAACATTTTTAATTCGACAGGGTCGACTTTTCTTTTTTTTTTGCAGGAGGCCGCGTTTGTTTGAAAACATTTTTCGAAGTTTGAGCCTGAGCCTGAGTCTCGTCCTGGCTTTGGCTGTTCTGTCCGTCATTTTCATTAATAAAATCCACATCATCGGCATGTTCAACATCTTGTAAAAGAGTTTCGTCCGTTTCTCACCTTGAAATATTTTTTCTAGGAACTGCAACTGCGATTCGTAAATGTACGTTTTTAAAGATTTCGCTCCAGCTCCTGATTTTTTGGCTTCTTTATTTTTCGCACGTGATTTTCTGAATAACTCTCTTACGTTCCTCCACTTCTTCATGATTTGTTTACCTGCAAAAAAAACACTAAAAAATGAAATTGCGCATAAAAACTCATAACATCTCGTATGTATTTTGTTTCAGATACTTGGCAAGTGGTTGCACTTTCACGGATTTGCACTACAGTTACTTCCTTGGGATTTCGACTATCAGCAAGATTGTCAGAGAAGTTTGCCGTGCCATCTGGACAGTGATACGCTCAGAATGTATTCCCGTGGCAAACAAAAAACTATGGGAGTCAATTTCTGAAAAATTTGAAAGACGGGTTATTTCCCGAATTGCACCGGGGCAGTTGATGGTAAACATGTGAGAATAGTTCATCCTCTCAACTCGATGCATCTCAATTACAAGGGATTTTCATCAATAGTTCTGATGGCTGTTGCCGATGCAGATTACCACTTTGTTTATGCTGATATTGGAGGCTATGGTAAGGACTGCGATTCTAACATTTTTAAACTGCTCGTTATGGACATCAATAATTAACAAAACTCTGGATATTCCAGAGGACAAATGCCTTCCAGGTTCACAAAGTCAAAAAATACCTCACATTACCTGGTAGCGGATGATGCTTTTGGGGTTGCACAGGAATTTGGTTAAACCATACGGTGGACATAACTTAACAGTCAAGAAAAGGATTTTTAATTATCGCCTTTCTCGGGCTCGTAGGTATGTGGAATGCGCTTTCGGAATATTAACCAACAAATGGAGGATCTTCCATCGCCCAATTAACTTAGATCCCGACTTCGCTACAGATATTGTAAAGGCCTGTGTCGTTTTACACAATTTCGTACGCGACCGAGACGGCTACGAAACGGAAAATACGATGTTTATCTCAGGGTTTCAAAATATCTCGACGAGCACAGGTGAAAGGGCACGGGCAGAAATCGCAGCTAAAAATGTAAGAGATGTTTTGAGTGACTACTTCGTAACTGATATTGGTTCTGTGAAATGGCAACTTTCGAAAATATGAGGTCATTTCCAACTGTTTTTAAAGAAATAAGTGTAATAATAATATGTAATACCTAATAATAATAAAATTAACCTTTACTTAAAAATATGAGGTCATTTCCAAGTGTTTTTAAAGAAATAAGTGTAATAATAATAATATGTAATACCTAATAATAATAATAAAATTAACCTTTACTTACTGTATTCATTTTTCTTATTGTCTTCCAACTCTTCATAATTTCTGTTCAGTTCAATGAAAACTTCCACGCTTGAAATGTTTGGCTTCTATCTTTATATTTTTCTAATGTTGTATCCCAAAGTACTGGTCTTGCTTGTACAAGTGAAATAAGCAAGTCGACATCCACGTCGTCACACATTTTAAATAAAAAAAAAAAACAAAAAATAGAAGAGACGAGCAACAAGTGTCGACGGTCAAACCGAAACCGAACCGTGCAAGTGTGAAGGTTATCATAGGCGTGTCCAACGAAGGTGCCACCGGTGCCGTGGCACCACCACTAGATTGAGAATTTTTGTTTTTTTTTTTTACGTGCAGAGTATGTTTTTACGTAGAAACTGCATAATTTCCGTGACAGCACTCCTATTAAAACGATAAATATATGAATCTAATCAACTTTAATTTCGTCTAGCTTTTGTCACATAATCTGGCGTCGGCCGTCGCGTCGGGAAGCGGCTGCATGAATAGTGTAGTTGCCGTCGTTGCCGTGTTTTTAGGCCTTACTCAGCGCCAGAGTGGCGGCGCCAGCTATCGCGGTGCTGGTGCCAGTCAGACTGAAACGAGGGACTCAGTCGGCCAGTGGTGTTCAGTTTGGACACAAAACAGTACTGTTCATTATGTTATTTAATTGTTGAATAAGCTTATTTTTATGATGTATGATCATAAAAACCCGAGCCCACCAAGGATTTGGACACTCAACCACAAACCGGTAAGTTATTTTCACTATATTTTGTAATATACTTCTTACAGCCATGTCTGTCTTGTAATGTGTTACTTTCTTCTTGCTTAAATATTTCGATTATTAATTTTGTTTTTGCTAAATTAATCCAAAATTAAAATTAAATTTACTAACTTTTTGTATGTGAGTGAATAATAGTGTACAATATATTGTACACTATTACTTACGTGCCCCTAACATGCAATTTTGTTTATATTTACAATAAATGGCCATCCACATATTACGAAGCGTCAAGAGGGAAAAAGATTTGTAGGCTATAGTAAATTGTACAGCACAGTATAATTTAAAGCGATAAAAATAGGCCAAAGCCTAAGTGTATGTTCCCTTTTCAGATGCTGTTGCTGGTCCCAGTTCGGAAATTATTTATAATGATGATGATGAAAAAAAGGATGATGTCGGTGAGCCAGTGAAGAGAGCAGCTGAGCTCGATGATCCTTGTCAAGACTTGCCAAAGAACAGGCAAGAAAAGTCAGCTAGGATTTCTCGTGGACCATACCAACCACGAATTTCAAACTACCCTACAAAAGAAGTTGGTAAGGGGAAAAATTCTAGGAAAAGATCGTTTAAACCCAAATGGTTCGAAAATTACAAATGGCTGGAGTACAGCGTGGCAAAAGATGCTGCTTATTGTTTTGCCTGTCGTTGTTTTGCTTTAAATGACAGTTCACTTCCTGAGTTAGTTGAAAATGCGTTTACAACAACAAGGTATAGTTTTTGGCATAAAGCTAATGAAATGTTCAGAGCCCATGAAAAAAGTAGATGCCATGTATCGAGTATGGTTGGCTGGGAAAATTATGTTACTAGCAAACCAGTTGATGTAATGTTGGATGATGCTAAGGAAGCTGAACTAAAAGAGAAGGAGAAAAAACGCCTAGAAAATCGTGAGTATATGTCGCAGCTTTTCGATATTGTCCGTTTGTTGGCTAAAGGTGGAAAACCTCTTAGGGGACATGACGAGAGCGAGGATAGTACAGAGAAAGGTCTTTTCCTGGAAATTGTTGCTATCTTGCAAAAATATGACCATTTTTTTTCAAAACTACTTAAAAAATGCTCCTAAGAACTGTACTTATCTTAGCAACCTCATTCAAAATGACATCTTATCGTCACTTAGAGCAGTGATAATGAAAACTATAAGTGATCAAATCAAGGGACAGCCCTTTGCAGTTATTGGCGATGAAACATCTGACGTGAGCCATCACGAGCAATTAGCAGTCGTGTTTCGCTACATACCGAAAGGAAATGCATATCCTGTCGAGAGATTGGTGTCCTTACAGCGATTGAAGTCTACTGAAGCGGAAAGCATATTTAAGGCAATAAACTGTGTGCTGTCTGAAGTAGGTGTGCTGTGGAGAGATGTAGTTTGTGTGTGTTTTGACGTGGCTTCGGCAATGGCCGGTGAATTTACCGGAGTACAGGCCAGATGTAAAGAAGTCAATGCATCCATAATGTACGTGCACTGTTATGCACATTGTTTGAACCTTGCCTTGGTAAGTGCCTGCACAAGTCACAAGGAAAATCAAATTATTTTCGACTTCTTTGGAATAGTCCAGCTAGTTTTTAACTTAATCGAAGGTAGTCCAAAGAGGCACGCAGTCTTTGAGGATATTGTCAAACAAACTAGCCTACAATGAAACTAAAGACTCTAAAATCCCTTTCAGACACTAGATGGGCCTGCCGTTCAGAAGCGGTGTCTGTTATTTATGTTCAATTAAACGAAATTGTAATAGCCATTGAAGAGTGTACGGAATCTACTTCAGATTCAAAAGTTCGGGCCCAAGGTAAAGGTATTTTGCTACAAGTAAAATCTTTTAATTTTATTGCGTCTTTACAAATTATGCATCCCGTACTTCAGCTTGTGGTGAAAGTGAGCAAAGCTCTGCTAAGTCCTAAAATAGACCTTTGCCAAGCAGTTGAAGATGTTGAAAGCCTAGCTCTTGCTTTGGTAGAAATGAGAAATAGTGAAGAAGAGTTTGAGGATATTTTTATCAAAACAAAGGAAATGTGTAGTACATTAGATGTTCAAATCCCTAATGTTCGGAAAAGGAAAGTATCAGTCCTCTTAGAAGACACTAGTTGCCCTTCTTCTGCTTTCTACGCAGACACAAAAAAAGAGGAATTGAAACTGTTGACTTACAATCCTGTTTTGGACCGCCTTGTGGAAAATCTAAATTCTCGATTTGCTCAAAAAACAAAAAACGTTATCTCTGCCACAGGGAAACTGATGGGATTGAATCTTAATGATTGTTACAAGTGTGAAAATAAGGACTTCGAAATTCTCGCAAAACAATTCAATGTCAATCCTGCAGAACTAGAGGTAGAATTTAAGCTGTTGAAACCAAAGAAGCGTGGAGAAACTGATTCAAACTTTCCGCCTAAAAGTGTTCCGGACTGGATTAACTGTTTATCGAATATCACTATAATATTGACGACTCGGAACACAAAGTTTTTTATAAGTAAAAACGTAAAGTTTTACCTTACAGCCTAAACCGGCTTTCACCTATAGAAGGCTTCATCAGAGGCTGTCGTTAGTAGCGCTGTTCATCTTGTTGTTGGCGACGAGATAGTGTTTCAAAAGATCGAAGCTGTGTGTGTGTGGTGAGATGTGTTCGAATAATGCGTGCGATTTGAATTCTGTCTGTTCGTTTAGGATGTCGTTTTTATTTGTTTTTGTGTGTTTGTATATTTCTAATTGTTCTAGAGTGTCTAGTTTTCGGCCTTTTGTGTGTACGTGTAGTATGTTCATGTTATTGTCGATGTTTTTATATGTGTGGTTTGCTTCAATGAGGTGGTTTGCGAAGGTAGATTCTGTAGTGGTGTGGAGTGCTTTTGTGTGTTCAATGTATCTCTGTTTGAAGCTACGTCCTGTCTGGCCTATGTAGAATTTATTGCAATTTGAACAATTTAGTTTATATACACCGGGTAGATCGAATTTGTTTTGTGCTTTGGGCATGCGTTTTGATAGTGTGTGTTCTGTTTTGTTAGTAGTTTTGTAAGCGATTCTGTATCCTGCTTTTTTGAATTTGTGGGCAATTTTTTCTGTTTTTTTGTTGATGTATGTTAGTGTTATGAATTTGTTGTTTTCTGTCTTTGTCTGTTGTTTGTTTTGTGTAGGAGTTTACTGACTATTGTTCTGTCATAACCGTTAGATTCTGCTAGATATTTTATCGTGTTTAGTTCGTCTTTGTAGTCTATTTCATCTAAGGGGATGTTGTTAAGTCTATGTATCATGGTTCTAAAAGCAGCTAGTTTGTGTTGTATTGGGTGATTGGAGGTGTTGTGTATTAGTGTGTCAGTTGTAGTTGGTTTTCTGTATATACTGAATTTGTGCCTGTGTTCTAGTTTTGTGATGGAGAGGTCTAAGAAGTTTATGGTATTGTTGTGTTCATATTCGGCAGTGAAGGTTATGTTTTTATGTATTTTGTTTATGTGCGTTAGTAACTGTTCACATTGTCTTTTGTTTCCCCTGTATAGTATTAGAATGTCATCAACGTATCTGTGCCAATATAGTATTTTATGTGAGTGTCTGTCATTGTTTGTGAGTATTTTTGTTTTTTCTAAGTGCTGGAGGAAGACTTCTGCTAGAATGCTGGATATGGGGGAGCCCATGGGTAGGTCATCGTTCTGTGTGTAGTATTTATTGTTATAAGTAAAGTAGTTTTGTTTTGTGATAATGTTCAGAGTTTCTGTTATTTCATTGATAAGTTCGTTTGGTGTGTTGTTCTGTTTGAGTTTGTTTTGTAGGATGGTGATTGTTTCAGAGATGGGGATGTTTGTGTACAGGTTTTTAATGTCAAAGGAGGCTAATGTGGCGTTATGGGGGATGTGTATGTCTTTTATTTTTGTTACTAGGTCAGTGTTGTTTTTTACTGCAATGTTGTTGTCTATTTGTGTGCGTTGTCTAATAATTTTGTCTAGATATTTTGCCAGTTTGTGTGCAGGGGCATTACGGTAGTTGATAATGGGGCGGATCGGAATGTCTTCTTTATGGATTTTGGGAAGCGCTTGGAGTGTAGGTGCTGATGGTCGGATTTGTTTCATGTAGGGCTTTTGTTTATGTGTCATAATGTGTTTGGCTTTGTTGACTATTTGTTTTACTGGGTTTTGGTATCTGTCGGTGGGGTCGTGTTTTAGTTCTGTGATGTTGTTCTGTTCTATGAAGTCTTGTACTTTTTTGTGTAGGTTGTCTGTGGGGATAATTACAGTCGTGTTGCCTTTGTCAGCTTTTACAAATGTGATGTTGTGTTTGTGTGCCTTTTCCCTCAGTTTGATGGCTGTGTGTATTTCTGAGTTGTGGTTGTTGTTGTCTGGTGTCTTATGTACTCCTATTGTGTTGTTTATATTATGTCTTAATGTGTCTTGATGTTCTGGTGCTGTGTTTTGTATATTTGTTTCTGTGTCAATTATGAGCTTTGTTAGTGTTTGGTTGTTATGTTTGTAATGTATGTTATGTTTTAGGCCTTTATCAAGGAGTGTTTGTTCGTTTTTTGTGAGTGTGACGTTCGTGAGGTTTACTGTACGTGGGTAGAATTTGTGCGAGGGAATTATATCTGTTTTGATTGGTGTCAGGTTTTTTATTTTTCTGTCGTGTTTTGTCTGTATGTTATGTATTTGTTTGTTTGTCCATTCATTTGTGTGATGTATTAGTTCAGTCATGTAATTGTGTCCGTATGTGTTGGCGATATGTAGGTGTAGTGTTAATGCTTTGCGATTAAGGGCTTCTTTTTTCTTATATAGTTGTTTAATTGATTCTTTATATATATTGTTGATATATAGTTGTTTATCGAAGTTCCAGCGAAGTTCAACCTTTAAAAACTTTATTGCTGTTATTAATAAATTTTCCACGATGCCTGTAACTAGCTGTACAAGTGAAAGAACCTTCTCAAAGCTGAGTATCATAAAATCCAAGCTCAGATCTACGATGTGTCAAGATCGTTTGGAAAACTTGATGATTCCGTTTGTGGAACAAGAACTGGCTGCTAACGCAAGAACATGTGATGTAATTGACAACTTCAAAAACAGTGTTGCATTCGACTGTCAGATGACCCTGTAATGTAATGTAAAATATTTCCTTACTTTTATATTTTGTTCTGAACACTACTAACTATTAAATACTAAACTTGAACCTGTTGCAGCTTTATTTGTCTACAGTACAAATTAATCAATTTTTCAATTCTGTGTTTTTTCCCTAATATTGTACACTGGATATAAATAAATATTCTAAAAATCAAAGTTGTTTCCGTTTTGTTATACAAATTAACCAGATAGGCTAACTGGATCATTCATTAAAAGACAAAATTCGTCAAAATTGATATTTCTAAAGCTAGTTTGTTAAACATGTGTGTGTTGTCAACTTTTGATCGGTCCGGTAAGTGCTAAGAGTTGAGTCCCTTAAAAAAGTAAAAATTTATTTGAAGGCCCTCAAAAAACCTTGCTTTTCAAAATGTTTTTTATGGCCTCCAGATAGCATTAAGACACGTTTTTAAGCAATAAATTTTCAAAAATATTCCGGGGGAGGACCCCAGACCCCCCCCCCGAAGCCATTCTTGGCACCACCACTACTGAAGTCCTGCACACGCCTATGAAGGTTATAGACCATTTTGTGAACCCTCGACCCTGATTGGCGCCACGTAGAAACTAGAGGTGGGCTAAACTGTTATTTTAAAATACTAGGTATGAAAATACCGTTCCAAAAAAATAACAGGTACAAATACCTGTTATTATATACTATATATACATAACCTATATTACCCTTTGTAAGTAACTCGTTTTGAGTTTCCTGCAGGTCTCCTATGTAATATCTTCAAATAAATACACTCCAAGTAGGTTTATTTTCACCTAGTTAAACCTATTAATATATTAATAAACCTACTTGCTGTGTATTTATTTGAAGATATTATATAACCTATACTATATAATTTGTTATAAGAAATAAATTGAAACTAAAAGTATTAACAGTGTTACTTTACACTGTGACTTTATTAAACTATTACTGTTTAAATGGAAATAAGAAACAAGAGAATTTATAGGCCTATCTCCCTTTGGGAATACCAATTTAAGTTTTCACTAGTAGTAAACAAACTAACATTGGTTAGACAAATCAGTTGCGAAACTCGGGGCAATTAAATAATTTAGAGTAGGCCTACACGTAATACCACAAAAAAATGTGAAAAAACATCAGAAACGTATAATACAAACATAACAGTAAGCCACAAGAGTGAATGAGAATAAACAAAATTTTACAAATAAAAATAAAAAAATTGTAATAAATTAAATATAAATACGGTATACCATAAATACATAAATAAAAACTTATAAATAATAAGCAACAACAAAAGTAAATTAAATGCATTACAGTTATTTAAGGAACAGGACTAGATAAAGTGCATAAATGTCCATTACAACAATCTCATCATTTACGTGAGATGTGTAGTGAAGTTAAAATCACATTAATAAAAAGTATAATATAGCTTATCAACTCAGCCACTCTATAGGTTATAACTCAATATAATTAAATACGATTTCACTAACTACTCGGAACAAAGTTTTTTTGAGTAAAAACATAAAGTTTTACCAACCGATTTTAGTTACAAGTTGGTGACTAGTATAATATATAATTTATTAGCATATAATCTGTATTCTATATCTGCATATCACACGAGAATAAATGTAACAGCAGGATGAATTATTTCCTTTATTAAAAACAGCTTCGTCTCTTTGCGCAGAATGAAGTATACAGGACGAAAAAGTGGCTCGTACTATATACTTATATTTCCTACTCGAAATATGCTTGATGCTACCTGTTCCTAAAATACTAGGTATTCCTCAAATATTAGGTGTTACTAAAATACTACTGTTACTCTGGAACGCGTTGTTCCTTGTGTATCGGTGATACCACTAGTATTTGAAATACCTAGTATTTTAAATAACGCGTTACTGGCTGTTCCTTGCGTTCCAGCGACATTTTTGTACGCCTAGTATTTGGCCTTGGTTTACGTGATCTTGCGTACTTTTTGTGTGTGTGTGTGTCTGTGTTGGTGCGTAGGGGGTGTGTCTCGACTCGGAACAGCGTCGCCGCGAATAACAGGTATTTCAACTTTTCAGTCACTGTTACATCCGTTCCACAAGAATATCGTTCCAAAATACCTATTACAGGTATATCGGCCCACCTCTAGTAGAAACCACATGTCACCGATCAGGCTCGAGGGGGCGCTCGGTGCAATGCGGCTCCAATCCGGCGCTTATACGGTCGAGAGTTGACCGCGTTAATCGTTTCACATATGTCCGGCGACCGCGTAAATGTCAACGGATTAGAACCGCACCGCGTAAGTGTGAAACGGCCCTAATTGCAAAAGGTGTCGTTAGTGCAACAATCGATCCACCGAGTCTGGTTAACCTCAAATGTAGTTTGGGGCCCAAACTGTTGATCCGCTCATCGTTTTCTCGGCCGGCTGACATGTCTTTTCCCCAATCGAAATTGTCTCTAAAAATATATGGAAGTTTTGATATCCTGTGCACGTGGGATATCTATTTGTTTCTGTTCTCTACGACTCTTTTGTGAAAATTAAACACTTTTAATGCTTCCCGAATGTCAGCTTTTATTATATGATCTCGCATACTCTGCTACCAGCCTTAGAAATTAATTTCATTCACTTGCAGTCACGATGTGTCCCTTTTGTTTGATACCCATGTATCACCTACATACATTAATTGTGGGACAGACATCACCTTATAAAACTGTAATGTTGTTTCCTCCCCGACTTTTCTGCATAAAGCTTTCCTAATAGTGTCATTTACATAGTTCAACTCTCTATTTTTTCTATTTGATCACAAGTTCCTAAATACTGTATAGTTCATATTAAATTTCTCATCTACATTATTTAACTCATACAATTTTGGAAGTTGCCTTCTATTGTCAGCTAATTTTGGTAATATAGGCCTATAAAGTAGAAAAAAGCTGTGGTATGCTGCAGACTAGTTTACCCTTAAATTTATTTCCTCAAGCCTATCAATGTCATTTCCCCGACTGCCTATTCTAAATTTGTCATAAATATTGTTAATTACTTGGACTAAATGGAGCGAATTATCTCTTTTAATCACAATTTTCCACATCAGCTAAATCACAATATTTAGCATGTAGAAAGCCTTAATGTAAGCAAGGAAAAGAATGTTGTTTCTTGAATAAATTCCCTATGATTTTCAGCGTTCTGTTGCAATATTAAGACTTTATCTCTCCAGGATCTTCGAACTCTAAAACCTGTTGTTCTTAAAGTAATATTACTTCTGATATTGGTTTCAGTCTTTCTGTTTAATTTTTGAGTATATGTTATGTGCAACATTTAACAGGTATATTCTTCTATAATTCTTGCATTTTGATCAGTCTCCTTTTTTTACATAGAGAGCCTCCATTCACTGGGAATATTTTTATCAATCCAACAATGATTCATCATCTAAAAACCTGTATTTAAAACATAATGTAAGTCATAATAATAAAATATTTACAGTAGTGTGCAAATTAACATGAACACGCTTGATTTTAACTCATTTTTAATAACACATACAGAATTAATACAATATTATTGTAACATGATGTTTCCCTCAACATAAAGAATATCTAAATACAACTATTTCACTAACGACTCGGAACACAAAGTTTTTTATGAGTAAAAACAAAGTTTTACCTTACAACCTGAACCGGTTTTCACTTTTAAAAAGCATCTTCAGAGGTTGCCACTGGTAGTGCTGTCCATCTTGTTGTGGGCGACGGAATAGATTTTCGAAAGATCGATGTTGTGTGTATGGGGTGAGATATGTTCGAATAATGCGTGGGGTTCAAATCACAAATTTTTATGGAGATTAAAGAGAAGGAGAAAATTATTAATAGCCGTTTATTTCAGTAACTTATAAAAATCTACTGAAATAACCAGACTTGAAGGGGGGACATTATGTAACTTGATGTTTCCCTGAACATAAAGAATATCCCTTAATACAAAAAATTGTATTACTAAAATAATGAAGGACAAAACAATAATTAAGTAATTAACTCATATAATGAGATATATATGTTAAACCATAAATTTAAGATCATTGTAAAACAAAATAATAAAACCAAGATACCATATATGACTATTTGGAACTTTGTAACCAATAACACCAGTAGAATGAATAAGAAATATGGCACAAAATAGGTGAAAGCCTATTCAGTAGAACCTAACTGGATTACCAATTAGAAAGGTGAATATAAACTAGATAAAAATTGAATAAAACCAAACAATAAACTAGAGAATAATTCTACCTGAGTGTGAATGAAATCACATAGACAATTCAGAGAATAATTATTATAAGATAAGTGTATAATAACAGTTTTAATTTTGTATGAACATGTTACAATGTAGGTTAGGTTAAGAACCATTGTTATATGTTAAAAAAAGAGAAGAATATAAAGAAGATAGTAAAGTAAAGATTGTCATACTGGTAATTAGAAAGTATAACCAATAAACTGAATAACAGATAAGACAATGATACATAACTATTGTTGGAATAATATAAATAGTAAACACAATTTGGTAATTCTCAAACAAGAAATTCTACCTTCTCCACATCTGTCCTGAGATAGTGGTCAGCAGCGAAAACTGCTATCACAACTATCAGAGACAAGCAAAAGTAACCAGAGCGTAATGCTCAAAGAATATGTGAAGCCGAAACAGATACAAGCAAAAGTAACCAGTGCGTAATGCTCAAAGAATATGTTTTGACCATTACGCTCTGGTTACTTTTGCTTGTCTCTGTTTCGACTTCAATTCGCCTCTTCAGCTAAGGAAGTTGTGATAGCACTTTTCACTGCCGACCACTACCTTAGGACAGATGTGGAGAAGGTAAAATTTCTCGTTTGAGAATTACCAAATTGTGTTTGATACAAACTCCTCGTTCCAAAACTTTGTTCGTCTTTTGTCTTTCGACTTTGACTTACTTTTGTTTAACACCTATAAATAGTAAGAAACTAATGTTACACCAAAAGCCTACATACACTTGGTAGGAAAAAAGAAAACAATTTGTATAAATAAAACATGTGGAATAATACTATATAGATTCAAAGATAATGTATATTAGTAGAGTAAGTTATTAGTAATCAAAGGTGTTAATAATGGACCATTCATAATGTAATTAATAACAAATCAACTTTGACAAATAAAATACATGTACTGTATAAGTTAGTAATGAACATTACAAGGAATAAAGATTGTATTGGATTATAAGAGATATAGCAAAAGCTCATGTGATTAATAAGGAACAATTAATAACTGTTGAATTGTATTAGAGTTAAGTAATTTTGTTTAAAGAAAAGAATTATAGTCCGTGGAACAAGGGATATTATGGTGCCAAGAGGGCAATTCAATGTTTTGTTAAAAAAGTTAATGTTTTAATAATAAAATGTCTTTTATTAGTATAAGATAGAATGTACAAGCACAAAAATTTTGATATGTACAAATAGGACTAGTTTTAAACAAAAATGTTAGAATAGGCCATCAGTTAAAAATGTTAATTTTGTTATTACTGGACAGAAATATGGCTTAAGAGATCTCAAAATGATCAGCATAAAAAATGCAGTTTAATGGTGGTAATATCTTTGTTATATTCAGTAGCATAAGGAAAATATGTCAATTTTAAGAATTTTTAATAAATTTTATCAGAAAGGGACGCTTAGGTTGGCGTCTGTTGGTGAGCATCAACCAGAAAACAGAATTTTTTGGGATTAAAAATGGAATGTTTAGTAATTCCACCAATCAGAATCTTTCACCTGTCAGGTGAATCAACCCATAATGCACCGCCAAGGAGTTAGTCGTTCGCCGGTAATCATACAGTAAAGAACGCCTTCTCTGTGACACTGAAAATGTAAATAGTCTCCAACCCAAAGTGTAAATAGTCTTGTCCCCAAAGTCTCTAACCCGAGTGAGGTTAAGTGAAGTGTAAACAAATGGCGATTTAAGCTTCAAGCGGGGACGTAACCTAACAGTGAACATCAAGTGTTGTGAAGTTTTTTTATATTTAAAGAACATTATAGTGAAATAATAACGGTGAATTATATTAAATGTATAAAGAAAGGGAAAGTATAGAGTGCATCTAAAAAATTTATAACCCAACTTAATATTTAAGTATGGGTATATATATACACCACGGTAACTTTTATATAGACTTGTGAACTAATTTTCATACCATCACAGTATAAAACACTAACACTATTATAATTATTTTGTGTTTAACTATTATTTCGTTGTACTTAATATTTAAACTTGAATAACATAGCCACCATTGGTTAACCTCAAAAGCAGACTCGGTCCAATATACGAACTGTTCGTCACTTTATATTTAAGTTGTTATTTTATATTATTATATTTAATCTGGTATTGTACTTCAAAAGGCATATTTGTTAATTATTGTAGTCAAAAAAACCCAAAAGGTTATATTTTAATAACGTAAACAGTAATGTAAAAGAAAATAAAAGAAAAGTGAAAGTAATTAATGGTGTATGAATTATCATTTTAAATAATTAACATTTTATTTGCAATTTATGAACATTATGTTTAAATCAACTCCAGAAGAATAAGTTGGCAGTACCTATTATGGAACAACACGTGCTTTTTAAATGATTTAACTAGGTCAGTGAACTCTAAAAATAAAAAGAATAAATTAAATAAAACTTACGAATAACAATTAATACAAACTTTTAATACCGGTATCTCAATTACTAATAAACAAATAAAAGAAAATCAGAGCAATCTAGTTTCATACCAGCGAGCACCAGGGAACCATTCCACTATAATTAAAATTTATTAGCAAACTGATTTTATACCACGACAAATGAATTAACAATTAATAGAATAAAGTCAATAATATTGAACTGTAAGAAACAAACTACTCAGTAAAATATATTCATGATTTTATTTTTGTAATAATCACTATTACATTATACATCTAGTATGAAATATGTCCACCTCTGGCTTGAATAACTAGTTTTACACGTTTTGGCATAGATTGGATCAATTTCTGACACATCATTTTCACTTCATTGTCTTTGAACCAAAAATTGATTAACAAAGAAATCATGGTTTCTTTGCTTGTGCAGTCCATTTTGCGCACTCTTCCTTTAAGGATAGCCCATAAGTTTTGAATCGGATTGAGGTCTGATGAATTTCCTGGCCAGTCTAAAAGCTTAACATTATGTTCTTGGAAAAATTGTGTGACTTTCGTGACTTATGGCAGGGAGCATGATCTTGGTCAAAAATACCATTTCTCTCTGGCCACTTGTCATTGAGAGTTCGGATCACTTGTCTTCTAACAGTCTCAATGTACTTGTCGGAATTCATCATTCCATCAACTGGAACAAGTGGCCCTGGCCCATGAATAGAAAAATATCCCCAAAACATTTTCTTAGTCGGGTATTTTACACTTTGATCAATGTGTTTAGGAGAAGGTTTCTCACTGTAGCGTGTTAGTTTCCTAACGTAGCGTGACCATTGACCCTGTACAATAAAGTGGGTTTCATCTGAGAACAGGACATTTTCCCAATCTTTTTCATTCCATTTCTTATATTTTTTGGCCCAAGATAATCTTTTTTTCATCATTGGGATGGTTAAAAGCTGTTTCTTCTGAGGATGAACAGCCTTATGCCCAGGATCCAGTAGCCTACGCCGAACAGTAGAGTCATAAATATGAACACCTTATGCCGTTGTAATTTAAATATTAAATTTCTCGGCCATATTTCCTGGCGACAATGCCGACTGTATATCAGTACCAAATGTTACGCGCGGCCAAGGCAACAGCTGACCAATTGCTTGACCTTGACCGTTATGCCGTGGTAGTTGGGGCAGCGTAATCAAGTCTGCCGTGACTCGTCAGCTGTTTTGTTCAACTTTTCTGCCCTCGTGATCAGCCGACAGGAACCATCATTCTTCCTCATTTCTAGTTTTGCACTCCAATGGGACACTGGTCTGGTGGCGGCGTAAATTGTGGTGATCCATCTTTCAAAATGAGTCTGTAATTAGTTAAAGAGCTTCAGGTGACCCAAAAGTGTTGTATTAATCTTAATTAACTAAGGGCTTGTGTGGGTATTATGTTTATATGTATGTATTTGTGTGAGTGTGTGACTCAAATGTTGCGTCTTGGATAGTCAAGAACACGTTGCCGACTTGCCTTTGCTTGTTTGAAATTAAATAGAAGATGTCATTGGAATTATTTTCAAATGTAAAGTAATAATTCAATATAATAAATATTTAAAGGTAAATGTGATTTGAATTCTGAAATTTGATAATTTGAAATTGTGAGGATTACTATTTCTATTAACACTTAGTTCTTGGAATAGAATTGTGACAGTGTGTCTGTAATCTGTGTTTATTGGGGCGAGAAAGAATTGTGTGAGGGTATTTTCCTGACGGCTATCTACAAATAACATTTTTTGCAGGATTCCCGCTTAGTCGGGAGGAGAAAGGGGTTGCGAGGATGGAGACAGGCCATCAATCTTCGTCTGCAGAGCATCGCAGCAAGATCCCCAACGCCGTCAGACCTCCAGAAATCCCTACAATACCAGCCTTAAAGATGAAATAAATCACCTGGATTTCAGACTCACCAGTTGTTTCACCATGGTCATCGTCATCTCTGGATGATTCTGGATAACACGTAATCCTCTAAACACAGGTGGGACTATTCCTTATATTAATCCACAAACACAGCACTTCATTGGATTTAAAGCATGAAATGAAAGACATCTTCATAAACAGTAACTTCAGATAGTCAATGATTAAATTTCTGTTGTAACATGTCCTGTGGACATATAGTGAATTGTGTAATTAACTGAGTTAAAGAATCTACCTGTTTAAATACAGTATGTCCATTACTATGCTGTATTTTATAGAACACCACTTCCCTTTTTTTGCTGTGATTAATTAGCAAGGAAAATTTAAAACTGTTAGTTGGTCAGTTTTTATTAACTGTTTCTTATGAAGGTAAAATGTCATTAACAACGTTACACTTAATGAATTGATAAATAATTATGGGGTAGTTCTTTTCTAAATCTTCTTGTGAGAACAGGTACTTTATCATGGGCTATTACAGAATTTGAGCAAGAATAAGTCTTGAAGTATTAGAACTTAATTTTTTCTGGGCACCTGGTGTGTATAAGAATATGGTGATAGTGTCAAGATGTATCTACATATTATTCCTGTAATGCATAATTTTGTTTTAGAAAATTATTTGGCAAATATAAAACAACACATTACATGTTTCTTGTTAGTGATGATATATTATTATCTGAGTATAAATTGAATTCATAATGTATCTATATAGTCGTGATTTAGTAATTGTTTATTGAAACTGTGATTTAGAATACGTATGTCATTTGAATAAAGGTTAATACATAGTAATGTCGGCTTACGTTGGAACAACGCGTTTAAATAATTTTTGTTTGTTAATTATGTAATGGTGCCAAAAAATTTAATTCTTGCTAATGTTGCCAATTGTGGTTATCAATACTTGAGAGATACATGTCTATGAAATGAACATTGAGAATTTAACCGTGCACGTTGTATTAAGGATGTTATCATGATAAAAAAGCTGTTATCGTTATGCAAGTGTTTTATTGCAAGTCCTGTCACACTGGGCTCAGCGCATCTTTTTTCCATCTAGGCCACGCGTCTAGTTTTAAAAAATTAAGTGACGCCCCTCGAAAAACAAAAAAAAATTTATTTTACAAAAGGGTTTAATAATTTTGGGGGACGTTTCAACCTGACTGTGCTAAGTCTTTTTGTAGATCAAAACTTGTCAGCCTAGGGTTTTCCTTTGATTTTCTTAGCAAAATTGAGTCATCCCTGTTTGCGTTTTCTTCCACATTTTCCTTTTCACTGCCAGTCTCTTTAAACTGTTTAATAATTTTGTTGACAGCTCGTAAACTAACCTCACATACTCTAGCAATGTCCCTTTGTGTCATATTAGTGTGTTCATTCAATGTGACAATCTTACTTCTTTTCTTTGGAGTGAGATCCATAACTTACATTTAATAAAACAGGATTTAACAAGGTTCACAAGTTTCACAGAAACAAGTGACAACACATTATTACCACAAACAACAAAGGAAATGAGGTTAATAAACAGCTGAGAACAAATGAAGGTAAACATCAGCTGTAAATCAGGGCTGCCAAACTCTGAAAGAAATATTATGTGAAAATTCTCTTTTGTTCACATTAACTTGCACACTACTGTATTTAAAATAATAAATATGTTGTTTCTTGGATTTCGTTGTCCATGACGTGTCCGTTACTTAACTAAATATAACTATTACATTAACGACTCGGAACACGGAATCATAATAAATGGGTTGCTTCCACTTGGCAAACAGACCTCTAATCATGACCACATTACTGTGGGGCCCCAGAATTACGTCATCTGATGAATCGTAGCACACACGTCCAACGTACATTTTGACCGCTAGATTCAATCAAGATTGCCTCGAAAACTTTTTTTCACGAATTCGGGGATTAGGCGTCTTTTATAATAATCCCACTCCCTTTGAAGTGCGCAACAGAATTCGGCTCTTGCTTTTAACGGGTAGCACGGACGATATACCGTTATCTGGAAGTGCGTCTGTGGCTGAGGATGGTAGCATTCATTCCACCGAAGTTATGGAATCAAATGACTCTGACGAGGATTTCATCCAGTTTGTTACCAATGAACTATGCATAGACATAGTTGGACATACGTTAATACCAAGTTCTCCGAATAATGACACCGACGAAGCAGAATTGTTAAAAACAGAGGACTTGGCCCCGTCTGCAAGTGACAACGATGTTCCTCAAGATGCCTTAAAATATCTGGCCGGGTACATCGCATTCAAGTGCCGCTTCATTTATGAAAGTCTAGGTGTGAGAGGCGAAACATTGCGTCTTTCCGGGGAACATAGTCGTGACTGCGTATCGATTATATCAAAGGGGGGGCTTACCCATCCGTCAGACGAGTGGTTACAAAAACTGATTCACTTTGAGATAGTTTTTACTTCTTTCCACGGACGTACAGTATCAAAACAAGTGAAAGTTATCTCTTATTTGGTCACCTTACTCAAATCTAAATTTCCAGAGGTGGACGAGAAAGTCATTTGTCGTACGTCAGGACAAGAACATTCATCAGAATCCGCCATCTGAACAAACAGCTCAAACTCAAGTCACTTGAAAAGTATGCAGCAACAAAGAGTCGGCTCTGGGTAGCTTCGTCTTCAAAAATTTAAGTCACCTATGAAGGTATGTATCAACTAAATAACCATTTTCATTTCGTTGATAAAAGTATTTCTGGTTACAACTAAACGTACTAGCTTCAGTTTTTAACGTTATAACAATGAAAATGTAGATAAAGAAAATGATTATGATATTGATTATAATTATAATAATTGGAAGCTTGTTTCAAATATATTATACTACATAGAAATGTTTATACATGCACTCATGCGCGCACGGGTGTGCACGTACGCGCACCCACCCACGCAGGCATATTATATATATATATATATAGACTTAGCGCCGCATAATTTCTTCATCACACGCCAATTTTTACCCAGGGTATCTAAAACAAATTTGAGGAACTTGTATAAGTACATCTTTAGGTGAAGAAGTTATTTTGCCCAAGTTATGGTGTGTCAGCGTACGAAAAACTTATACAAATTTTTATACATCGTATTTTTGCTGTACGCTGAAGCCAGACAACCTGTTCGATATATACAAATGTATATAATGAAATATGGGTAGTTAGTCGGCCATATTGGCATTCGTAATAATTATTCTATAAAATTTGTAACATGTGTAAAAAAGACAGACACTACAGAGGAAAGTGTGTTTTTATTCTGTTTAGTTGGTATAACGAAATATTGGGACCTGCCATAATTTATTCTGTTTAGTCGTCTCGTGCGGTAATTCGTTGAGTTTGCTAACGTGTGTGGGACAGAATTTTGTAATTCGTATGAAGTGTTTGATTGCAAGTCGAAGTAAAAATAGGTAATTATTGTTGATCCGGACTATGCTCAAATTGCGGTGAAATATTTCTTTTCCTATTCTTCTATACTATATAAGCACGAAAAAAATTATTTTAAACGGTGGTCGAACCTATTTACGGAGAAAAAAAATTAAATAATTACTCGCATAAGAACGCATGCAATAGCCGGTGAACGCCATTTTCAGACTGTGAATATGTACACCGGTACAGGACGACGCGTGACGTCACCGCTTGTACATCAGCTGTCGCTGCAAATTGGCCTTTGGGATGAATATAATTCTTGCAAAAATGAAGGCGAACCATTTTCCAAACATTTACAAGCGAGTTGGATGAAAAGCGAGTTGAGCCGATGCCTGCCGGTTAGGTTCGGATAGGCGGCCCGGAGGGCCGCGGGATATAGTTCATTGTTCCAGATAATTCTTGCAAAAATTAAGGCGAACCATTTTCCAAACATTTACAAGCGAGTTGGATGAAAAGCGAGTTGAGCCGATGCCTGCCGGTTAGGTTCGGATAGGCGGCCCAAAGGGCCGCGGGATATAGTTCATTGTTCCAGATAATTCTTGCAAACATTAAGGCGAACCGCAAAAATTGGACTTGGATTCCCAAACGCCAAAAATGCCAAACGCCGACGTAATGCTGACTTTTGATTGGCTGAGTTCAAAATTTTGTAATCTCTGATTTGTAATTGGTTAAGAGGAAAAGAGTGGTTTGGCCGTTTGGATTTTAGAGAAAAGCTGCCGTAAAGTCGTGTGTGTGGGAATGTATTTTGTGATTTTCAGTGCTTCAGTTTGTGTTTGTGTAATTGTGCGGTGTTATTAATTATGGTTTAATTATTTCTGTTGTTTAGGGTTATTTACTATTAATAACGTTTGTAATATTGAGCCGATTACTTTAGAAATTTATGAAGTACAGCGCTGGGTACTCCGCGTGGTTAATATTTACCTGTGCTCCACCATACAATCTTGAAGTGAATTACGAAGCTATTTACGAAGAAAAAAAATGTACATGATTCTTACATGTTCAAAATTGCGTTGAGCCCAAACGGCGGTTTAAAGCTTTGCGTTGAGCCCACCGCGAGTTTATTATTAGTAACCTCGGAGGCGCCGAAGGCGCCGTAGACTAAAGCATGTGCGGTGAGCCGGCTACCCAAAATCACTCTCAGCGGTGGATACTGTAGGAAACTGATGAGTCGGCCACCCACGAGTCTGAAATGTAATGCTTTGCGTTGTAGGCAATTGAATTACGTTAAGGCAAAATGTAGTGGTGATCCCACTAACTACTCAGTTAATATGGCGTATGGTGTAGCACAGGTAAATATTTACCCTCCGCGTAATGTGATTTTCAGTCCTTTAGTTTGTGTAATTGTGTAACATTTTTAATACACAATGGCCTGCTACATTAAGGTAAGATTTTCATCTTTTCATAATTGGATGGATTACGTGTGTGTGTGTGTGTGTGTGTGTGTGTGTGTGTGTGTGTGTGAAATATTCAAATTGCCGTGAAATATTTCTTTTTCTATTCTTCTATACTATATAAACACGAGAAAAATAATTTTAAACGGTGGTCGAACCTATTTACGAAGAAAAAAAATTAAATAATTTCTCCCATAAGGCGCCAAAAAACGCTACGTTATTTGCCGCGTAAACTTAGGAAGTACAGCGCTGAGTACTCTTCGCAATGACGTCATAACTCATTCGCTGTGTAACTGTGCGCCGTTTCTTAGATAACATGGCGGTCATTCACTTTACATGCGCGCTTATGGGAGTAATTATTTAATTTTTTTTCTCCGTAAATAGGTTCGACCACCGTTTAAAATAATTTTTTTCGTGCTTATATAGTATAGAAGAATAGGAAAAGAAATATTTCACCGCAATTTGAGCATAGTCCGGATCTCGAATAATTACCTAAAAATATGTTGGAGGCGCTAGGAATAATAATGAAAGGTAAGATGATCATTTATTTAGTGTATGTTGTCCGTTGTTTGTAGGAAATTAGCTGTTAGGTTATGTATGAATGTCTCGATTACTTTGGGTTGTACACTAGTCCTACCGGTTGTTATAGACCCAACTATACATAATATCACTGTGTTCTGTCCAAAATTTAATAATGGAGCAAATTAGCATTCTAATTTAATTAATACAATATACCTAGGCTAACGCCATGCGTTCTTATGGGAGTAAAAATTTAATTTTTTGTCTCCGTAAATAGGTTCGACCACCGTTTAAAATTATTTTTCTCGTGTTTATATAACATAGAAGAATATAATAAAAATATATCAGCGCAATATCAGCATTGATGAGAATCTTCATAATTACCCAAGGGGTAATTAACTAATTTTTAAAAAAAGTCCCTGTAAGGCACTGAAGCAATTTAATTAAATAAAGTTTCTTTATTATAGATACTCCTGTAAGTCTGACAATTATTTTGTCTACTCTAGCCTACCTATATATGTGTAATGTATCCAATTTGTAAATCATTTTATTCGTAAAATGTGGTCCTACCTAACACAAGATGGTACGCCTTACTATAATATATTTAATTTGAACTCTGCTCGTATTTAACTAGTTACAAATTTTATTTAATTCTTCAGTCCAGCTATATTACTCTAAATATACTTTCAAATTCAGCATTTTTCATAAAATTCATAAAAGAAATACGTTAGGTTATGTTTCATGTCTAGATTACTTTGTCGAACACGTATCTGTTATAGAACCAACTATGCTTAATAGCACTGTGTTCTGCCCAAAATTTAATAATTGAGCAAGTTAGCATTCTAATTTAATTAATAGAATTTTATTTTTTCATTATTAGCGGGCCAATTTATACAAAAACAAAAATTCTGGAGTTTTGTATTGTAGTGTTTTAGGGTAAATAGAATTGCCATAATAAATTTAATACAGTAGGCGTATTGTTTTGATTGTGAAACAAAAATCATTTGTTTGATGTTTTAATTCAGTTCACTTATCCCCAATAAGTAAAAACCTTTACAAAGGTGCATAAGGTATTATCATTTGCTTTAAAAAATTGAATTCCAAAATAATACAAAGACTATTTAAATTAGATTTGTTCCTTTACTGCATTAATAAAACCTGTCATATACGCGTCACCTTATGCTACATAAATATCAAACACACTTAGTGTTCCGAGTTGTTAATACAATAGTGATATAAATATCAGGTTACTAAACCTTTACACAGAATAATTTTATTAGATGCATTGTTGTAAAACTTTAATATTGTAATTCCTGCTTTGAAAAGTGCAGGGTAAAACAGAAACATGAAAATATCAGAATAATAATATTTGAATAGAAATCATAGATTCTTTGTGGTATACAAGAACATGAGTATTTATTGTATTGTATGCAAGTTGGATGTCATAACATGAAATTATCAGTTAAGGATAGTTCAGTGTTTAGATAAGACTTTGATTCTATAACCCTAGGACTAGAATAAACTTCCAGTTAGTTTTGTGCTGATGTATTATTAACAACAGCAAAGTTCCTGTGATAATAGAACTGATTTCGCTGAAAGATTAATTATGTTAACAAAACTAGCAAACTAGCAGGGCATTAGCCGATTAACTTACAGCGGAATAGCCTGTAAGCCTAACCTAACTCTGAAATAAAATGAATTACTTTTAGGAAAAAATCAAAATTTGTTTGTGTTATGTAGGCTTGGGTGTTAAGTATAATAGGCTAAGTTCTTTATCACAGTAAATTGTCTCTAGCTCCAGATACTTGCATGTCTACATCAATTGTCATATTTTACTTTTCAGATGACTGTGAAAGTAGGCCTAGGAGACGTACAGCAAAAAAAGGTACATATAGTTTTAATTGTTATTTATATTCAGTGTATAAAAGCACCCCTTAACTCTAATCAACTAAAAATATAAAATTAATTAACCCATTTTTGAAAAAGACCCTGTGAGGGAACTGACTCCAGTTAAATGAAATATGTATTCTGTATTAAATGCTTATTCTGTATAAATATCAAGTTACTGATACCTTTACACAGAATAATTTTATTTAGATTAAGTCTGGCCTATGATAATATAACTGATTTAGCTAAACTTACTGCGGATTAGCCTGTAAGCCTAACCTAACTCTGAAATAAAATTAATTACTTTTAGAAAAAGATCAAAAGTTTATAGGCCTGGGTGTTAAGTATAATAGACTAAGTTCTGTATCACAGTTGAATTATCTTTAGCTCCAGAACTTACACCAATAGTGCATGTCTACATATATTTTCATACTTTACTTTCATATTTGACTGGGAACGTAGTAAGTTCAGTGTTAATTTATTCATGTTACCTTATATTTGGTGTATAAAATCACCCCTTAAACTCTAGTTAACTTAAAACTAAGATTAATTAACTGATTTTTAAAAAAAGTCCATGTGAGGGCACTGACTGCAATATAATTAAATATTTTTTTTTTATTATAGATACTCCTGTAAGTCTGACAATTATTTTGTCTACTCTAAAAAAATTCCATTTATTACTTTTATGGTGATTCATGTATGAACATTACATAATTTTAATTTTCTTACAGATGTAAGACTGTTTCCGGAAAATGTATGCGATCAAATTTCACAAGATTTAGGACACACACAAGTGTCTGATCAAGTAAGTTTGAGTGGTAGATTAGGCCTGAAATTTATGCTAAATTTTGTTCGTAAATTCTGCCTAAATTTTTTGCCAGTAATTTAATCTATGGCTTTGATATGAAGTATAAAATGTCTGCAGACAAGTACTAAGCCTTGAGTTCCTACTGAGTACACCCATTAGCCTATAGAAATATTAGCTAGACTGCGTACGTTTTCAATTGTAAAAATGAAATAGGCCTACCTATATTTGTGTAATGTATCCAATTTGTAAGTCATTTTATTCGTAAAATGAGGTCCTACCTAACACAAGATGGTAGGCCTTACCATAATATATTTAATTTGTACTCTGCTCGTATTTAACTAGTTAACATATTTTATTTTATTCTTCAGTCCCACTATATTACTCTAAATATACTTTCAAATTCAGGATTTTTCAGAGAAACGTAATTAATTAAATAAGATATGACTTAATAAGTTAAGGTTAATTTTAACACCTAATATAACAAAATTTATAATATAGGCCTATGGCTACTGTAATACGGAAGCAAACTGTTGTAATATTTTGTACACATAGTTACTTTCATAACATCGAGTCCATTAAATTGTAATTTATTTGACATAAAAATTTTATTTTAACACAGCTCTGCTTTAAAAATTAAGGACTAACATTTGTCAGGTAAAAGAAAAAGTGAAAAGAGAATTTGAACTGTGACTTCTTTAATTTTTGAGTTAAAAAGCTTTTTAATCTCGATTAAATTTTTTAATAAAATTGTGCTGTTTTTAAATTTTATAATATTAACTTGCAGACAGAAAAGGTTTTGCTGGTGACTAAAGAAAGCATCGTTCTTTTATGTAAAATTTATTATTGCATGCAAGTCTGATTAAAGCTCACTAAACTAAAATTATCACTGCTTACAGCAGCAGGTTCTTAAACCCGATAATTGATGTAGGCCTATAGTGTTATTTTTATTTAATTTCTTATTATCTGTATTTATAATCTGTAACTTAATGTGTAGAATTGTATTTATATTGTTTAACCTCCTAAATGATACTCAACTAATATCACATGAAATTTTAAAAAATTAGTATCTTAATATTCTAAATTTTATGGGGTGTGTTATACTTAATAGTAGATTTAAATGATACGGAGTATGGATGAATTATCCGTAATGTATTTGCTAGTTATAATACCGTTATAATCAGGATTATATTATTCAATGTTAATCATTTGAACAGTTTTTGTTTTTCGAGTTTGTGTGATTATATTAGAAATCTTTTTCAGGAATCTTCAGTGCAGGGATGTAACCAAGCAATAGTGACTTGAGTTCATTTAAATTAAAATAGATTACTATAAAATAACTACTAGATTATGCTGTAAATTTAATTTTTTTTAGAAATTTACACAAAATCCATTAACTTTTTGTAAATTCATAGTGCTAACCTACAAATATTGTGCTAGGTTAAGAAAATAAATTATTCTCTTAATTATTAGCTTAATATTATTATAATTATTAACTTAGTGAAAAATTATGTATGAGTTTTGTAATGATCTTTCAGGTTCCTCCTGAACTTTCCAGAATTGACTGGGAAAAAATGACTATTATTGCACCATCAATAGTATCGACATCAGATGATATTGATGTGGAAAACATATGAAGTGGAGAAGGTAATATAATCAAAGCAATTTAGCCTATAGATAATTAAAAATTTTTTTTGTTCTGTTTGTGAATTTTGTAACATTAGCATATTTGATTTAATGTTTGTTTCATATGTAGTGTTAGGTTTACCTAAATTATCTTTACTTGACAAACTAGACTTGTATAGGTACTTTAAATCAATTAAGAAAATCAGCTTTGAATGTAGCACAATTAATTCATACCATATTTCATTAATGTTTTGTTTTCAAAGCATTTTTTTGTTTGGGTGTTAGCCTATTTAATTTGTGTTATGGCAAAGTTAATTTTCTGCATCAGGAATGTCCTATTTCATTGAGCAAGCTTTATAGGAGATTTTGAAGTTTGTGATAAAATAGCCATTAATGATTGTTTTGTCTTGTTAATGACAACAATATAAAGTTATTAACAGTCCCATTTATATTTTAAATGAGAAAATTTAGTAACATAGTAGTTGGAATCATTTTTAATTAGTAGTATTATGTGTCAATGCTTTCAAATCAGGGGCTTCCTTTGGAAAGTATAATCATATGATAATTTTAAGATAAGTATTGTTAGAAGCTCTAAATAAGTTTGTTTATATTATTTTTTATATAAAGAGTTTTGGAAGCTGCTGGAAAACAAAAGTTCTTAATAAAGTACATAATTAGTTTAATAACATTATTTCCCATAAAATTGCAATTATTTCATTTAGTAATTTGCACTTTTGTTGATACTGGCAATGATAATTATTTTTCTCTGTTAGCTAAAATTTTTTCTTTGTTACAGAGTCCATTGTTGTAGAAGCTCTTATATCGCCAGATGATTGTGCAAAATTTATAAGTTTGGAGGTAAATTTCTCCTTATAGAACTGCTGTATTCTTATATAGTTATCTCTCTCTGACCTCTATTTTGCACTATGAGGTGTACACTTATTTCCATTCTTATTTGGTATTCTTTTATCTCTTTCTACTATTATTTAGTTACAATAGTTTAATCATAGTAGTCTCTTTATAATTGGTTTAGTGTTTTTTGTACACTGGTCTGTCCCTTAGTGTATATCATTGACTAACATTACTTACACCTAGTGTCACATGACAGGTGTTCTTAATTACGATTATAATACATTATGTCCTTTCTTATAATATTCTTATACTATTACAATAGTGGCATTACACCTTACTTGTGGTATAGACATTAACCTTTTACTTCTATTTGGTATTATAAAGTGGTTTTGTTCACGTTTTACTTAGTGAATCCCCTTTTGGTCGGTTTTGGTTCACTTTATTTACTTAAATTCTTATTTAAAATCCATTTTGGGTATCTTATATTGGTACCTGTAGAAAGCTTATCAGTTCTTCTTGGTTTAAGGCACAAAACATTTTGGTTTAGGTAGGCTTTTCCTACTGATAGATGTGAATTTAGGTGAAATTTGTACCAACAATGTGTATGTTAGGTTGATACAAATTTACATTCTTTTAACCTTATTTTCTCAAGTTTGGTTTTATTAATGATAACTAATAACTCTTTAGTTATTGCCTTTTCTTATCTTACATGATTGTTTGACTATTTGAGTAATATTTGTTATTATTATGAGACAATTTTAATACTTCTTTATGTTACATGGGTGCTATGCATAACATGTTACTATGCTTTTATTCACAGCTTCTATTCAGTTAACAGTCTAGTTACTTTCATTCTTTTATAACATATCTTGTCCTATACATTTATAATATTATCTGTTGTATATTGTACAGGAATGGGTTTCCTCTCCTTAAAACCCCACTGTTGTGTTTGTCAATTTGTACATACACCTATGCCAATGTGTTTTGAATTATTTTAATTATGTAAATCTCGGAGATATTTGGAGTTGTGGGATGTATTGATGTAAGTAATTAATTATTAACTTAGCTCTCTAAAAACTATCAGTGTTTGTGTACCTGTAACTTAAATAATTAATGAGTTATTTTATAATTCCGTTCAACCCTATTATACCTTGAAGAGAATTCTGTCTAATTTTGTATTTTTACTCTCTCTCTTTGGTGTCAGATAATTCCGCTATAAGCGCTGTAGTATCGGCTCAACGAAACTTATAGGTTATTTCAATGTTTATGTTAACCAATTATTCTATACTTATTCAGTTACTTTTTTATTCCTAGCTCATTAAACCATACTCCAAATAACAAGATTTTGCCAATATATAAAGGTTCTTTATTTGTTTACTTCTTTAACATTGAATAATATATGTTCTAATTAACATATGCTTGAGCTATAGATTGTATGAATCGATTGTTGATTATTCTGATACTTTATTTAAATTTAGTTATATAGTGTGTTTTAATTTGTAATTAATTTAATTCAGGGTGTGAAGGTTCTTGTAACTGTGGGGAAGATTAAAAATACATAGATAAGAATGCAAGATTTACAAATTTAAAGTGTTGTGTAGTTAGTATGATTAATATAATAATAATTTACCAGACTAGAACGAAGCCAATCGTGTAGGCGGTTGATTGATAAATTTACTGTTCTGGACAATTATGCCGTACGATTTTCTTTCTTCGATTTAATAGAATGGAATTCTTCTCCTGTCCACTTCGGAATTACAGCTTTCTGGATTGGTTTACAGCCCGATTGATGCTTCTTCTGCAACGCCAGGATCCAAATACGTTCTTCTCTTGGTTGAAGCAATTAGTGTTGTTCCGTGTTTTTGAAAGGTTATAACTTCTGGTGTAGTGAATATTATTAATTGTGATACTGTTAATTCTTTCTATTTGGTTTAATATATCATCAATTCCCTTCGGATATGGGACAGTTCAAGTTCTTCCTTGTATAATCCAGTTATTTATTCTCTATTGTGATTTCATACTGTAGTGTTATTTGGATTAAACTGTACTGGTGATAGTCATAAACATTGTCATTAGGATTTTGTGTTTTATAATCGTGTCTGATGATTTAAAATATTCCGATTAAACAGATAATTCTTGGGTTTTTTAATCTCATCACATTCAGATCATCAAAGCAATTATTGTCAAATTAACAACTTCCTCTTCTTCTGTCGTCCCTAGCAACACACGACTTCTTCCTTCCACATGTTTTGAATATAGTGTTTATTTCATATATTTTTTGTCTATTCCTTATCAATTTGCTATCCTATCGGAATGTAACTTTACCGATAGTTAGTTTATTATTTTCTACACATATTCTGCTGGTTTTTTTATATAAGCCGGTTTTTTTCCTTTTTTTATATTTAATCCACTTTCGATATTAAATGTTATTAATCGATATCATGGCATTATGGTATTATCATAATTTGTATAAATTTTATTATATATCATTATTAATTTAATGTTTTTCTAGCTCTTCAAATCGTATTCATTAATTATTATTAATTGATGTACCTAACCTTTATGTTATGAGTGGTTATATAGTGATTTTGGCTGTTAGGCCTTTTATTGTAAACAGATCTACCTGTGTTTATAACTGGTACACATCTATAGCCCCTTTTACATAAATTCATACATATAATTAAATCTTAACTATTAACATTTACATAAACAATTATTTTTTCCATATCTAATAACAATTTTATCTTGACCTATGGATCACATATAAGAAAATTCAAATCTATTAACGTTAATTAGCTGCTTCACACTTCATTCTACAACAGTCATTGAATAATACATCTTGTTTCATTATCTTTCATTAACTCAACACATATTTGGTATAACATAACATAAACTTTATCATAACATTTGTTGTCACAAAATAATACCTCTTAACTCAAAATTCTTATTTGCTATTAGTAAATTATTGTTTCATTTTTTGTTTGTTTTTCATTAAACATATATCATCAACTATTGTCTAACTTACAGGTTCGGTTATTCTTGTTAATATTACCTTGCATCCTTATTTACCTTTATCTATGATTATAAATATAATTATTAGATCTTTGTTCTATCATGGGGTTAAATATTGACTTGTTTATTATTCTGTGAACCTTGTTTTTATGTAACTTGAGTGCTAGCATTTCTGTTGCGTTACAATATTGGTCATCTCAGTTAGTCAGTTCTTGTCCATCTCTTCAATCTGTAAGTTGTTCAGTCATTGCATATACGGGTAAGATGTTCTATAGTTGACTGGCTCTTGGAATCTATATTTTATACCATGGTTGTTAGGTGTCTTTCTCGTAATATGTTTCTTCCTTGTCTTCATTGGTTCTTTACTGACCGAAAACTATTGGGTTGTTGGTTCCTGTGGTACAACCATTGTTCGGTGCATCTTCTTTTTCTTATAATGTTATTTCACTTGTTAGTTACCATTAGTTTTATTAACTCTTATTGTTGTGAGTTTATCCTTGGTGATGAGTAGCTCATGTAGTTTCATGCTTGGCCTTTTAGAAGAAACACTTGGTTTGTCTCTTTCACTCAATTATTGACATGTGTTAATATTTTGGGTTACTGAAATATTTGGGCTCATATGTCTCGTTACAATATTAACTGGTTGTAGGCATATAAACTTATACACTGTTGTGAGAATTGTACAAAAGTACCTTTAAGCTAATTTCAAAACACAACATTTCAGAATTAATCACATTTTTTTCACTTTATAGGCTATGTCACACCAAAAGAAAATGTACAGGTCACTTTCAACAACAGTTGACAACAGCTGACTGAATATTATCCGATGACAAAATACTAAACAGATGGGAGATAGTCACACCAACCAACCATTTTGTATATAGTCTTTAAAATGTGATTTTTTTGCTTGTACATGGAAAACCTGGATCACTGTATTAAGATATATATTTTAGATATGTAGGTCAATTTATTAATTTAGCTAGTGCTAAGCTTTAAAACACAGTTATTTGTATGAAAGAAAAGTACAATTTTGTAGGCCAAGTAATAAATCCAACTATGATTCTGAAAAATTGTCACGGGTAGGAAAATAAAAATAATAATAATTCACCGATCTGAATGACGTTTTACAGAATCGTGATAAACATAAAATTACTTTTGATAGTGATCCCATGCTCATCCCAAGTTGAAACTTTCAGAATATGTAGAGGAAAACAATATCTTTCACATATATTTTTTTGAGAATTTTAAAAATACAGTTTTTCAAAATTCAGTATATGCAATAATGATGTGTTTATAAAAAATATATATATTTTCAACTAATTATGTTTTATATCATATGAAAGCCCTTTAAAAGAGCTTTCAAATGAACTCGATGTCATTGTTCTAGCTTAATTAGAACACAAGTTGTGAACAAATCAATATTGTTGCGCAAGTCAAAAATTTTATTTATTTTTTTCATTTTTGAGCACCCATTACTCAGTAACCTTTCGTCAGAAAAATGTGAAAAAATTGTATTGTGTTACTATTTATGAATACTACATGCATACTTAATTTCAAATAAATCTAAGAGGGTCAGGTTGTAGCACTTGTTGATTTGACACGGAATATCTCTTAAATGTAACTTGAAGTTTTCATTTTGTTGTAAACATACCAGTCTAGTTTTTCTATTTATAGTTTATGCTTTTTTTTTTTTAATAATTTCAACTAATTGAACCCCTAATCAATCCTACACTCCCTCGCAGAAAAACCTATATTTAGTTCATTTATATTGTCATCTGAGTTTAGTTATGTTTGATGTAATAAATAAAATGTTTATTTCATCAAAGGTGTTTTCACTTTTTGTAATTATGTTCTTGTAAATAAATATTCTATGTACTTTATGAATGTAATCTTATAGTTACTGATAAAGTAACAAAGCCCAAATGTCTGTGTGGTATTTTTGTTGTAATAATATTTGTCTGATATGTATTATTTTTGCAATGTTTTTATGTATCTTCTATGAAGAAATAATTTGTTCATTATCCTTAATAATTATTAATTATTGATACCTTAGAATTGAAACTGTTTTGTATAAATTTTGTAATAAAAATCAATGTACTTGTAAGTCTTATTGAGAATAACACATTCCTTGTGCAATGCAAGTAGGCCTACCAAATACCTACCAAAAATGTATATCCCCAATTTTTGATAGAATATTTGATTTTTGTTGCCATCAGAATTTTACTTTGATTTTACTTTCATGTTCCATAAGGAAATGGAAGTATGGTGATGGCAAAAAAAATCGTGTTAGAGATTTTTGCAGATTCTGATTATACTACCCTCAAAACATGAAAAAAAGTAATTTATCGAAAAGTGTCTGTGTGTCTGTCTAGATTTTTTATGGCAAACGATAAGAGCCGCAAATTCAAACAGAATCAAATAATTTTTTGCATACAGCCCTGAATTGTAGAGTATTCAAGACCTATTGTTTTTTGTGAAGATCGGTTAAGATAAAGGGGTAGTTTACCTGCAATATTTTATGTTGTAACAAGAGAAATTTTTTCATGACGAACGATAACTGCCGTAAATTCAAACAGAATCAGATATTTTTTTACATATGTGCCCGAGTTATAGAGGACTCAAGGCCTATTGATTTTGGTGAAGATCGGTTACGGGGAAAGGGTAGTTTACCTGAAACATTTTTTTGTTGTAACGTAATAGTTTACCTGATAATTTTTTGTATATATGTACTACGTTATTGACAACAAAGAAGCAGTTTGTTTTTAAAATTCCTTCCCGGCCTGTTTGGCCATAGACCAATGTTTTCTGCAAAACCAGACGTTTCGCCAGTGCCATCGACTTCCATCATCAGTGAAAATCAAGTGCGATAACGTGAGGTGGTATACGTTAGTGCCCACAGTAAGTGGCTGAAGCAGTAAGTAGAAAGAAGTAGTTTCAATGGAAATATTTCATTTCGAAAATGATTTTAAATATAAATCTTAGAACATGGAAGTCGTGTATGATTCTCCATACCAATATTTTGTTCTTAAGTGTGCTATTAAGTATTAGGAATCTTCTCCATGTCAAGGTATAGGATTACAGCCTGTTTTGCCTTCACTGAAGGCATCTCTTTTCCTTGCCCTACCTATATCTCGTCTTCCCTGAGGTCTGTATCTTATTACTTGTTTAGGTAGTCCTATGTTTTCCATTCTCTTGATATCCTGCCTCTATTTTATTTGTCCTTCCCTTATTCTGCCGGCTATAGAATATACATTTTACTTGGTACTTATATTTTCATTTCATATTTGATATCTAAGGGTTTGCATTATGAATACTC